>OY728122.1:1916578786-1916981286 GCA_963277665.1 Viscum album | reverse complement strand
TAATAATTATAATTAATTAATAATTAATTCATATTAATTAATTAATATTTTAAATAATATATTATAAATAATAAATATTAATAATAAATAATTAATATTTATTTAATATTTAATATTTTCCCATTAATGTAGTAGTGATTTTTAAGAAACCACCACTAATTTACAGTGGTTTTTAAAAACCACCGCTAAAAAAAATTAAAAAAATTGATATAGGTGAGGTTTTTGAAAAACCTCTACAAAAAACAAATAAAAAATAAAAAAAGAAATTTAGTAGTAGTTTTTTAAAAACTGCCACAAAAAAATGTTAATGAAGTATTTAGCGGCGGTTTTGAAAACCGCCCTGAAATTCAATTTTTCCTCTAGTGTCCCCTTGTGCTCAAACAAACACTAGTGAGCCTTTGCCTACTTTGATCAATTTCAGAGTGCAACGATACATCCAAAGTCTATCATACCATAAGATCCCTTGAACTTCCAAGAAATTCCACACCACATAGCGATACACGCCAACCATAACTGCATAACCATCACGAGTCTTCTTGATGCCTCTAAGGTGCATCCATACACCATCTCACAAGTCCCAAGGAATTCCACATTCATTTTCCAATAAGTGGATAAATATTTCAACAAACCCAATGCACAATGATACCCATCCTTCCATAATCCTAACCCATCAACCCCAACATAAACGATAAGCCTCAACCTCATACCATAGTCTCAACTACCACCAACTATGGCCTTCTACCATGTGTTCCTCCTCTATGTCGATAGTCAACACTATAACCTATTCTTCTTAATCTATAGAGGCATCCACCCATAAAGAGTGGTAAACATTATCACATAGTTCATTACCTATGTGCATATGACACAAACGACCCCATAAACCAACCATAGTGAGTGGCATCACCAACACCCTAGGCTACACCATCAGAGAACTTCCATCACCACCTAAAAACTATTATTTCCACCTAAGGAAATGGTTAACACAATATATATCATCTTGGTGAACTACATCGCCCCACTTCTAGTAATCAAAACCACCCACAGTCATATGGATCCCACCCAACATGTTCCCATAGAACTACACTAGTAATCGCATTCCAAACACATTATCCACAACAGGCTTCATCACACCCAAATAACTATGGAACTCCACATCAGATAATCCATACTATAATAGGATTAAAATTACTATTTATCATGTGATACTACACTTTTTTATCCCCTAAGAACAACAAAAACTCCCATGGGTTCCATTTTTGGACACACACAGACCATCCCACTCACACATTTTTACCACACATCGCATAAAACACATATAATATGAAAATAATATAGGAACTACCAACCTGTAGTTAGTAAGGATCCACTTTTCAAACAACTCTAGCTGATTCAAATCCAATCAAAATATCTAATAAAATCTGACAAAATCCCTAGAATTAGGGATTTTCAACTTAAGATAAGGAAAAGTAAAGAAATATGGAGAATGTATTCTTATAGAGTGTTATACTTACTCTTATCTACTCCTTGCTTTTTGAATCACCATGATACCATAATAAAATAGGGATATATGACACTTGGAGTAAAGAATGAGAGGAAGAGGGGAGTTAGGGTGTCCACTACTGCAAGCCAAAATGGCCCCCCTTTCCCCCCTTTTCATTTTATAATTACCCATTTATTCTAATTCCCCTATTTAAAAAAATACCAGCCAACGAGTCATAATGTGGCCATATAGGTCATGGTGAGACCTCACCCAGGATAAGGGCCTCACCTCTATCCAGGTGTCATCATGGAATGACCTCACCCTGGCAGAGGGTCTCCCCTCATTCCAACCACCATCATGATATTCTCCCCTTCAACTCCACACTACGAGCCTATCTACAAGAGGCATAAGCCCACATCACTCCCCTTTCATGTCATGGACATCTAAATGTAGCTAAAATTTCATTTGCATTCCCCCCTCTTACTTTCCAAAACCCACTCTCAATCCATCGTCAATACCCAAACCATTCTTAAACCTGAAAATACATGGGGTTTGGAAAAATTTAAGAGGGTTTTCACCTCAAGGATTTATAAGGTTTTACACCACTACCTGAGGTTGGAGAAATAACTAGCAAGAAAACCTTCATACTTCGATATATTTCTTACTAAATCCTTGAGTCTTAACTAATCATGGGGTGATTGGGTATGTTGCAGATCATGCTATCATTTGGAGCTCAACTAAGATATAATATGTCCACTTGTTGTTGGAATTAGTTCCCTAGAACCAACTTCTATGTACTTTAAGATTACTTGTATTCATTATTTTAAAAATTATTATCACATCATGATTTTTCTTCTATGTGACATAGTGTGTGATAATTTTCTAAGAATGATTGTCGCACTAAAAGGTCATAGCAGTTAACCACTATAATTAGGACTCAAAAGTGCCATAATAGTATTCTCAAATATATTTTCTATAGTCGAATGATATCATTTTATGGGACACAAATGATATAGGCTATCATGGGTGGAGACTCATAGGACTTTGAGGAACTTTCTCATGGTGTGTGCCCTTGGTAATTTCTAGTGCAAGAGAGTATAATAACATGACCCGCCAGTGGGAAATCCACATTTATTTGTGTCATTGGATATTCCCATATGATTACATGTGTATCAATCCTTAAATTTAATATTATTATTAATGGATATTGTTGCTTGTGTAATTTTATGTATTGATAAAAACCACAATGATATATGTTCACGGTGAAGTAGGATATGTTGGATGCATCATGAGTAATATTGCATTAATGAATAATGTGAGAAAGGATTTGTCTCTTTAGTACTTTAATGGAAGTTGATATCTAAAGACCTTTTATGGTAATGAAACAACCTAAATAAATCTATGGCTATGGGGTTCTATGGGTAGGTTTATTTTTAGAAAATAAAATAAAGAGACATCGAGAACATAGGTTGAGACACCAGCATGAAACCTATTTTATTAGAGATATCATGATAATGAGATTATATTATACAATGAGAATTATTATGAGGTTTTCTGGAATTTTGGCATTAACTTATTTCTTTATGGGTTCCTTGGTGTGTTTCTAGATGCTAACCTTGGACTTTGGGTAGCTCTTCCTAATTCCACTAAGAAAGAATCCTAGAGGGTCATGCACTAAGTGTATCTAGAACCTTAGTAAAATAATATTATTATTAATTGTTTAACATGTTGAATAAATATTATTATCATGTTTGGTTTAAAAATTATTCATTATTAGTTTGATCACATATATCCAACCACTAGTTATTTGAGAGAAAATTTTGTGAACAAAATATTTAATAAATATTTATTTAATATTTAGTGAATATTATATTTTTATATTTTTTGGTGAATAATGTAGTGATGTTTATTTTTTAAATAAATAGTAATTATTCAAGTTCTGATAAATATTTTTTAATGAATGGTTAACCAAGATTAAATGTTTGATAAGAAATAATATATATATATATATATATATATTAAATATTATTTGGATAAATTTTAAATAATTTATTCAAGAAATAATATTTAATTAATTTGGTGGTTTTGTTCCTGTCAATAAATAATTATTATTATTATAGACATGTGGTTCTGCAGGGGTTAAGAAAATAATAAATGTCCATGTGAAATTATTATTTTTTAACTCTAGAACTATTTAAAACCAAATTATATTATTTCCAGCCCTAAGGAAAACTATTTGTGGGGTGTTCACATCAATAAGGATAATTTTCTCAAGACCTAAAGAGTCCCTCCCAAGGAATTATCTCAAGAATAGAGAGTGATACTCCTCCACCACCCCTATCAATTCTAGAGAGATCAAGGATAATCCTACTTGGAAAAAAAATCATGGTGATCAAAGACAAATGAATAGAGCATTAGGATCTTTCGCACTAGCACATAGATATTCCAATAGTGATGCTCAGAGGTTCATGGTACCCTTGTGGATCACTATTGGAGATAATCTATTCTTGATTCCTATGATGAAACGATGGTACGACATAGAGATGTTTTCAGGTTCGTCAATGAAGAAATAATTCATCACAAGGTAATTTTTTAACTAATTATGTGATGTTCCTTCATTTGGTTGCAACATTCTCATGTCAGTTAATCTTTGATTTAATTATATATTCACAATGTTATTTATCGATGTAAATCTAGGATTAATCATCTATTATGTAAAAATCATAATTGGGCATGCCCAACCAGCACTTCCTTTATGAAATAACCTTTAAGTGGTATCAAAGGGGTCACGTTATAATTTATAATTATTTAATGATCATTGGTTGATTTATACATTTTTCATTATTTTTAAATTATGTCTCAATCATTATTTAATCTGAATCATGGTATATTCTCTTCTTTCTATCTTTTATCTCAAATATAATCAATAAATGGATTTATTTTTAATGAGGAACATTCAAAGAACTCATCTGGTGATGTCAAGGATTCTGGTCGGTTAGCACAAGAGTACATGATGTGTATCCCATAGGTACACATCATGTACACATGTTTAATGCACCAAGATGACTCACAAATTAATTTGGAGTATGTGAATTTATTTCATGTGGTGTGTATTTAAAACACCTCATATTGACCAATCCATCCTAGTACATGGTTATCCAAATTACATAATGTAGAACTTGCATACATGACATGTAGTCCTTTAGTCAAAGATGAGTTATGTATTTTTACATGACATATGTGACTAGTAATCATGTAACTCAAAGACCAAATTATGTATATCCCTAGTACATTCCATGTAATCCATTAATGTCTTCAGTAAGAAGACATGACTAGTCCCTAGGCATGTTCCATAGATAGATGGTGAATAACTATATAAAATGTGTAGCTGGATAGTTTATTCTATTTATATTACCTAAAAACATAGAATTTAAAATTAATCTATTATACTATTTAAACCTTATCAACATGTGTTTTATATTTCATTTATTTGACTCTTACATTCCTTGTGATGGGTTATATATATATGTATATATAATATATCAAATTAATTTATGTGTAATATTCTGAACTACGTATTTTTTATAAATCATAATACAATGATTACTCTTTTCACATTAAACCATAACACGCTGTGTAAATAACATGAATCTGTGTTTCATTTATTTTAAAGTAAATTCCATGAAATTACATTATAAGACATGTATGTTACATGTCATAGAAGTAAACAGTATACTAATATAATACATACTGGGTAGTTCGGACGGGTTCTCATCATGTGTCCTCCAGGGTACATGTTTTGTATATAGTAAATTTTAAATAAAATTATTTAATTTGTTTAAAATTATTATGGATGAGAATCTTAAGAAATTTTGGATGAGAATTGAGATAAAATAATTTATTAATTAAATAATATAATTAGTTTATTTGAGCATGATTTATCTTTAATAAAAAATAATGAGAATGAATACCAGTTCATTAAATGGGTAATTCACTGAATGCATGTGGATGATCATGAGCATAGACTAGACCTTTTTATGTGATTGGTTTCCTTTTAATTTATTATTTAATTAAATTGATGGTTTGCATGAAAACCCTCCTCTCATTATGTAAGGGCCTACATTCCCATGATTTTCTTTTATGTAAACCCCCTTAATCAATACTTTGGTTCTCCTCACGTGCATGTAAGTAAAAGCTTATGTAATGGATGAATATCCCAAGTGGGTGGAGGTGATTCAAATTTGGATCTATGGTGAAATAAATCTGAGAGATACATGGGAGGATGGGTAGAAAGATACAACATGAACCAAGTCGTGGTTAGAGGTATTTTACCCTAGGTTGATGATTAGTTTATCATCTTCTGGATAAACTGACCATTAGGAAAGACTCATGATCATACCAATTTTTTGTTTCAAGTTTCATAGTTAATTTAATTATGGATATTTTTTCATGATCACATGAATTAATTAATTAACAATCATGAAATATAGAACTAAAATAAAATGGATTATGTGTAAATTTTATCTAAGACATGGATAATCACTTACATAAATCCACTTAATATTAACAAGCATGTAATAAAGATAAAAAATTGGGTTATTTATACATAAATATTAAAATAAATCAACTATATATATTAAATTGGTATAGTTTTCCACTACTTGGGTAGGAATCAAATAATAGTTAAAAGTGGTTGACAAACCACTATTGGGCTGTTTTCAATTATCAAGGAATTTCTATATTGAGTTTTGGGTTGACTTAACCTAGTTTTCATTAAGGGTTGATCACCTCTGTGAGACTTAGTAAAACTAGTAGGAAAAGTTTTTAGAAAATAAAAATTTAGAATTTTAGGATTGAGGATTCCACTCAACAGATCAAGGATTTGTGACATAATGTAATTGGAAATTTATTCCTACCTAAATACCTTCAAATATCTTGAAATCCCTCTGTATGGGTTATGAGAAGGGGTATATGGATCCTTTTCACTAAAATATAAAATAATATAAGATATTTTGAAACTAATGGTTAGGGATATTAGGTTTCAATAAAAGAGTGGGATATTAATGAATTTAATATTTATTATCAAATTTTAACAGATAAAGTAATAAAATTATGCTCTTCTTAATTGTAGAAATAGAAATCCATATGAAGTCAATAATATCATTGTGATCCATACTTGATAAGTATAACCTTATCATTTTCACTAATTTACAAGAATGGGAAAGGTATTTGTACATTATTCTATTCCATAAAAGTAAATTGTATGTGATATAAATTGCCATTCTTGAAGCTCCCGTCCAAGAAGCTAGTGAGGAAGAATTTTATCTCTATGAGAAACATTTATACAATGCTATAAATGTCCAATGTTTCATGATATCATCCATATCAAATGATATTATAAAGAAATATGAGGATATAGATTCATATAACATGGTGTCTCACCTTCATGATCTCAATTAAAAGAAGGTTAGACAAGTGAGATATGAGATCTTCAATGCATTGTTTAAGTTCAATATTAGAGATTCGATGAATTATATGACTCATGTAGTCAAGATTATTGGTTACATAGAGTCCTTATAAATTTTGGGCATTAAATTTCCTGATGAACTACACACAGATCTCATCCTATCATCACTACCTAAATCATTCTCCAGTTTATTATGAATTACAACATAAGAAATAGTAAGACGAATATTTCAAAACTTCTTACTCTCATTCTCCAAGTTGAAAAGGACATGGGGAATGAAAAACCCATAGTCCTTATGATGAAAAAAAGGAATAACAATTCAAAGGTTCAAAAGATACAAACTAATTTTAAATCTCTTGAGTGTTTTCATTCTAAGAAGAATAATATCAAAAGGCAAGCAAATGAAAAAAGATGTAGTATGTTTTTCATGTGTAAAGATAGGATACTGGAAGAAGAGAAATAGCCATAAGAAATGGGAAGCTAAAGTTTCATGTTTTATCATGTGTAATCTTTTTATATCTATAAATTGGGTATTAGATGCATCTTTTGGTGCTCGTATATTTATCCAAATAGAATAACTAAGTATATTTCATAATATTTACAATGTATAGGTGGATCTTAGAGTAGACAATAGAGTGACACTTATTGTATTGGATATATGAGACTACCCTGATCTATTTACAAATGGGATGATTTTGGTTTTAAATAACTGTTATTTTGTTTCAAGTGTTACTAAGAACATCATCTCTATTTCTTGATTTGACATGGATGGATTTATTTTCAAATTTATAAATAAATAATGCCTCTTTTACAAAGGTATAATTTTTTATGGTATGGAACAAATAAATAATGGTCTTCATGTATTAAATTATAAAAACCATGTATTGGAAATTGATAATGAATCATGTTCGCACTGCTCATATAACACCCAATTATGGCATCACCGTATTGGTCGTGTAAATGAGTAACATTTGACACAGCTCTATCAAGATGGTTGTTTAGACACTTTTGATCTAAAAATACTTGAAATATTGCATGCTTGTTTTCAAGGTAAAATGACCAAACCACCATTCAGTGGATAGGGTGAAAGGGTCATAGGGATTCTAGGATTGGTATATAGTTATGTGTTTGTACTATTTTCAATAAAAACAAGAGTTGGATATTCTTACTTAATAACTTTTAATGATGACTTGAGTAGATGTGTCTATGTTAACATGATGTGGTATAAGTCAGATTCCTTTGATAAATTCAAATAATTATAGAATATAGTATAGAACTAGAGTAATAATAAGATAAATAAGCTTTGATCCAATCTATGGGGTGAATATCTCAACTAATAGTTGATTTAATTTCTACGAGGGTTTGGGATCCTTGTCTCAAATTAAAGTGCTTAGTCAGGATGATTGTATCACTGAGAGGGGGAGGGGTGAATCAATGATAATTTCTTCTTTTATGTTTTCGTGAAACAACCTTCGCCTCCTGTTAAAGAAACAATTATTTGCATAAAAAAATTCAACCACACATATAAAGGAACACAAGTATTTATAAGGTTCACTATTCAATAAGAATAGCTACATCCTTGAAATGGTTTGTAAATAATCCATTACCACACAATCCACTAGAAAAAAATCCTTGGAATACAATGAGTAGGATATACCCTTACACTCATGTAGTACTATGTAAATAATTCCAATATTTCCTGTGCACCCTCTTAGCACAAATAGGGTAATATAACGTTTTTGTAACAACTCATGTTATATGTGGTTATTTTCAATTCCACAAATGTATTCAATTGAAAAACACTTCTTCAATTTATTACCCATAAGATGGTAATAACTTCTTGGAATTTTTTATATAAAAACAAAATCTAATTTTCCCAATCCATTTTTTCCAGTCTGATTCCTCTGAGTATGATTCTCCCTGATACAATTCTTCGTGATGTGATACTTCCTGGTTTGATTCTCCTGAGTATGAAAAATATAACTTTGATGGAATATGGTAGAGATGAATCATCACCACTTCAATTATCCTTCTACCTCATTCTGTAAATCCTAGTACAGAAACCCCGATCAGATTAATCCAGCCTAATACAATTGACAAGATGAATATAATAATTAGATAAGTATGATAAATACTAAGTATGATAAACACTGAGTATGATAATCAATTGAATACAATGTTGTTATCTTGTATCTTCACTTTCACTTCAATCCATAAAAACTTTTTCAAAAAAAGTGAATATGGAAATTTCTTCTTCTCTCTACAAATCAGAGCTTCTCTCTCATGAATAGTACATCAGTCATCAGGAAATTACAATGTACTTTTTACCTTTTATAGGTGACCCTAGAGATGATTTGGTGGTAATACCAAAAATTTTACCACTTAATCAAAATCACCTCAATCTCAATTTCCCCTAAAATCTCGGGTGAACTTTGATTTGTCAACTCTTCTCAAAGCTTCTCTATTCTTCTACAATATTCACTTCCTATTCAGACTTTCATTTAAATTTTCAATTAGATTTCAATACATGAGTTTTATTTTATAAATCAAATTTCTTCAAAACAAATATTTGTATCAATTGAATTTAAATGTATGAAGAAATGGATACCACTCTGAATGTTGAGTACAATCATTCTTTTGAATGTCAAGATCCCCCTTGATATTACATCCAGCAAACTCTGATTTCAAACCACTTTTACTTCTTCACTTCTTATCTGACCCAGTTAGATATATAAAACAATTCAACTATGATACAAAGTCTCTTGACCCAATTGAAATACACATCATCTCCTTCATTTATTCACTTTTTCTATTGACCTAGTTAAGATAAAAAACTTATTATTATCCTCTTCTCTTGACCAAAATGAAAAAATCACTTGAAGAGAATAATAAATTAATTCAACCCTTGATCCACTTGAAGAAGACATTTGAAAAAAAATCAGAGTTCACATATCTCTTACTTTAGCAATTCAATCAACCATCCAAATCATCTTGAGTAAGATTATCCAGAGTATGATATTTATGATTATGATTGGTCTAGATATGATCATTATAAATACAATTGTCCTATATATGATCATTCTAGGTGTGATAATTCTCGATACGATCATACTAGGTATGATATTTTTCTTCCTGATCCTAAGTACAATCATCCTGGGTATGAAAGTTTTCTTATGCGTACAATGAATGATCATATGCTATAGTGTCTGAGTATGATCATTGTGATTATGATCCTTAGTACCTTATTTCTTTCCTTCTCAGCCCAAATCCAATTTCCATGAGTATTATTGGTCGTAATCATTTTCACTCCCCCTTTCTTTTACCAAACTTGCATCATAAGTTATCCAATTAACTTATGATTTATGAAATACAAATCAGGAAAGCTTCATCACATTTATTTTATTATAGTCATAGAGACTTTGATTCTCCATCAAAACAACCACTTCTTTCACACTGAATTCAGAGTGAATCTGATGACCATTTACTTTCAATAAGATGTTTTCTCCATGAAACTGATTCTCTTATTCCAGATTATGATCAAATTCTCATTACAATATTCTTTCCATTATGGACCCAAGGTGAGTCCGATCAAAAAATTTACTTCCAAACAGCTTCTCCAAATTATGATGGAAAAAATTGAAACCGGTTTTTTTCAGAAAACACAAGTTTGATTCTTTTGAAAAAAATGGTGATTATGATTTCCACCAAATAAAAAGTGAGGTGATTTCCTTCAATTCATTTTCTTAACAACAAAAGATAAATTTTGAAAAGAAACACCTTCACATTAAGCTTGGTCCTAAAAATATCCCCCTTTGGATTTTGTTGTCAACCAAGTTTCAAAAATAATTGAACTTTTTATCCTTAAGAAATGGATTAGTTATCAATAATTATAATCCTATGTGAGCTAACTCGTTGTAGGAAACAAGAATCATTGGTAGCAAAACCATGTTATCCAAAAGTAGTGATTATGAAAACCTCTTTCTTTTTTCTTCCATATCTCTTCTTCATCCTCCCTATAATACAAAATAATTTATTTTCCTACAACCACTCTAACAAATATTTAGAATAGTTCACTCACAAAACAATTCTAAATTTACATCTTTCCCACAACTCCCCATTTTTACATGCATTAATTGGATAGATTTATGAAACAATTCATTATCCCCCTTAACAATGCTATCCAAAGGTAAGATGGGAGAGGGGATAGAAACACATACCTTGGACTTAAAGATAAATAGGTTGAAAACCCATGTTCAACCTCAATTTATAAAAGGATTCCTTTGGTAAAGTTTTTTTGAACATATAATCAACTTGTTCCGATGTCGAAACATATTCCAATTTCAATTCATTCTTCTCCACATTCTCTTTAATGAAATGATATTTTATATCAATATGTTTTGAATTAGAATGTTTAATAGGATTCTTGGTGAGATTGATTGTACTTTGATTTTCACAACCCAAAAGAAAGGGTAACTTCACTTCAACAAGTAAATATTCTAATTGGGTTTTTGTCCACATAAGTTGAGTAGTGTCTTGAGTGGAAGAAACATACTCAGCATTAATTGTACAGAGAGTTACTAAATTTTGTTTCTTTGAATGAAAACTAACACAATTATTTCCCATAAAGAATACTCCACCATATTTGGATCTTTTATCATCAATATTTCATGCCCAATCAATATTTGAATACCCAAAAAATTCAAAACTATCTAAGATTCCATACCTGATTCTAAATTTTATTGTTCCTTTGATGTATCTAAGAATTCTTTTTCCAGCAATTAAATGTGATTATTTTGGAGCACTCTAAAATCTTACACATAAGGTGACAACATAAAAAATTTCAGGTCTTCAGATAGTCAAATACAACAAACTTCCAATCAAATTTCTAAACTCCTTCTGATCAACTTCTTTTCCTTCTCCATATTTTTTCAATTTTGTTACCACTGAAATTGGTGTAGAAATAGGTTTTGAGTTTTTCATGCCAAAACCTCTTAAGAAGTTCCTTATTATACTTTTCTTGTGAAAGAAAAATGCATTCCTTCCTTTGATGTATTTGTAATCCAAGAAAGTATTTCTTTTCCCCCATCATGAACATTTAAAATACCTTTTTCATTTATTTAGAAAACCTTTCACAACTTCTTTCATCATTCCTAGAAAAGATAATTTCATCAACATAAACAATTATAATGAGGGAATACTCTTGACTTTCTCTTATGTATAGATTTGTATCCACTCTTCCTTTCTTGAAATTCATCTTCTTTAATCATGTATCCAATTTTTAATATCATGCCCTTGTAGATTGTTTTAGACCATAAAAATCCTTTTTCAATCTGTACACATAACTTTCATCTTTCCCAACAATAAATCCACAAGGTTGTTCAATATAAACTTCTTCTTCAAGATCACTATTTAGGAATACATATTTAAAATCTATTTGAAAGATCTTGTAGAATTGTTTTGCAAGAATAGAAATAAATATTCTGATTGTTTCAAGTCTTTACACCAGAGAAAAGGTTTCATCAAAATCAATAACTTCAATTTGTGAATACCCTTTTCACACCAATATTTCTTTGTTTCTTATCACTTCACCTTCTTCATTCATCTTGTTTTGGAAAACCCACTTTATGCTAATAATGTTTTTTTTATAAGGATTGGCTACAAGTTCCCATGTATCATTATTTTCAATCTGATAAAACTCTTCATTCATGGCCTGAACCCATTCTGAATACTCAAAATATTCTTTTACATTATTCGGCTCCACTTTTGAATGCAAATAAGTACGTGTAATTTCATGGGTTATTCCTCTTTTTTGAACCTTATGATGTTGATAACCAATTATATTCTAACCTTCCACTTGATTCCTCATCCTAAGATGTAATTTTTGAGTATATTCCTTATCATTGGAAATAAATTAGTCTGATTATTCTTTTTTATTAGGAATACAATTGTCTGTATCCTTATCAGAATTGTTTTCAAAACAATCTTGATCATCTTTCTCATATGCCTGAGTGTGTTTATCTTCCTCTTCCTTTTCAATCACTTTTAAATCAACTGGATTAAAAATCCTTCTAGTTTCTTTGTTGAAACATCTATATCATCTTCCTTATAGAGCATGTGAAAAAAATATTCCATCTTCACCTTTCTGCTCAAACTTTCCATAGTTTCCACCTTTCTTCATTATAATACATGGACTCCCGAAAACTCTAAAGTGTTTCAAACTTGGATTTTTTCATAAAACAATTCATATAGAGTCATATCTGATTGAGGCTTGTAGAAAAATGGTTTTGAATATAAACAACAGTACTCATGGATTTCCTCCAAAAGTAATGAGAAAGGCCATGTTCAAGTAACATGGTTCTTCCCATTTCCACCAAACTTCTATTCTTTCTTTCAGAAACTCTATTTTGTTGAGGAGTGTATAGATAATTATACTCATGATGAATAAAATTCCTCTTAAGATAAATTTTAAAGTCTTCACTTTTTTATTCACCACCATTATCTGTTCTCAACTTCTTCAATGAATACTCACATTATTTCTCATCTTTCCTTCTGAAAATTTTAAATATTTTCAAAGCATCTGATTTGTGTTTCATATACATAACACAAGTAATGAGAGTGAAATAATCAATTAAAGTGATGAAGTTCTTATCTCCATTTGTTTATTGTTTTCTCATCGACCTACAAATATCAGAATGAATCAGATCCATGAATTGTCTTGAATAAATCTCAACTTTCTTATGCACTGAGTTTGTAATCTTTCCTTTCTAAAAAATAGTGCAACACCAATCTATTATTCTTGGAAAATCAGGAATTTCTCATACATTGTCTCTCTATGATAACTTTATCATGTTTCTTTGACACATGTGTCCTAGAATTTTATGCCACAATTGATTATATTCCACTATACTCATGTAATAATAGTTTTGTATTTCACCAATCTGAAACAAATTTTCTTTTCTATATTGGCCTCTTGTAAAAATATTTACATTTTCTTCACTTTTCACAAAAAACACTATCTTTTCTGAAGATGAATTTGTTACCCTCATCACATAATTTTTAAACACTTAGAAAATTGTGTTTCATCCCATAAACATACAAATTTTTCTTGGATTTCATATTTTCCTTCCTAGTGATGGTTGATCCAACACCTTTGATTTTCAAGGATTCGTCATTTCCAAATGTCACTATGAATTCTTTAAAATATTTCACATTATTAAACAATTTCAAATCTCCTTTCATATGATAATAACACCTAATATCAACAATACAAGTTCATTATCTTTTTGTATCTTTCAATACAGTTTCAACAACAAGAGATTTTACTTCTTCCTTTTCTTTCTTCATCTTCAGCTTTGGAGGATTGTTAAGAATCTTTTGTTTTGACAGTAACAAAACAAGACATCTTTTTTCAAGGTGTCTAGGTTTTTCACATATTTCACAAATATTTTTCAAAGTTTGTAACCTATTTTGAATTTTTACTCTGCCTTTATTAGGTTTCTTCAAAATAACCTTCTCAGACTTCTTCTTTTGAGGGAATTAACTCCCCCTCAACCTTTTCCTTTCATAACCTATGGAATAATAGTAATGTTTTTGGTTAAACCAACACATATTTTTCATATGTCCAAATCCACCAAAAAACCAGTAATAGACATATAATTAGTATTTGCCTTTGAAATTACCATTCTGGCCAGAATTGTGAATACATTTCTCAACCACCTTCTTCTCTTTCTTTTATGTGCCACCAACCTTTCTATTATCAATAGGAGTCTATCCTTTTATTTTCTACTTTATCATAACTATAAGTATTTAAAAAAAATAGAATCAAATCATTTCAAAACATTTTCAGACTCAGGGTTCTTTGAGACTTCTGAATTCCCAACTTTGTTGGTCTTGTCCATATACATAACTTTCCCATCATTTTTCATTTTAGATACCATTCAATATTTCTCCTCACCCTTTGATGGTAACTTTTATCGAACCTTCTCTAGTTTCTAATTTTGAGAACTTTCACCAACTTTAGTAATAGAGTTGTGGAAACTTGTATTTCTCAATTCAGTTTTAGAGAATTTTTGTTGGACTAGTTCTAACTCCTCTTCTTTTACCTTCAGCTTCTCCTCTAGAAGCTCATTATGATTATTTTCTTTTTTAAGAGATTTCTTTAAGTTATCAATCTCTTTTATCAGCCTTGCTTTCTCAATATCAAAACATTCTGGATTTATTGTTGAAGAGCATTCATCTTCCAACCTTTTGTTTTTTATTTTCAATCCTTCTGATCTTTCTAGACATTATTTTAACTCTTCTTTCAAATAATGTTTAAGTTAAGTTTATTATTATTTAGAACTACTGCTTTTGAATTACTTATCATTAATTATTTCAATAAAAGTATTTTCAATACCATAATCAACTGATTTTTCATATTCAACATCACTGCCTTCTTCTTCTTTATCTTTAGACAAGAAACTTCTTCTTTTGGATTTGAAGAATTTTCTTTCTTTCCTGTGGAATTCGATTTTCCTTTGTATCCCTATTTCTTCCATAATATTTTTGGCTTTCTTTATTCTTCTTTACTATCCTCGTATTTATTTCTTCAAGGAAAATTGGCAGCAAAGTTCCAAATGGCTCCACATTCAAAACATTTCAAGGGAAGTTTCCCTTTGTATTTCTCTATGCCTCTTTTCACATTTTTAGAAAATAAGGATAAAATATTGTCAATATTTTTACATACCTCATCTTTAGAATCATATTCGCCAGCTTCATATTTAATAAGAATATTATTTAACTTTTCTTTCTTCAGGGACTTGAAAGAAATTTCTCTATCAACTTTTTTTTCTTTTCATAGCTTTATCCCTTCTCATTTTATAAGTAATGAGAGTGCTATGAAAATCATCAAGAGATAATGTTTTATGATCTATGTCTTCCCAAAAAAAAATTTTTCATCAAACTTGTTGGGAAGGATTCTCAAAATCTTTTCAACCACTGTATAATCATCTAACTTTTCTCCAAGACATATAATAGTACTCAGAATTTCATTTACCTTGGTAAAGAAGTCCCCAATAGATTCAAGCTCAACCATCTTCAAATATTCATATTTCAATCTCTATATTTGTAACTTTTATTTATTCACTTTTGTATTGCCTTCATATATGTTTTTCAATTTATCCCATACACCTTTGGATGTGGCACCACATTTCACTCTTAATAATTCACTTTATGAAAGTGATGATAATATAGCATTCTTATCCCTTCCATTATTCTCAAGATTCTTATTGTCAACAGATGTAAGAGGTGTTTTAAAACTAATAGGAGGAAACCCGTCTATTTCTACTTCAAGAACATCATATCAAATACACATAAGATTTATAATCATTCTATCTTTATAGATAACATAATTATTTATAGTGAATATTGGAATACCTTTACTATTCATACAATTCAAATTCTCTATCAACAAAGAATGATTGAAGGGAGACTCGATCTGATACCACTTAAAAGTGCCTAGTCAGGGTGATTGTATCATTGAGAGGGGGAGGGGTGGATCAGTGATACTTTATTCTTTTATGTTTCCTTGAAACAACCTTCACCTCCTGTTAAATAAATAATTCCATACTGAAAACAATTCAACCACACATCCAAAGGAACACAAGTATTTATAAGGTTCATTATTCAATAAGAATAGCTACATCCCTAGCATGGTTTGGAAATAATATAATACTACAGAATTCACTAAAAAACAATATTTGTATGACAATGAGTAGGATATACCCTTATAATCATGTATCACTATGTAAACAATTCCAATAGTGTGTGTGCACCCTCTTAGCACAAATAGGGTAATACAATGTTTTTGTAATAATTCATGTTACCTATGCTTATTTTCAATTCCAAAAATGTATTCAATTGAAAAACACTTCTTCAATTTCTTACCCATAAGATGGTAAGAACTTCCTAGACTTTGTTATGGAAAAACAAAATCTGATTTTCCTAGTCCATTTTTCCTAGTCTGATTCCTCCGAGTAAGATTCTCCATGATACGATTCTTCTTAGTATGATACTTCCTGCTATGATTCTCCTGAGTATGAAAAATATAACTTTGATGTAATATGATATAGATAAATCAAAACCACTTCAATTATCCTTCTTCCTCGGTTTGGAAATCCCAGTATGGAAACCCTGATCCGATTAATCCATCCTGATACAATAATCAACTGAATATGATTGATAAGATGAAAACGATAATTAGATGAGTATGATAAATACTAAGTATGATAAACACTGAGTATGATAATCATCTAAATACAACATTGTGATCTTGTCTCTTCTCTTTCACTTCAATCCGTCAAAACTTTTTCAACAAAAGTGAATACATAAATTTCTTATTTGCTCTATAACTTGGAGCTTATCTCACATGAACAACACATCATTCATAAAAAAAGTATAATTTAATCTTAACCTTTTATAGGTGACCCTCGAGATGATTTGGTAGGAATCCCAAAAAAATTCCCACCTAATCAAATTCACCTTAATCTCAATTTCCCATAAAAGCATGGGTGAATTTTGACTTTGTCAACTCTTATTAAAGATTCTCGATTCTTCTACAATCTTCACTTCCCCTTCATACTTTCATTTCAATTATCAGTTTTATTTCAATACATGAGTCTGATTTTCTAAATCTGATTTCTTCAAAACAAAGCTCTGAATCAATTGAATGTAAATTTATAAAGAAATAGATACCAGTCTAAATGTTGAGTATAATCATTATTTTGAATTTTAATCTCTCCCTTGATAGTACATCCATCAAACTCCACTTTCAAAACACTTTTACTTATTCACTTATTCTCTTGAACTAGTTTGATATATAAAACAATTAAACTTTGATACAAAGTCCCTTGGCCCAATTACAATACACACCATATCCTTCATTTCTTCACTTTTTATCTTAACCCAGTTGAGATACAAAACTTCTTATTCTCCTATTCCCTTGACCCACTTGAAAAATGCACTTGAAGAGAAAAATAAAGCAATTAAACTCTTGACCCACTTGATGAATACATTTGAAAAGAAAATCAGAGTTCATTTATCTCTTCCTTCAGAAGTTCAATCAACCATCCAAATAATATATAGTATAATTATACAGAGTGCGATCTTTCTAATTATGATTGGCCTAGATACAATCATTCTAAATATGATTTTCCTGGATATGATCATTCTAGTATGATCATTATGGATATGATCATATTGGGTATGATCTTTTTCTTCTTGAGCCAGAGTACGATCATCCTAGGTATGAAAGTTTTCTTATGAATATGATGAATGATCAGATGCTATAGTTCTTGAGTACAATCATTCTGATTATGACCCTCAATACCTTCTTTCTCTCCTTATCATCCCTAATTCGATTTCCATGAGTACGATTGGCCTAAATCTTTTTCACTCCCCCTTTCTTTCACCAATATTGAATAATAATTTCTCCAATTAACTTATGATTTATGAAATATGAATCATAAAAACATCATCACATTTATTTTATCGTAGTCATAGAGACACTGATTCTCCATTAAAATAACCACTTCTTTCACACTGAATTCAGAGTGAATCTAATGACCATTTACTTTCAGCAAGATGTTTTATCCATATGACTGATTACCTTATTCCAAATTATTATCAAATACTCATTAAGATATTATTTCCATTCCAGACCTAAGGTGAGTCTGATCAAAAACTTTTCTTCCAAATAGCTTCTCCTCATTACGATGGACAAAGTGAATCCATTTTTTTAGAAAACACAAATATGATTCTTTTCAAAATAATGGTCGATACAATTTCCACCAAATACAAAGTGAGGTGATTTCCTTCAATTAATTTTCTTGACAAAAAAAGACAAATTTTGAAAATAAACACCTTCACCTTAAGCTTGTTCCTAACACCAAATCAATCCACCTTATACACCATAGTCAAATGGTGTTATTGAAAGGAGGAATCGTACCTTAATTGATATGGTAAGGTTGATGATGATTCATGCAGGTCTTCTTGTTAGGTCCGCAAGGCTGAATACCCTGAGAGGGGGGTGAATCAGGCTATGACTAATTTAAAATTAACGCCCGTTCTGATCTTGTTTTGTTGTTAAGAAAAACACTCTTCTCTCTCTTTCCTATTGCACAAAGTAAACAGAAAGTAAAGCATGCATAGGACACACCAATTTTACTTGGTTCACCGCAAAGGACTACTTCCAAGGAGCATACGCCGAAAAGTTGCCGGTCGTACCAGTTCCACTAAACTTCATTAGCTGTGGATACAATGTTCGGGCTAGATCACTTCTATGCCCAGGCTCACTGCCTTTACAATGTTTAGGGTCAGCTCACTGCTTTCCCAAGGGTTACTCCCTGTTTCTCTCTCTCTAGCTCACTGCCGGTGGAGAGGATCACCTTCTTCCTCTTCCTAAGCTCACTGCTCTGTGAAGGGATTCACTCACAGTTTATAGACCTGTAGGTCTCTTCATTTGCATGAAATAATGCATATTCAACTGTTGATAGATGCTCTATTGAAGTCCAACTTTCATCCACTGATGAATAGCACTTTGCCTCTGACCACTGGGCAACTACCTTTGGAAAGTACCTTCGCAAAGCGCCCTACTTCGCGAAGCTCCCAATTTCGCGAAGCTCAAACAAGCCTTCGCGAAGCTCCTGCCTTTTCACGAATCTCTCTCACGAAGCACTCTCGCGAAGCACCCTCACGATGCTCAAGCCGTCGCAAAGCAACGTCCCTCGTGAATCTGACTAAGCCAACGCGGAGCTCGCAGGGTTCACGGAGCTATAATAGCTGCCGCGAAGCACCTCTTTCGCGAAGCACACTGGCTCCGCAAACCACCTTCGCAAATCGAGAGCGAATGATCTTCTATGAAAATGCTCTCTCTTTCTCTCGAAGGGGTTGGCCTCTATTTATAGGCGATTCCACCGACCCTTGTCCCTTCCGCGTGAATTCAACGCCACGTCATCTCAAATCGCGAAGATCCAAAGTTTCAGACGGAATTCTGTCCAAATCGCGAAGCACCACGACAATTTTTCCATTCACGAAGCTTGACGTAGTCACGAAGAATCACTGTCAATATACCTTCGTGACTTCACCGCGAAGCTCCCTCGCGAAGCCCTTCACTACCACGATGCACTTCAGTCTCTTCCATTTGGGAAGCTTGACGTAATCGCGAAGACTCACTGCCTCCATTCTTTTGGTCTTCGCGATTTCCAATCCATACATCTCATCTTCGCGAAACTCATGCCTTTGCCATATAAAATTATGATCTTCATGGAAATCATATTTTTGCAATGCTCACCAAATTCCAAATTTTGGACCCCAAAAATTTAGCAAACACTGGGAAACGGCGCACCTTATACTGCTCTTTTGTACAGCCTCCAGATCGTCCTTTCCTTTGTCATCGTTCTTTGTCAACAAGGATTGTCAACAACTTCTTGGGAACTCGACAATTCTCTATGGAAACCTGCTTTGTCAACAAAAACAATCAACCCAAAAATACTGCAATGTTACCTTGATGGATTTTTGCCCAACAATCTCCCCCTTTGGGTTTGTTGACAACTCTGCTCAGAAAGATTTTCTGCACTTTGATACCTCACTGAGTCTTCTTCCAGCCGCTACCACCATTCACCTCTTGTGATAATGATAGCATTCAAGGAATCACTTAACACGTACTCTAAGCCTACATGAGCAATGCTCGGCGTGAGAAATAAGAGTAGTATGAAAAGTTCATCAATGAATCACTTCATGTCAAACACCAATTGTCGATTCCAACATGATACCAGTTCATAAATTGATACCAATTGTTGAACCACACTGATCCCAATTGATGATAGCTGGAAACCTTCGCTCACCATTCCAACACCACTGTTCTTCTTTCATCACGATCCTCAGATGTCGTGATTTCTATTCTTTGATCGATCACTTCTAGCATCGTCAGATTTGGTAATCTCCCCCTTTCTCATTGCTCCCCCTTTCTGGCTGCTCCACCTGTCAGCTTCTCCCCATATCAATTATGATTTATCAACTCTCTGCACTGTCTCCCCCTTGAACAATCACTATTTTCTCCCCCTTTAACAAACACTTTTCTCCCCCTTTGTCAACGAACCCAAAGGTCATTCCTTTGCAGACTGTAACAGAGTAGAGAACACATTAGCACAGTAGGGAAAACACATTATACCTCGGGGAGAGGGGGGGTAGGGTCCCACATCCACACTATTTCAAGTGCGGGGAATCGACTGAACTCCCATAGCCAGTCGATGCCTCTCAAAAGCTTCCTTGGGTAAGGCCTTTGTCAGAATGTCTGCAACCTGTAGCTCTGTAGGCACGTACTCCAACTTCACGATTCCCTGCTCAACCTTCTCCTTGATAAAATGATACTTAATCTCAATGTGCTTTGTCCTTGAATGATGGACGAGATTTTTGATAATATTTATATCACTTGAGTTGTCGCATTGGATTCCGATCAGAGACTTCACTTCAACTCCCATATCTTCAAGCTGCTGCTTCATCCACAATAACTGTGTGCATGCTTGAGTGGCCGCAATATACTCAGCTTCTACGGTGCTCAATGAAATGTAATCTTGCTTCTTTCTAAGACAATAAATACACAAGCCACCAAGATAGAAAGCACCACATGACGTTGATTTCCTATCATCCGCTGAACCGGCCCAGTCTGCATCAGTATAGCCCAATAACTCTGTCTGAGATTTATCAGTATATGTCAAGACGAAATCCACTGTGCCCTGGATATACCAAAGTATTCTTTTCACTTCAAGCATGTGGCTTTCCTTAGGATTGCTCTGATATCTCGCTGCTTGGCATGTGGTGAAAACAATATCAGGCCTTGTTGCGGTTAAGTACAATAGACTTCCAATTATTTGCCTGTATTCTATGATATTAACTGCCTTGCCATCCTCATCTTTTGATAATTTCATCCGGGTAGCCACCGGAGTCTTCATCTCCTTGTAATTTTCCATTCCAAACCTTCTTAGGACCTCTTTGGCATATTTAGATTGAGAAATGAATATCCCATTCCTTCCTTGTGTCACCTGTAGACCAAGGAAAAACATTAGCTCTCCAATTATTGACATTTCAAACTCATTTTTCATGAATTCAGAAAACTGTCTGCACTGAGCTTCATCTGATCCGCCAAATATTATTTCATCGACATAATTAAATGCCATCATCCTTTGATTACTGTCATTACTGAAATAGAGATTGTAATCAACTCCTCCACGCTGAAAACCAAGCTTCTTGAAGTACTTATCAAGCCTTGAGTACCATGCCCTTGGTGCTTGTTTCAGCCCATACAATGCCTTCTTCAGCCTGAAAACTTTGTTCTCATCCTCATGAATGAGAAAACCATCTGGCTGCTCAATATACACCTCCTCTTCCAGAACACCATTCAAGAATGCAGATTTGACATCCATCTGGAACACTTTGAACTTCCTTTGCACTGCGATGGCTAGGAATAATCTTATTGTCTCCAGCCTTGCAACCGGTGAAAATGTCTCATCAACATCTATTCCCTCGATCTGGGAGTACCCCTTGCACACTAGACGTGCTTTGTTCCGAATCACTGTTTCATCTTCATTCATCTTGTTGCGATAGACCCATTTGGTCCCAATGACATTCTTGTCTGCTGGCCTCGAAACAATCTCCCATGTCTGGTTCTTCTCAATTTGATCAAGCTCTTCATTCATAGCCTGAACCCAGTTTTCATCTTTAGCTGCATCGGAAAAACATTTCGGCTCCACCTGAGATAAAAACGATGTTTGCTGTAATGATTTCATTCTTCGAGTCTGAACTGGAGCTGTCTGATCACCAATGATATTTTGACTATCAATTTCAACTCGACTATTTGGCTTCCTTGCAGATACAGACTTGACACTTTCTTGTTCATCATTAGTATCTTCTTCTGAGTCAGCCTCTGCCACTTCTACTCCCCCTGTGTTGCTTACCTCATCATTACTTTCATCCAGAAACTGTTCACTGGGTCGTTGAGCAGTCTGTTCATTTTCGACTATAGTGACATCATTTCTCTCAACAATTTTTCTCAGCCTCTTGTTGAATCATTTATATGCTTTGCTTTTCCCTGAATATCCAAGGAATATCCCTTCATCTCCTCGTTCCTCAAACTTCCTATGATGTTCTTTGTTGAGAATGAAACACTTACTTCCAAAGATTCGAAAGTATTTCAACATTGGCTTCTTTCCGTACCATAGTTCATACGGAGTCTTCCCTTGCTTCGGACATAACAGGGACCTGTTTGAAACATAGACTGATGTCAAAACTGCTTCCTTCCAAAATTTCTCTGGTAGGTCCTTATCAATAAGAATTGTTCTAGCCATGTTGTTGATGATCCGATTTCTCCTTTCAACCACTCCATTATGTTGGGGAGTTCTTACTGATGAAACTTGATGCTTTATCCCATGTTTCTCGAGATAGTTTTCAACCTGACTGTTTGTAAATTCCGTACCGTTATCAGTACAAAACTTCAGAATTTTCTGCCCAAGCATCTTTTCTGATTCCCTCCTATACTGCTTTATGCAACTGAACACCTCTGTCTTATGGGTAATGATGAATACCCAGGCCATTCTGCTATATTCATCAATGAAAAGAACATAGTACCTTTTCCCATCTATAGCTCATGGTGAGATAGGTCCACATACATCAGCATGCACCAATTCGAGCACTCCAGTTGCTTTTTGTTCCTTTGGCCTGTATGTCTTCCTGATGATCTTCCCTTGTTGACAGGCATCACATGTATGAGTACGATCATGTGACAGTTTGGGAAGGTCTCTAGCAGTATCACACTTTATCAGATCTTCCATAGATGGTTGACATAGATGACCAAGTCGCTTATGCCACAACTGATTTTCTTCTTCTCTGGATAAAAGGCATGAATCTTCTTCCCCACCTACCAAGTAAAGATTCCCCTTTGTTCGTTTTCCCTATAGAATGACTATTCCATCTTTTCCTTTAACAATACCCATCTTCTTGGTAAATAGGATAGAGTGCCTAGAGTCACATAGTTGACTGACGCTAAGCAAATTATGACTGAGACCCTCTACCACCAAGACATCAGCATGTCTCATTTCATTTCCCCCAAACTTGGATTTTCCTGAGCCAACAATCTTCAGGCCTTCATCATTTCCAAATTTGACAACTCCTTCTTTGTCATATTTTATGCCTGTAACCAGATCCTTGTTTCCTGTCATGTGGGATGTGAAACCACTATCAAGGATCCACACACCAGAACGATCTGATGCTTTAAGGGAAATTTCAGTAACTACGGCCTTCTCAATTTTCTTCTTCCTGGTCCATACTTTTTCTTTCATACTCAGCATGGATTGAGGCTTTTGTTCTTTCTCAGAGTATGATGGACCAGCTTCATCTTGAAAAACTGCAAATCTATTCTGAACTTTTAACTCACTTGTTGGTTTACAGATCTGCTGCTTGCGAACATTTTGATTCTTCTTTGGCACATTTTTCTAAATGGTCGGAGTGCAGTGCCTAGCCATGTGTCCAAATCCTCCGCACCAAAAATAGTGTCCTTCAAAATATGTTCTGGAAAACCGTTCTCTGTTTGGCTACCATATCTGTTCTTGTTCCCTTCGATATATTTTGGCTATGGAACACACATACTGTGAATGTCCCATCTTTCCACAACAATAACACCTGATATAAGGTGCATTCCTTCGTGTTACTTCAGCACTACGAGTTTCCCCTTGGGATCTCTGAGTATTCTGATTCTGCTTTGTGCTCAAATCCACTTTCAATCTCAGGACAGGTGCTTGCGTACTAACTTCAACTACTACAGATTTTTGTTTCTGATTAAGCCATGAATCAGCCTTAAATTCTGAGTTCAATTGCTGCTTCTTTCCTACTGAACTACTAGGCTCTTCTTTCTTCTTTTCAGTATTCATAACGACCTGATTTCCCAAGAATGTGTTGGGATTCAAAGTTTTTTCCTGGTCTTTAACTTTTCTCCGCAGACCGACAACTTCCTCTTAAAGCTCTTCAATACGCTTGACATGATCTTTCACTTTTCAACTCAAGAAATCGATCTCCCTTTTCTTCTCTTCAATCTTGAGCTTATGATCATTAACCTTTTCTATGCCCTCTGTCCTGGAAGACTTAAGATTTTCAATTTCTTTCTCAAGATCAGACTTCTCTTCTTCTTATTGTTGCATGTAGAGTTTGGCATCATGTACTATCTTGTTGGCTTTCTTTGTTTTTGCTCACCAAACATCTATCTCTTCAAGAGCTGCTTCTAATTCAGCTTCCATGTCAACTCTCCCTTCAATTTCTTCTTCTTCTTCATCAGTTTCAGTTTCTTTCTTTTCTAGAGCACTACTGGCAACAGCCACCATCGCATTTTGTCCACGATATTTGCAGTTTTCTATCTCTTCAACTTCTTCACCCTCAGACTCAACTGAACTGTCTATTTCTTGTGAAAGAAGATTCTTCTTCTTAAAGAAATTTCTCTTGAACTGCTTCTTTCCTTTCACATAGGCTGAATATTTTTTCTTGGGAATTTCAACTTCATCATCATCATCATCGTTATCTTGAAATTTCTTGGGGCATCTTGCCGTAAGATGACCAACCTTTCCACATCGAAAGCATGCTAGTGGAAGTTTACCTTTAAACTTTCCTCTTCCTCTTTGTAGATTTGAAGAAAGGAATGACATCACCTCATCTGTCTCTTCTTCTTCATTAGAACCTTCAATGGTGAGTTTCTTCATAGCCTTGAATGCCACCTCTTTCGATTTCCCCTTTTCCACAATCTCGTTATCATCGTTTCTCATTTCATATGCAACAAGAGTGATGTGCAGGTTATCCAATGTCAGTTCTTTTGGGTCTTTATCTTCCAAAACAGAATCTTTCGGATTGAACCGAGGTGGAAGTTTTCTCAATATGCGCTTCACAATTTTTATATCTTCGATAATTTCTCCAAGACCCTGCATGACTTCTACCACTGCATTTACCCTATCAAAGAATGCATCAACAGACTCATTCGGGTTCATTCCCATATCTTCATACTTGTTCCACAACACCTGCAGCTTTGCCTCTCTGACCTTTGTATCACCTTCATATATATTTAAAATATTTTCCCACATGGCATGTAACGTTTTTCATGACATCACCTTTGTATAGATGGGATTAGAGAGGGATCCCCCTAAGGCATTTATTGCTTTGGAATCAGCATCCAACTCTTTGTGCTCAGCTTCTGATAATGCACCACTAGTAATATCAGCTGTGATACCATGCATAGCTGCTGAAAACACATCCATTCCCAAAGATCGGAAATAGTGTTGCATTCGATTCTTCCATATCTGAAAATTACATCCGTCGAAGATCGAAATCCCTCTATGATTAGTAACCTCCATTTGAGAGAAGAACAATTGTCAACCTTTCGCTCTGATACCAATTGTTAGGTCCACAAGGCTGAATACCCTGAGAGGGGGGGTGAATCAGGGTATGACTAATTTAAAATTAACGCCCGTTCTGATCTTGTTTTTCTGTTAAGAAAAACACTCTTCTCTCTCTTTCCTGTTGCACAAAGTAAACAGAAAATAAAGCATGCACAGGACACACCAATTTTACTTGGTTCACCGCAAAGGGCTACTTCCAAGGAGCATACGCCGACAAGTTTTTGGTCGTACCAATTCCACTAAACTTCACTATCTGTGGATACAATGTTTGGGCTAGATCACTTCTATGCCCAGGCTCACTGCCTTTACAATGTTTAGGGTCATCTCACTGCTTTCTCAAGGTTCACTCCCTATTTCTCTCTCTCTGGATCACTGCCGGTGGAGAGAATCACCTTCTTCCTCTTCCTAAGCTCACTACTCTATGAAGGGATTCACTCACAGTTTATAGACCTGTAGGTCTCTTCATTTGCATGAAATAATGCATCTTCAACTGTTGATAGATGCTCTATTGAAGTCCAACTTTCATCCACTGATGAATAGCACTTTGCATCTGACCACTAGGCAACTACCTTTAGAAAGTACCTTCGCAAAGCACCCTACTTCGCGAAGCTCCCAATTTCGCGAAGCTCAAACAAGCCTTCACGAAGCTCCTGCCTTTTCGCGAAGCTCTCTCGCGAAGCACTCTCGTGAAGCACCCTCGCGATGCTCAAGCCGTCGCAAAGCAACGTCCCTCGCGAATCTGACTAAGCCAACGCGGAGCTTGCAGGGTTCGCGGAGCTATAATAGCCGCCGTGAAGCACCTTTTTCACGAAGCACACTAGCTCCGCGAACCACCTTCGCAAATCGAGAGAGAATGATCTTCTATGAAAATTCTCTCTCTTTCTCTCGAAGGGGTCTGCCTCTATTTATAGGCGATTCCACCGACCCTCATCCCTTCCGTGCGAAGTCAACGCCACGTCATCTCAAATCGCGAAGCTCCAAAGTTTCAGCCGGAATTCTGTTCAAATCGTGAAGCACCACAGCAATTTTTCTGTTCGCGAATCTTGATGTAGTCGTGAAGAATCGCCGTCAACATACCTTCGCGACTTCGCTGCGAAGCTCCCTCACGAAACCCTTCACTGCCGCGATGCACTTCAGTCTCTGCCGTTCGCGAAGCTTGATGTAATCGCAAAGACTCACCGCCTCCATTCTTCTGGTCTTCGCGATTTCCAATCCATACATCTCGTCTTCGCGAAACTCATGCCTTTGCCATATAAAATTATGATCTTCATGGAAATCCTATTTTCGCGATGCTCACCAAATTCCAAATTTTGGACCCCAAAAATTTGGCAAACACTGGGAAACGGCGCCACCTTTTACTGCTCTTTTGTACCGCCTCCAGATCATCCTTTCCTTTGTCATCGTTCTTTGTCAACAAGTATTTTCAACAACTTCTTGGGAACTCGACAATTCTCTATGGAAACCTGCTTTGTCAACAAACACAATCAACCCAAAAATACTGCAATGTTACCTTGAGGGATTTTTGCCCAACACTTCTATTATTATTTTGGGGATATGAATTACATGTTATATAATGCATTCTAAACTGAGTACCAACTAAGGTAGTAAATGTAATTCTATATGAGTTAATGTATGGAAAGAAATTTGTCTTGTCACGCACTCATTTATTTGGATGTGTGGCATTTTTTAAGTCCATCTTAGGTAACAAACTAGAAACCTAAGGTACAAAGTGTATCTTTATAGGGTATACCAAGGAAACAATGAGATAGAATTTATAAAATCCCTTATATAAGAAAGTAACTATTGTAATATGAGTGGTATTTATTGAAAGGGATCACATCCTCAAGAAGGATAGTGGAAACAAGATTGTATTTGATGAAGTTGATACTCAAGATAAAAAAAAGTTGGTATATGTACAAATTCCATAGGTCCCCATAGAAAAATTTATTCTTGAAACATGAGTATTATATAGTAACACGTGATAGGTAAGTGAACCAAAAAGATATGGTTTTCTAGTCACTAAATATGGTGACTCATTATTGGTTAACAATACAAAAACTATATCCTATAAAGAGGTGATAGAAATATCAAAAGCTACAAGATGGAAAGAATCTGTGAATTATGAGATAGAATCCAAGTATCATAACCAAGTTTGGGTTCTAGTTGATCTGCCAATTGATGTAAAACATGTTGGGTGTAAATGGGTATTCCAGAGAAAAC
Organism: Viscum album; assembly: GCA_963277665.1. NCBI lineage: Eukaryota > Viridiplantae > Streptophyta > Magnoliopsida > Santalales > Viscaceae > Viscum > Viscum album. The sequence goes on along the minus strand of OY728122.1, from coordinate 1,916,952,653 downwards.
TAGACATGGAAGTTAAATTAAATACCTATAAAGCATGACTAATGAAGAAAGGGTTGAAACAATTTCAAGGAATTGACTATAATAAAACCTTTTCTATAGTTTCTATGTTTAAATACATCATAATTTTACTTGAAATAGTAGCTTACGATGACTATAAAATTTTATAGATGGATGTCAAAAATAGCTTTCCTTAATGGGAACCTTTAGGAAAATGCCTATATGACACAACTAGAAGGTTTTGTGTCTCCAAGAAATAAAAAATAGATATAAAAGTTATATATATCCATTTATATATTAAATAAATAATCTATGTCAAGGAATATTTGGTTTAATAAAGCTATAAAATAATTTGGTTTCATAAATAATGAATATGAGTCATGTATTTACAATAGGTTTAGTGGGAGTGTGTTCATTATCCTAGTATTATATGTTGATGAAATATTACTTATTATAAATGATGTAATGGTATTACAATCAGTTAAGAATTGGTTTAAAAAGTGCTTCTTCATAAAGGACTTAGATGAAGCAGCCTACATTCTAGGGATTAAGATCATTCACAATAGATCTAAGAGGTTTCTTGGACTAAGTCAAGGTATATACATTGACTAGATACTGAAAATATTTGTTATAGAATAATCCAAGAGGGAATTGGTTCTAATGTCACACGGTATACATATCTCCAAGAAAATTTTTCCTCAGAAATAATAGGACAGAGGGAGAGGGAGACAGAGAATGATTAAGATCTCATATGCATCTGTGATAGGGTCAATCATGTGTGCCATGTTATGTGACAGTATTGATGTTGCTTATTCCTTGATCATATAAGGTAGATATCAAGTTGATCCAGGTGAATAACACTGGTCTATTATTAAGGTTATACTTTAGAACTTAAGGAGAACTGAAGTTATGTTTCAGGTGTATGGAGGAGATGAGGAGCTAGTCATCAAGGGCTATAAAAATTCTAGATTTCAAACATATCAGAATGATCTTAAGTAATATTCAATATACACATATGGAAATCCCACCTATACCAATAGTTATTTCCCAACGATTTGGAAAACCCATTGTAATAAAGAACATATACCAACAGTTCTGTGAAACCGTTGGTATGCATTAATATAAGTTGGTTTTACCAATGGTTTTAGTGAACTATTTGAAAAAACCACCTCAATACCCAACGATTCTTATGAACTGTTGGGATAAACCTACCTAAAATTCCTCTTCTCGCGACCCTCCTCCCATCCCAACATCCCCTCACATCGCACCCCACTTATCCATCACTATAGAACCACTCTTCTCCATACTGACTCCCCCTCACCGCCGCTCCCATACCGACTCCCCCTTGCTACTGCTCTCACCCCTCTCACGCTCCCCTCCTCCCATTCCAACTCCCCCTCACCGCTCACCGCTCACCGATATCCACTCTCTGCTCATCTCTCCCCGCTCCCTGCTCGTCGCTTGACGCTCTCCATCACTCACGAATCCCCCTCCTCATCCTCCTCTAGTCGAGCATCCCCTATGAGGTCGCACATCCCCCCTAGGTCGAGTTTTCCCTCACTTGAAGCGAATCCCCACTAGTTAGAGCTTTCCCTCACCCGATGTGAATCCCCCTAGGTCAAGAAGGTCGAGTATCCCCTTTGGTCTGGCATCCCGCCTAGGTTGAGGACCCCCTCTAGTCGAGCATCCCCTTATACATTTTTATGATTCCGGTATTCTTTGGCAGTGAGTCCCAAATCTTATTCCGGTATGGTTGATTGATTCATTGTTTAGTTTGAGTTTTTTATTCAATTTTTATCATTTCATATTGTTTCATTTATCTATGATATATTTAGGATTCTGGTATTCTTTAGCAGTGAGTCCCAAATATTCTTATGGTATGGTTAATTGATTCATTGTTTAGTTTGAGTTTTGTTAATTCAATTTGTATTATTTCATATTGTTTCATTTATCTGTGATATATGATTGATTTTGGTTTTCTCAAAACATAAAAAAATATCATTGTAGTGTTTGTAGATATAAATCATTATAATTTCACATAGAATATACCACGAGAACATTATTTCTTTTCGATTTAGGTGAACAGTATATGATGTGTTTCTAGTTTCATAAAGAATATCATATTCTATATGAAATCATTTGGAGCTCATAAAAATGTTAAGAATATTTTATGTGTAGAATTATTCATACCATTGATGCTTTTTGGATGAAGTTTTCATGTGAATGGAGTGTTATAATTTTCAAATGAAAATGTTATCTAATTAATACTATTTTAATATGTACATAATGCATATTAAGGGAAATTAGTTTGTGGATAAATGTGTTGTTCTTTTTGGATTCACATACAGTTGAATGGGTAACCATATTTTATTAAATTATAAAGTGTTATCTAGATGAAAAGTTCCCTATAAATATGGCATTAACTCATGGGAAATGTGTTAAAAAAAATTTAGAGATGTGATTGACAAGAATGTATTTTTGTATTTTCTCCATGTTGATTTTTTCAATGGAATAACAACATTATATGAAGGATTCATTTTGCAAAATTATTTTCCTTGAAAAAAATATATATTTTTTAAGTGTTTGTTATGTGACATTTCCATTTGAGTGTTGTTTTATATCAACAAGTATTTTAATAAGTTGGGTTTATCAACTTCTAAGTTATAACACTGATTGAGGATTTTTTCTACTAGATCACTTTTCTTTGTAGCTCAAAAGTATTTTATTTTCTTTGCGCTTTCTTATTTCTCACAATCTAAACATTTTTATGTTGAGGAAACTTGGTTTTCTCTTCTTTTACATGTTTATTATTGTTTGAAAATTTCATATTCACTTGAGAAATTAGAGAACTATCAATGTTTTCTGTTTTTTTTTGTTTATCTTTTTATAACTCATCAAACCATATGATCAAATATTCTTTCTTATGATGTTCGGCCTTATTTATAGGAGTTTATCCATTTGTAGAAACTGATGTAGAACATGATAACATTGGATCTTTTCCCTTACCACTAATAAAATTCTTTTGACTAGGAATCAAATTCATACATATGATAGATCCATGACCAACATAATTACACCTTCAAAAAAATTCTTCAACTACTTTTGATTTTCCTTAGGAAATATCTTAGGATCCTCTTAAAAAATGTCAACTACTAATCCAATTTTACAATCTCTTTCTTGGATGGTTTCCATTTTCAGTTCAAATTTTCTGTCATAAAATTTGTAGATCTTTATTTCTATTTTTAAATAGTCTATCCACAATCCATTTTTTATTTTATTAAAAATTCACTTTAAGGGTAAGTGGGAACCAACAAAAACATCCTTTAGCATCAAGTCACACCCTCACAAATTTTTAAATAGTCTATGATGTAGCATTTCCTACTAGAATGAAATCATGTTCTCCATACTAAAATCCCATGATGATCATCTCTCTTTAATGACCACTTGGGAGTGTCTTTCTACTTTTTTCTTTAGTTTACACCTCAAGGTAGACTTTTTTTCCCTTTTTTCCTACTTATTAAATCATGGACTCCTCTTTTCATTAACATATGCCTCATTCTGAGGGGGTGTTCGGGGGGTGGGGAGTCCAGGGGGTGGGGTGTCTAGGGGGTGGGGGTGTCCAGGTGGGTGGGGGCTGTCCAGGGGGTTGGGGCTGTCCAAGGGGGTAGGGGTGTCCAAGGGGGTGGGGGTTGTCCAGAGGGGTGGGGGTTGTCTATGGGGGTGGGGGTGTCTAGGTGGGGGGTGTTCAATGGGTGGGGTGGTGTCCATGGGGTGGGGGTTATCCAGGGGCTTGGGGTTTTCCAAGGGGGTAGGGGGTGTCCAAGGGGCTAGGGTGTCCAGGGGGTGGGGGTGTTCAGGGGGTGGGGTGTTTTCCAGGGGGTGGGGGTTGTCCAGGGGGTGGGGGTTGTACACAGGGGTAGGGGGTGTCCAAGGGGGTGGGGGGTCCAGGGGTGGGGGCTGTCCAGGGGGGTGGGGGTGGGGGTGTCCAGGGGTTGGGGGTATCCAGGGTGTGGGGGTCACGAGGGTGGGGGTGTCCAGGGGGCAGGGGCTATCTAGGGAGTTGGGGGGCTATCCAAGGGGGTCGGGGGTGTCCAGGTGGGTGGGGGTGTTCAGTGGGTGGGGGTGTTTAGGGGGTTGGGGGCTGTCCAAGGGGGTAGGGGTGTATAGGGGGTGGGGGTGTCTAGGGGGTTGGGGGATGTCCAATGGGGTAGGGGTGTTGGAGTTGGTGGCCTAGAACCAACTACTTTGTATTTTATTCATTAATAAAAGTCTTATCACATCTTGATTTTTCTTCTGCATGACAATGCATGTGATAATGTCCTAAGGACAGTTGTTGCATTAAAGGGTCATAGCGGATCCCTGCTATGATGAGAACTCAGAAGTGTCATAACACTATTCTTGAATATATGTTCTATGGCTGGATGATGTTATTTGAGGGACACAAATAATACAGGCCATTAGGGGTGAGGACTCATAAAAATTTGAGGCACCTTCTCATGGTGTGCGCCCTGGGTAATATCTAGGAGGATATTATGATAACGAGACCCGCCAGTAGGAAATCAACATTTCATAGTGTCATTGGATGTTCCTATCTGCAGATGTGTGTATTGGCCCTTAGAATTTAAGATTATTATCAATGGGTATTACAACTCGCACACTTAGATGTATTGATGAAAACTATGACGACACACTGTTCACAGCGAGGTAGGATTCGTTGGGTGCATCACGAGTAATATTGCATTAATAGATAACGCGAGAAAGGATTTGTGCCTTTTGTTCCATAACGGAAGTAGATATCTCATGCCCTTTGATGGAATTGATATATCCTAAATAAATCCATGGCCATGGTAAGGTATGGGTGAGTTTGATTCCAGAAAGTCAAAGAAAGAATAATCGAGCACATGGGTTGATGGCACTAGAATGCAACCCACTTGATTAGAGATATCGAGGCAAAGGGATTATATTACATGGTAAGCGTTCGTATGAGGTGACACGTCATTGCGGCATTAACTTCTTTCTCTATGGGTGCCTTGGCGTGTTGCTAGACGCTAACCTTGGAATTTAGGCAGGCTTCGCCTAATGCCACTAAGAAAGAGGCCTAGAGGGTCACACACTAAGTGTGTCCATGTATCTCAGTTAAATATTAATTTAACAAGTCAAATAAAGATTATTCCCGACTGTGGTTTAATAATTATTTAAGGATTCCTGATCACATTTATTTCAACACTAGTTATTCGAGAGAATATATTGTGGATGAAATAATATTTATTAGCGAGTGATGCAGTTATATTTATTTAAGAAATAAATATCCATTACTCAAGGTCTAATAAATGTGGTGGAGGAAATAAAGAAAAGTGAAAAATAAAAGTACACGTTGTGTATATTTAATATACACGCCGTGTAGTTTTATGGAAAACAAGTACACGCCATGTATTAATGATTACACGATGTGTAGTTTTCGAGTAAATATTTTGAGGATATAATATTGTTTTATTAAATGATATTAATTATAATCAGCATGGGTGCATGTCAAGGAATTAATTATTCGACATGGGGGTTTCAATAAGAGTTAATGAAATAAATAAAATGCATAACGCGTTTATTTATTGTCATAACTCTATAAACCTCAAACATGATTATAAATATCCTCACAACCCCAACACTTTTCATCAATCGTTATGCACAACAATTCAGTAGAATTATTTCAAGGTTGAAAGAACTCCTTCCTCCAAAAACACTCTCAAGGCTGAGAGACCAAGGCGATCGAAGGCGGACATCGCAAGCGAAGGTTCTTCCGTGCTAGCACTCAGAGATCCCTTCGGTGATGTCCGGTGATACGTGGCACATGTGTGGATCACCGCTAGAGGAATCCTACACTTGGATTCTACGACACAACGATGGATCACAGGATCGTGACCGGAGACATCAACGAAGAAATAATTACACCAAGGTAATTCTTGTGAATTAATTAAATTAATTATAATCAACATATGATGATCCTATCTCTATGGTTCCAGTATTCCCTCTTTTGTTTTCATTCTTCATTCTATTCTGAAGATCTGGCGTTTTATATCGTGATGGATCTCGGATTGAATGTTGTTAAATGTTAAAATTAAAGTTGGGAAAACCCACCAACACGCTTCCGCTGCACCCAGAACCTACAAGTGGTATCAGAACGGTCATATCTTTGATTATAATTATTTAGTTTTTCATTGATGTTTTACACATTTAATAATTTAGTTGTTTCAATTAAAGTTTAATCATTCTAGAAATATGAATCTCAAGATATGTTCCTCCTCCCTCGTTTCTCGTTCACCTCACAGAAACAAATTTTTCTTTTAATTTTGATTAAAATAAAATAGAGGAACTCATCTGGAGGATCCAAACATTTCTGGCCGTACAACACCAGAATACACGGCATGTATTTGGAAGTACACGTCGTGTAGTCTAGGTTCAATGCATTGACTGATCTTCCAAATCAGTCTGTGTATTGGAGTACACCTATGTCATTTATTACACCGTGTGTTGACCAGGAACAAGTGGCACACGGTTTCCGGATTACACGCCGTGTGGTCCAACTGAACACGGCGTGTAGTCCCTTCAGGTTTGAGTTGGACCGTGTACCCCGTACATGGCTTTCCCGGCTGGAAACTGTGTAACGCAGAAACTACACAGTGTGTGTCCCACTGTACACACTGTGTACTCTGAAAATTTCCGAAGTACATTAACATGCCCTGTCCCCGGGCGTGTACTTAGGATGGATGGTGAAGAAAAGTACACGCCGTGTACTCACCCAAATTAAGCAGATTTATTAAAATTTATTATTATTATATTATACAAACTCTTGAGACATGTACCATGGTGCAGGCGTAAAGCTGAGGCACAACACATGATAGGTGTTTTATATATATGTGTTTAATTTAACATCTGTGTAATAAATGGGAATTCACTGGGTTGCCTCAAAGGTACAAGTTACGTACAAGGATAATTTTAAATAAATTTATTTGTTTAAAATTATGATGGATGAGAATCTCAAGGAAGTTCAGATAAAGGGTTTAAGATAAAAGGATTGATTAATTAAAGATAATTAATTGATTCGAGCGTGATTTATCTTAAAAAGAATGATTAAAGAATTGAATGCTAGTTTTATTTATGCGTAAATATCTTTGCATGTATGGATGATCATGAGCTAGACCGAGACCTTTGTATGTGAATGGTTTTTTTAATTTAAATTAAATTTTTTGGTCTGCGAGCCATCTTCTCATTAATATGTAGGGCCTGCGCACCCAAGGATTATTTTATGTAAAAACCCCTTTTTACCCCTCATCTACGTGTGAGATAAATGCATATGTAATGGATGGAGCTCCCAAGCTAGTAGAGGTGGCTCAAGTTAGGAGCCAAGGTGAAACCAATCCATGGAGATACAAAGGTGGACAGGTGTAAAGCTGCAAACACGAACCCACAAGGTTCAAGGTGTTTCTCCCCTAGGTCTTGGGTTAGTTTATCAACCGCTAGATAAAATAACCAATAAAAAAAGCTCATTATCATACCATTTATTTTATTTCTGTCAGTTGCATGGTTTATTTATTGTGGGTGTGTTGTCACGATCACACAATTAATGAATTAAATAAGCATGCAAAATGGAACTAAAATAAAAACTGGATTATGCGTAAATATTATCTTAAGACATGGTTAATCACTTAAGTATATCCCACTTAATATTAATAAGCATGTAATCAAAGATAATAAAATAGAAATTTACGTATAAGGATAAAATACCTCAAAAGAAATATTAAGTCAGTATAGTCTTCCATAATCTTGGTTAGAATCAAACCATAGTTCAAAGTGCTTGACCAACCCTAGTTGGGGTGATTTCAATTATCGGGGAATTATAATTCAAGGTTTTGAGTTGACTTGACTTGGTTCGCATTAAGGGTTGACTGCCACAGCAAGACTTGGTGTGACCAAGAGGCAAAGTTTTAGGAACTCCAAAATAAAAGGATTTCAGGATTGGGGAGTCCACTCAGCGGATCAAGGAGCTGCGAGTTAATGCAGTTGGAATTTGGAATGCCTACCTAAAACCCTTCAAGTTGATTGACCAACCCTAGTTAGGGTAATGCGAAGGGAAATATGGATCTTTTCCACTAGAATATTCAGGCAACAGAATATTCTGAAGTCAATGGTGAGGGCTATTGGATTTCGATAAAATAGTGGGAGACTAATAAGTATTAATTTATTTATTTGTCTCAGTTTTGTAATAAAGTACTAAACCTTTTCTCATATTAATTTGTAGAAACGACAAGAAAATGACTTCAAACATATCATTGTGAACCATACTCGAGAAGGAAAACCTTCTCATCGGCCCCAATTTCCAAGAGTGGCAGAGGCATTTACGTGTCATCCTTCGCCACGAAAGGAAATTGTATGTTCTGGAAGATCCTATTCCAGTTGCACCTGGGAAAGAGGCCAGTGATAATGAATTATCTCTCTATATGAAACACATGGATGATGCCACAGATGTCCAGTGTTTCATGCTATCGGCCATGTCCAATGAGCTCTTGAAGCAACATGAAAACATGGACACGTATAGCATGATGTCTCACCTAAAGTATCTCTACCAAGAGAAGGCGAGACAGGAGAGGTATGAGATCTCCAATGCTTTGTTTACAACTAAGCTTGGAGATTCTACGCTGGCTGGGCCTCATGTAATCAAGCTTATTGGCTACATTGAATTCCTGGACATCTTAGGGATTAAATTTCCGGATGAGTTGCGTACAGATCTCATCCTATCATCACTGCCCAATACCTTCTCTAGCTTCATAGTCAATTATAACATGAGCGGCAATGAGAAGAGTATATTGGAGCTTTTGACCTTGATTCGCCACGTAGACAAGGACATGGGGCGTGACAAACTCGCAGTCCTTATGGTGAACAAGAAAAGGAAGGAAAAGGCAAAGGGGCCAAAGACTTATAAACGGTATAAAACCCCCGAGAATCATCCCTCCAAGAAGGGGAAGATCTAGAGGCGGGTCAAGGAACAGGAAGTGGTGTGTTTTTCATGTGGAAAGTAGGGCCACTAGAAGAGGAACTGCACCCAAAAGTGTGGGGACGCTAAAGGTGTGTTCATTATCGAGTGTAATCTTTCCATTTCTGCACATTGGGTATTAGATATAGCTTGTGGAGCTCACATCTATATTCAAATGTAGGAACCAAGTAGATTTAAAAATATTTCCATAGGAGAGGTGGATCTTCGAGCTGCCAATGGTGCAAGGCTGGCAGCGTTGGCTATTGGTGATTACCACCTCTCATTGCCGACTGGAATGATTTTGGTTTTACATAACTGTTATTATGTGCCTAGTGTTACCAAGAACATAATTTTTGTATCTTGTTTGGATATGGATGGATTTATTTTCAAGTTTGGAAATAAGGGTTGTCTCTTTTATAAGAACAACGTGTGTTATGGTATGGAATATTTAAATAATGGTTTGTATGTATTAAATTACGAAAACCAAGTGTTGGAAATCGATAACGAAACAAACTCACATGACTCATACATCACCCAGTTGTGGCATCACCGTCTCGGTCATGTGAACGAGAAGCACTTGAAAAAGCTCTGAAAAGATGGATATTTAGACTCTACTGAGCTAAAACCACTTGATAGATGTCACGCTTGTTTACAAGGAAAAATGACCAAGCAGCCTTTTGGTGGACAGGGTGAAAGGGCCAAAGAGCTTCTAGTATTGGTACACACAGATGTGTGTGGACCATTTCCAATAAAAGATAGAGGTGGATATTCTTACTTCATTACTTTTACTGATGATTTGAGTAGATATGGCTATGTATACTTAATGAGGTATAATTCAGAGGCCTTAGAGAAATTTAAGGAATTCAAGAATGAAGTAGAGAATCATCTTGGTAAGAAGATAAAGAAGCTTCGATCAGATCGAGGTGGAGAATATCTGAACCAAGAGTTCATCGATCTTCTATGAGAGTCTGGGATTCTATCTTAGCTCACTCCTCCTTATACACGATGGTGGAATGGTGTTAGTGAAAGGAAGAACCGCACCTTGTTGGACATGGTGAGGTCGATGATGAGTCATGCGGATCTTTCATTATCCTTTTGGGGATATTCATTACAAACTATGGCATACACATTAAACCAAGTACCAACTAAGGTGGAAAATGGAATTCCCTCTAAGTTATGGAATGTAAAGAAACCCATTTTGTCGCACACACGTGTATGGGGATGTGAGGCGTTTGTTAAGGCCCTATCGGGAAACAAACTAGCACCCCGGGGCACGAAGTGTATCTTTATAGGATATCCCAAGGAAACTAAAGGATATTACCTATATAACCCTCAAGACAAGAAAGTGATTGTCGCCATACAATCCGTATTTCTTGAGAGGGAGCACATCCTCAAAAATGATAGTGGGAGAAAGATTGACTTCGATGAAGTTGATGCTCAAGATACACAGGAGTTGGTACAGGAACAAGTTCCACAGGTCCCAGTGGAAGAGGTTCCAGAAACACAAGTACTACATAGGAGCTCAAGAGAGGTAAGGGAACCAGAGAGATTTGGTTTCCTAGTCACCGAGGATGGTGAATCATTATTGTTGGACAATAATTAACCTCTCTCCTACAAGGAAGTAGTAGAAAGCTCGGAAGTTGTAAGATGGCTAGAATATATGAATTCTAAGATGGATTCCATGTATCAGAACCAAGTCTGGGTTCTGGTCGATGAGCCAGTTGATGTAAAGCCAGTTGGATGCAAATGGGTATTCAAGAGAAAGCTGTACATGGAAGGTCAAGTTAGAACTTATAAAGCAAGGCTAGTGGCTAAAGGATTTCGACAACGTCAAGGAATTGACTATGATGAAACCTTCTCACCAGTTGACATGTTTAAATCCATAAGAATCATACTTTCCATAGCATCTTACCATGACTACGAGATTTGGAAAATGGATTTCAAAACAGTATTCCTTAATGGGAACCTTCAGGAAGATGTCTATATGACACAACCAGAAGGGTTTGTGACACCAGGTGAAGCCAAACGGGTTTTCAAGTTGCATAAATCCATTTATGGATTAAAGAAAGCATCCAGGTCATGGAAAATTTGATTTGACGAATCTATAAAGGAATTTGGGTTCATTAAAAACGAATGTGAGCCATGTGTTTATAAGCAGTTTAATGGGAATGTGATCGTTGTCCTAGTAGTATATGTTGATGACATATTGCTTATTGGAAACGATGTACCAGTCTTATAGTCAGTTAAGGAGTGGTTGAACAAGTGTTTCTCCATGAAGGACTTGGGTGAAGTAGCCTATATTCTAGGGATCAAGATCATTCGTGATTGATCCAAGAGGCTGCTTGGACTAAGTCAAAGTACATACATTGACCAGATACTAAAGATATTTAGTATGGAACAATCCAAGAGGGGATTGGTTCCAGTGTCACATGGCCTACATCTTTATAAGAAAATGTGTCCTCAGACACAACAAGAGAAAGATAGAATGAGTAAGATCCCATGAGCTTCGGCTATAGGATCCATCATGTATGACATGTTATATACCAGTCTTGATGTTGCCTATGCACTGAGCATGGTAGGAAGATATCAAGAAGATCCAGGAGAATAGAATTGGACTGCTGTTAAGACTATCCTTAAGTATCTAAGAAAAACTAAGGATATGTTCCTGGTGTATGGAGGAGATGAGGATCTTGTCATCAGAGGGTATGTTGATGCTGGTTTTCAGATAGATCAGAATGATCTGAAGTCGCAATCTGGATATGTTTTCTGTCTCAATGGAGGAGCTGTGAGCTAGAAGAGTTAAAAGTATCCAGTTGTCACCGATTCTATAGTGGAGTCTGAATATATAGCTGCTTCTGATGCATCCAATGAATCCGCATGGATTCGGAACTTTTTCTAGGAGCTTGATGTGGTGCCTAGCAGTAAAGATCCCATTACATTGTATTGTGATAATACTGTAGCAGTGGCTCTTGAAAAAGAACCAATGTCACATCAATGGACAAAGCATATACTCCGAAAGTATCACCTCTTGAGGTATTTCTATCAAAGGGGTGAAGTTGCAGTGACCAGAGTGTCCACGGAAGAGAACGTGGTGGACCCCATGACTAAAGGCCTATCTCAACAGAAGCATGAATATCATGTGAGAGCTAGCGGGTTAAAAGTTTTTAGCAGTTGGATCTAGTCCAAGTGGGAGTCTATTGGAGTTGGTGGCCTAGAACTAACTACTTTGTACTTTATTCATTAATAAAAGCCTTATCACATCTTCATTGTTCTTCTACGTGACAATGCATGTGATAATTTCCTAAGGACAGTTGTTGCATTAAAGGTTCATAGCGGATCCTTGCTATGATGAGAACCCAGAAGTGCCATAACACTGTTCTTGAATATATGTTCTATAGCCGGATGATGTTATTTGAGGGACACAAATAATACAGGCCATTAGGGGTGAGGACTCATAAAACATTGAGGCACCTTCTCATGGTGTGCGCCCTTGGTAATATCCAGGAGGATATTATGAGAACAAGACCCGTCAGTAAGAAATCCACATTTCATAGTGTCATTGGATGTTCCTATCTATGGACGTGTATATTGGTCCTTAGACTTTAAGATTATTATTAATGGGTATTACAACTCACGCACTTAGATGTATTGATGAAAACTGTGACGACACACTGTTCGCAGTGAGGTAGGATACATTGGGTGTGTCACGAGTAATACTGCATTAATAGATAATGTGATAAAGGATTTGTTCCTTCTGTTCCATAATGGAAGTAGATATCTCAGGCCCTTTGATGGAATTGATATAGCCTAAATAAATCCATGGCCATGGTAAGGTATGGGAGAGTTCGATTCTAGAAAGTCAAAGAAAGAATAATCGAGCAAATGGGTTGATGGCACTAGCATGCAGCCCGCTTGATTAGAGATATCGAGGCAAAGGGATTTTATTACACGATAAGCGTTCATATGAGGTGACACATCATTATGGCGTTAACTTCTTTCTCTATGGGTGCCTTGGCGTGTTTCTAGATGCTAACCTTGGACTTTAGGCTGGCTTCGCCTAATTCCACTGAGAAAGAGGCCTTGAGGGTCACACACTAAGTGTGTCCATGTATCTCAGTTAAATATTAATTTAACAAGTTAAATAAAGATTATTCTCGACTGTGGTTTAATAATAATTTAAGGATTCCTGATCGCATTTATTTTGACACTAGTTATTAGAGAGAATATATTATGGATGAAATAATATTTATTAGCGAGTGATGCAGTTATATTTATTTAATAAATAAATAGCCATTACTCAAGGTATAATAAATGTGGTGGAGGAAATAAAGAAAAGTGAAAAATAAAATTACACGTCATGTATATTTAATATACACGCCGTGTAGTTTTATGGAAAACAAGTACACGCCGTGTATTAATGATTACATGACGTGTATTTTTCCAGTCAGTATTTTGAGGATATAATATTGTTTTATTAAATGATATTAATTATAATCAGCGTGGGCACATGTCAAGGAATTAATAATTCGACATGGGGGTTTCAATAAGAGTTAATGAAATAAATAAAACGCGTAACGTGTTTATTTATTGTCATAACTCTGTAAACCTCAAACCTGATTATAAATATCCTCATAACCCCAACACTTTTCATCAATCTTTGTGAACAACAATTTTGGAGAATTCTTTCATGGTCAAAAGAACTCCTTCCTCCAAGAACGCTCTCAAGACCGAGAGACCAAGGAGATCGAAGGCGGACATCGCAAGCGAAGGTTCTTCCACGCTAGCACCCGGAGATCCCTTTGAAAACGTCCGGAGATATGTAGCACACATGTGGATCACCACTAGAGGAATCCTACACTTGGATTCTATGACGCAATGAAGGATCACATGATCGTGACCGGAGACATCAACAAAGAAAGAATTCCACCAAGGTAATTCTTGTGAATTAATTAAATTAATTATAACCAACATATGATTATCCTATCTCTATGGTTCTAGGATTCCCTCTTTTGTTTTCGTTCTTCATTATATTCTGAAGATCTGGTGTTTTATATTGTGACAGATCTCATATTGAACATTTTTTAACGTTAAAATTAAAATTGGGCAAACCCACCAATGCGCTTCCGCTGCGCCCGGAACCTACAGTCCAGGGGGTGGGGGGCTGTCCACAGGGGTAGGGGGTGTCCAGGGGGTGGGGGGTCCAGGGGTGGGGGCTGTCCAGGGGGGTGGGGTGGGGGTGTCCAGGGGGTTGGGGGTATCCAGGGGGTGGGGGTCACGAGGGTGGGGGTGTCCAAGGGGCAGGGGCTATCTTGGGGGTTGGGGGCTGTCCAAGGGGGTCGGGGGTGTCCAGGTGGGTGGGGGTGTCTAGGTGGGTGGGGGTGTCTAGGGGGTTGGGGGGCTATCCAAGGGGGGTGGGGTGTTCAAGGGGTGGGGGCTGTCTAGGGGGTGGGGGTTGTCTATGGTGGTGGGGGTGTCCAGGGGGTGGGGGTGTCTAGGTGGTGGGGTGATGTCCAGGGGGGTGGGGGCTATCCAGGGGATTGGGGGGGCTATCCGGGGGGTGGGGGTGTCCAAGGGGTGGGGGTGTTTAAGTGGTGGGGTGGTGTCTTGGGGGGTGGGGGGTTGTCTATGGGGTTGTAGTTGAAAATCGTTGATCTTCACAATGACTTTATACTACTCTTATAAGATTCTATAATTTTCACTTATCTAACTTTGATCTTTGTTTCTAGGGAATATCATGGTTCTTTCGGGTTCACCTTAGACGTGATTTGGCATCCGTTGTCGAAGGCAAAGCAGTTTGGATTATCTTGGTTCATCTGCTACCATTTTCCACCATTTGAGGTTGGTTTATTCTGCCCTATTTGTTTGGCCCAATTTAATTTGGGGATTTTTGTGATTTATGTGCCCATGAAAAATATGTATTAGGTATGAATTGCATGAATAAGACTGATTTAAATCCTGCCCCTCTTATGATTTTCTTTATATGATATCATTCATTTCTATGAAGTTTTTACTCTAGATATGGAACCAATGGATATAATTATTAATATGGATTGACTGATTTATATTAATTTCATGATCGACTAGAACCCAAATGAATGAAATTGTATAAGATAATATAAACAAAAACAAGACAAACTAAATCTAATGGAAATGTCCCAAACAAACTTGTATCGAACAAAATCAAACTATGCTGAAACTCGAGCCAAACTGATTATATACCATTAATAGGAAGATTAATTGTTAATTAATATAAGTTTACTATTTGATATTGTCATTTTGAAACATGGATTTGTTTCCCCCTTTCTTGCAGGAAGATGATTTGACCCATGGGGAATTGTGGTTCTTATATGTTGGGCGGTGATATGTATAGTCACAAGAGACAGGTGTGTTTTAGTTTAGTTTTTATTTTATTTTCTTTATCGCATTGGCCACTTAGGTATTTTACTGCTTTCTATGGATAGAGGGTAGTTATATTTTGCGAAGGGGCTAGAAGGGGTTCAGATTGATTCAGTCCGCTGACTTTGATCTGAGGTAAGATTCTATGGTTACTACTTGTCTCACACCTCATGTATTTGGGGATTTCAATGTTTTTGACTCCATATTATATTTTCAGCAGGGCGTTGGATCATTTCGTGTTGGTTCGGGTGGATTTGGTTCTCCGCTTCCAATATAGGTAAGGCCTTAATGTCGTTGGTTGGTTTCTCACTGGTTATGTAGTGTCCTTTATGTGTTTTAAGGTTCCTAATATCCTTTTTGTAGTGTGTTGATCCTTGCTCGTTGGTTTCAAGTCGCCAAGTCAAGGGAGACTCGCCTACGTATGCATAGGTAAGTAAGTATATGTATGTGGGTTCCCCCGTTACATGTATAGTCACCCATGGTAGTGATTATGCACGTATGTGGATAGGTTTTCCCATATATATATATATATATATAAATGCATATGTAGGTGAGTGGAGACTGGTATATTCATATAAGAATATGTTCAAGGATCCCCTTTCACATGCTCATGGCCATACGGGTGTGTGCATAAGGGATAGGTGTCCTTGAATGTGTGTGAAGGTGTGTATACCCAGTGGGGGAGCAATATCTTTTAGTTAGAAATCTCCAAGAGCCGAAGTGGATGGCTTAGTTCCACCTTGATGTAGGGTCCCTCTCCTAGCCTCTTTAATTCAAGAATTATTTAAATTAAATTTAGATTCTTTCTTAATTATACTTAATTATATTTAATTTCATATCTTGAATAAATGTTCTTTAATATAATGGTTTCATTTGATAAATAAATTCATGTTTTTATAATAAAACTCCTCCAACGGAGGTGCGCTGTCTGCAAAAACTCACATTGATAGTTATGTTGATCTAGTTTCTTAACTTATTGCATTTGAATTGTGCTGAATGAGTTTTAGAATAAATGTTAAATATAATTAAATGAATTGTGTGATAAATAAATTACATGATTTTATAATAAAACCCCTCCAACAGAGCTGTTTTATCTTCTAAACCAAAGAATACTGATGGTTATTTGTATCATGTTTAGGGGAGATACCTACACAACATTGCAACATCTAGTTCTTCTATATTGATATAAAATCCTGGTGTGATCCACACCATTCATAGTTGTGCATGAAAACGGCCAACACACACACATATATATCTCTCTTTTTTAGTGGTATTCTCATCTGAAAAAAAAAACATAATTTTATATTAATAAACCATGTGGATGCATACATTCATACATCAACTAATTTCCCACCAACATGACCCAAATAAAAAAAATAAAAAAAATACACAATAGGCTCTATCTCCATCCTCAATAACCACCTAATATCATCACCTTCAATCCCTGTACAGCTACTCCATCCTAATACAGTACATAATCTTTTCTTAATGTGTAGGATGGAGTCATGTATCCAAGCCCAAGACTAATACTTATCACTCAATATAGGTCATCAATCAACTCCCAACATCTACCATGCTACTAAAGGTAGTGTCGCATACCACTATATATCACATACCAACCTTATCATTCAACAAACATCCATGTTAAGACATTATGATCAATGTAAATCCATTTTCTAAAATAATACCATATTAACCATGGTAGGTCTAATATCAGATTCCAAATGATCCATTATCACTCATGGTTGGGTTCATCTAAAACCTTATCATTCAAGATGAGACCATTATCTTGACCATGACCTTATCAATCATGGTAAGGTTAGATATCATGTTATAATATGATAACTTTATTATCACTCAAGTAAGGGTACTTCCAACACCATATCACTCAAGGTGTTGTCATTACTTAAGATATATCACTATACTTGTTAGAATTTGTCACCCAATATGTGTATGAAATAACAAAAAGGGAATTTGGTCCATATCATAGCTCACCAGATAGGTACAGGGTTCTAGTCACTCAGGACCTATACCACCATCCCAAAAATGTCTCACCATCCAAGTGAAAAATGTCAGTCCTGTTGGTACTCATATATCTTACACTAGTGAATCCACTAGAGTCCTTGAGACTCAAATCAGTCTCAGACCCAAAAAAGAAATCATTACCTCATGATGACCTCAAATACTATATGATATTCTTGGAACTTTCCTTGAATCCCAGTCTACCTATGCTTATAAGTCCTTACCACCACACTAGTCTATCCTCTCGGTCACATAGTCCAGACTCATCTCTCAAGGATTTTCCCATGCCTCGATGCATATCTCATCATCCAACTATAAAAAGAGGATAATTCACCTCATGATTTTCCTAGTCACAAAAGCACACCATGTTGAACCCATCTACATTCTTATCTCATCTGCATGGTAATCCTCTAGGGCCCCTCATACCCATCCTAGTTGATACTCACTGACCATAATAAGACATATGTTAGACCACTCATATCACAATAGATATCTTATCCCATTGGAGACCTAGTGACAGGGTGATTTCATTTCCATAAAATCACTAGAGAACCTTCTCTAAACCTAGGTGGCTTGTGAACACCATATCTATAGGTCTATTATGATAATATATTTCCTTTCATTTATCATTCTTAGAGTCCATGACTCCCATGGACCATAGTTATAATCAATCCCTTGGAAATCTATGACCGAATAATCTTGTTAGTGTTTAAGGGTCTATAGAGGCTCTTAATACTTTCTTTATAAACATGGAATTAAAATGTTTTTCTTTGTTGATAATTTAAAATAAGGGAGAAATCTCTATATCTTCAAATATTTACCATGATTACCTAGATAAAATTGGTTTCCTATGAATACAAAATAATGATAGTATGTTCTTATAAGACTCCTTGAGATCTAATATATTTTACCCTAGAGAAGACATAGATTGGCATAATTAATCAATTGATGCAGTCCCCGCCTCTACAGCCTATCATAGTGCCTCTACCTTGGTAGCAACATCATGTATGGCCTACTCTACCACATCATAGAGCCTATATTGTTCTCCTACTATCTTATTTTCAATATTCAACATGTATAATAGGTGTAAAAACTCTTATTGAATCCTATCAATTTCAACACTCACAGCATTGAATGAATTTTGGTGAGTCACTAATTCCATTTCATGCTAAGAGAATTTTTCTAGGGAATTATTTTGATGTTGTACAACCAAACATGAAAGAATATGGGATCTCTGATCCTTGAGGTGGAATTTCCATAATTAATCACATAAGTTATGTTATTCAATGTATATAAATAATGTTGTCAAATGAATAACAATTATGTTAAACGCTGAGCATTTACCTTTTTCAATTAATGTATTGGCTAGTTCTTTCACCTCAACCTTGACCCAAGGGATGATAGAAATGTGTTCCTATGACACGCATCATTGATGCACAGATTATTCCCCTTCTACTAACACAATATGTTCAAGGATAATTCTAGTGACACCACCACCCTAAAGGGGTGTAATCACAAACAAAGGTCAGAAAATTTAATACAGACCCGATGGTATATTCAATTTCAGGATAAATGCTTACCATCTCCTAGTGATTCCTCCATCCTAGCTAGGTATGTTGGAGAATATTTACCCATATTATAAGATTCTAAGAGTGTTCATAGTCATATTAGATCAAAATTTATGAGGAATATTGCACCCACATCAGACATCAAGTTCAACCCTTCTTGGACCTCGGTCGTTTTATACTCTCCTTGGACCCTATCCAAGCCTGGGGGCATGTTGAAGGGATGGAAGGTGTATCTTTCTTGGATATATAATTTTTTTCCTTATTAATGAACTTTAAGAGAACCGACATATTTAAGTATTTCAGGAATAGATACTTAATAATTTGATGATTAAAGTCAGAAAACGCACTATTTGATGACTTTGAGTGAGGTTTCTTAGCTAACTACCTCACACTTCCCTCTAGGAAAATGTATAGATTGATTCCCACTATACATGATACATAGTGATGTCTAGACATCATGTCCTGGACCTAGCTACAAACACAATTTTCATTCCATCCTAGATCTTAGGGATTGTGACAGACTCAAGTCGAGCCCCTGCCCAGCCTAATTCTTAGATGATGCCCCTTCCTCTGAGTATGATCTATATATGTGTGAGAGTTTCACTTCGTTTTTCTTAGGTGATACGAACATACTAAATTCACACAAGTAATTATTTCACACCATATAATTTCTCATCCTTATTTACATGATCATGATCTTTATAGAAATACACTAGTCCAAACACCATGACCTTAAAAGCTATGCACTCATACCTGAGGTGTTCCTAATATTCCCTAGGCTATGAAAACATGATAAGTTTATTTTCCCCCTATTTATTTATTTTCTATATATCCCCTTGTTCCTTGATTCAAGACCTTAAAAATTACACCCCTACAATCTAGGCTATATGACCTTAAGGTTTATCCCCTTTGGATAAAGTTATGAGACTATAAACTAAGTTGTTTTTGGATCACCCTTCATCTTAACACTAAATCATACCTAGATCCAATTTTTGAATACCCTATCCACATAATTGAAGGTGTAACCCTAAGAGTACTTGAATAATTCTTGAGTATCTACTCCCTTGTAACATCCTTCCCCTGGTCCATATCCATCGAGTGGTACCTGAATCAAGGAGTCACCATTGGACCTTAGGCACACCTTCCCATACACTAGAGGATATCGATTAACAATGAGGTTCTAGGGTCGTACCATTAGAAGACTATACCCCATATCAGAGTGCACAACAATAGGTGAAAATAATCCAATAAACATCTATGATATAAACATTAGAGCACAAATGATAAAAAAATAACTGAATTAAAATTAAATACATAAAAACTTACAGACACTGGTCTCCCACCAGATTGGCCCCATATATAAAAAAATGAATATAAAAGGAAAAAGTGACTCTAATACATCCTCGAGTCTCACATAATATCAATCACCAAACCATCTAAACTACTCCATCATTATCATGTAACAATTATCATGTAACAATGATCCTTTACCCAATTTAGTCCTATATGCAAGTAATAATTCTTCTTGGGGACCAAATTGTCATGGCCTCCCAAGCATGGTGAGAGTACAACATAATAGGGAACCACTAATATAGTTTGATACATAACTAGTAAATGTGTGTATGTTCATGTGATATTCTTAGATAAATAGATTTATAAACTATTTACTATAAATAAATAAATCACTATTGATCCTCAGGCTCTAATGTGACACTTGTGATTGACCACACCTACCTTGTCTTGTGCTGAAGTGTCTCTGAGCATGCCGTGAAATTGTTCCAACTAGTATATCATTTAAAACCAATTCTCATCCAATTGGGGAAATCCAATATCAAAGTATTATGTTCAAGCACTGTTTCCTAGGTGAATGGACCTAGGAAATCTAATTGCAGCAAGCCCACAACCAATTCCCCCTAAGAAATCAAATAATATCAGGAACAATGGTATATTCCTAAACGTCCTGGGAAGTGAAACATCATCTAGTATCAGCCAATTCCCATGCTCCTAGGGAAATAGAGTTTCAATATCCATAGATTCGATTCCAATAAATCTTGGGAATTTCCACATATGTAGTCACATCTTCAAATCCAGGGGGATTACATAAGGAATTCTATAGACATGAAGGTTGAATCCCAGTATCCTAAGAATTCCACACTCCTTAGGATCAAGGTTGAATCTCTGCATAATAATAATTACACACTCATTAGTATTAAGGTTGAATCCCTACATCCTAAGATTTTATGTGTTTGATTGCGATGAGTTTTTGTGTTTGATTGCAGTTATTTTTTGTGTGTTTTCTGTGTGATTTTAGGAGATTACAGTGAGTTTTTTTTGTGTTTTCAATGAGTTTTCTATGTGTTTGTAGTGAGTTTTTGTGTGTTTTATTTTTGATTGCAGGTTTGGTGTGTGTTTTCTGTGTTTTCAATGTGTTTTTGTGTGATTACAGGTTGCTGCATTTTTTCTATTTGTTGTGTGTTTTTGGTGTGATTGCAGGTTGCAGTTTTTGTGTGATTACATGTTGCAGTTTTTGTGTGTTTTCTTGTGTTTTCAATGAGTTTTGTGAGTTTTTTTTGTGTTTGCAGTGATTTTTCTTCTAAATTCCAGTGTGTTTGTGTGTGATTATAGGTTGCCTGCGTGTTTCTGTGTTTTCTTTTTGTGTGTTTTCTTTTTTATTACAGGTTCGGTGTGTGTTTTATGTGTTTGTAGTGTTTTTTTTTTGTGATTTCAGGTTTATTGTGTACTTTCTGTTTGTTGTGTGTTTTTGGTGTGATTACAGGTTGAAGTTTTTGTGTGATTGCAGGTTGTAGTTTTTTTGTGTTTTTTGTGTATTTGTAGTGATTTTTGTGAGTTTTTTTGGGTTTATAGTGAATTTTCTTCTGAATCCCAGTGTATTTGTGTGTGATTGTAGGTTGCCTGTGTGTTTAAATGTTTTCTGATTGTAGTTTTCTGGTTGAAACCCTGCATTTGATTGTAGGTTGAATCCCTATTTTTACAGGTTCTGGTTGGCTGGAAGTGGCTGGCTAGAAGAGAGGGCTGCTATTTTTTTGAGAAGAGGAAATACCAACGGTTATATGAACCGTTGGTATACATTTTGAGAAGTTTATGCCAATGGTTTGAGAATCGTTGGTATACCTATATCCTAATGGTTTCAATGAAATCGTTGGAATAAAGTGTCTTATAGGAGGTATACCAACGGTTCTTAAACTGTTGGTGCATACCCATACCGCCTGACCTATGGCAACGGTTCATTGAACCGTTGGTCTAGTTTTATAAACCCTATAAACCCATGGTTATTAACCATTGGGAAAAAATACCAATGGTTTCATTAAACCATTGCTATTTTAAAAATCCAAGAAACTATCCCAACGTTTCAAGTTGGAACCATTGGGATATAGTTATCCCCACACCTCACAGCCCAACGGTTCAGTGAACCATTGGGATAGAGTATCCCAACAATTTCTCAGCCTTTACTAACAATTTTTAACCATTGGTATAAGCTTATTTTACAGTAGTGATATTTCTTCAGACTAAACATAGGATCTATGAGCTGGAAGACTTCAAAGAATCCAGTTACCATCGATTCTACAATGAAGTTTTAGTATTGAGCATCTTCTGATGCATCCAAAGAATCTATTTGGATATGAAACATTTTCCAAGAGCTTGGTGTTTTACCAAATAGTGAAGACCCTATGAGGTTATATTTTGATAATACTATAGTGTTGGATCTTTCAAATTATATAAAGTCACATCAATGGACAAAGCACATACTCTAAAAGTATTACCTCTTGAGGAATTTTTCTTAGATGGGTGAAGTTTTGGTGAGTATAGTTTCCATGGAATAAAAAATTGTAGTCCCCTTGACTAAAGCCTTATCTTAGTAGAATCATGGGTATAATGTGAGATATTATAGACTAGAGGTTGTTAGTAACTGGATCTAGTGAAAGTGGCAGTCTATTAGAGTAGGTTTCCTAGAAAAAACTTCTATATACTTTATTATTTTTTTATTTTTTTAAATATTAATAAAATTAATATCACAG
This sequence comes from Viscum album, assembly GCA_963277665.1. Taxonomy (NCBI): domain Eukaryota; kingdom Viridiplantae; phylum Streptophyta; class Magnoliopsida; order Santalales; family Viscaceae; genus Viscum; species Viscum album. The sequence continues at coordinate 1,916,929,608 of OY728122.1, read as the reverse complement.
CAAGATTGTTCTTATATATGACATATTATGTGATAATGTCCTAAAAATTACTATCACACTAAAAGGTCATAGCAGTTCCCCTCTATGATGAGAACATAGAAGTGCCATGAAAATATTCTTAAATGTATTTTTTATAACTGGATGATATTATTTAATGGTACAAAAATGATATATGATATCATGGGTGGATAATCATAGGACTTTGATACACTTTATTATGGTGTACTCCCTAGGTAATTTCTGGTGTAGGAGATTATTAGAACATGGGATGCTGGTAGGAAATCCACATTTATATGTGTTATTGGATATTCCTATCTGAAAACGTGTCTATTGAACCTTATACTTTAAGATTATTATTAATTGATATTATTAGTAAAGTACTTTGATATATTGAGGAAAACCATGATGATATATGTTTGTGGTGAAGTAGGATATATTGGGTTCATCACGGGTAATATTGTATTAATGAATAATGGGAGAAAAAATTTGTACCTTATATTCTTTAAAATAATTTGATATCTCAGGCCCTTTGATGGGAATGAAAAAAACTAAATAAATCCATAACCATTGTTTTTTGTGGGTAGGTTCATTTCCAAAAATTAAAATAAAGATACATTGAGCACATAGGTTGATGACACCTGTAAGATCTCATATCCATAAGGGTTGATAATTACAAATAAAATTTAAATTTTCAATATAGTGGATAGGTCATTTTAAAAACCAAGATTCATAATGGAATTCCAATAGTTTTAATGCCATAAAGGAGGTTTTTTATAATTTTTGGGGAATGCGAGTTATGTTGGGTGTTCAAGTAAGCCTTAGGAGCTTTAGGCACGGAGTTTGGGGTGTTTATAGTTGTAGACTAGGGCACACAATTAGTGCACAGTTAGTGCTAACCATGCACCCCAATGATGCGTATTATTTTGTATAGGTACAAACTTTCTTTAAATCATACAATGGGATTATCAAACTATTTAGTTTTCTACAAAAGTGTAGGGTTATCTACATGGTTGGTGCATTGTTTTATAAACTGTGCATTGTAACTATGTGAGGCATGGGTTCTTGGGATAATGAGTCTACATGGTTGGCAAAAAAAATTTCAAAACATGTGGAAAAATAGTGATCCTATTTAAAAGTTTAAAAATTATGATTTTTACTCTCCATCCTTATAAGTTTTTCCCTCTTTTCCTTCCTCATTTTCACAGGATCTCTCTCATGCATGAAATCCTCTTCCTCCCTTTCTCTATGGGATATCTCATTCGTTCTTGGTCTATTTTTCTCTTCGTCAGATGAGTTTGAATCCTATAGGTGATTCTATGAGTCTGCTTACCTATTTTGTTTTTTTTATCTTATTAAAATGCTTCCTCGCACTATTTATGTGGGTTATCCCCTATTTTTAAGTATTTTTTATGGTTCCTTAATTTCCTCCATTATAGCTTGAATTGAGGGATGATACCAGGTGGGTGAAGATTACTAAGTATAAGGTAGGTGGTATATATTCATTTAATTAAAATTATTATTATTTATAAAATGTATCATTATGACACACACCAGTAATTCTAAGCATTTCCCCTAAATTTTATAATTCCTTTCTATTGTCACCAAAATTATAACATAAATGTAGTACATTACTCCCTTATACCATTGTAGGTTGACAACCATAACTCAGGCCACCTCTTAGGGTTAATTCAGCTTAACTCCCATGACAAACTTACTTTTTATGAAACCAAAATATCTCATATGGTGTGTTTGGATTGGAACTTAATAAATCTCCAAATTTATTCTTCCTCTAAGTAATGAATCCAACCCTTAGGAAACTTCCTTGAAGACCATAAATAAGGTGTAACCAAAACACCCCCTTAGGGTGTGTTTGGTTTTTATATTAATAAAACCCATAAATTTTATTTGGAGCCAACCACCCCTTAGGGTGTGTTTATCATGTCACTTAAATAATGGAACTCTTAGATGGACCATGGGAATATATTGGTTTACATAAAAAATTTTAAGAACTTGGGGTTCCATGAATAAATTTTAGATCCCAAGTTCATTTATTTTTATGTACTTATAAATAATAAATAGACTAATATAATTATCAAATGATATAAGTACCTTATAGGAAACCTTGGGAGGCACCTCCAAGGTTGTGATTTAATTTTAACAAAATCCTTGATATGATTAATTTTATTATGCCTATGAATTATACCATGAATGACTTGGATTCCCTTTCTATATTTACTTAGAACTTATGATTTATTAATGTTCACACTTTTGAGTATATAAATTAAGGTAATAGTGTCAGTATGTTGAGATACCCTTAAACAAATATGATAACGTGAAAATTTTATTATGAAATTAAATTTTTTTATAGTTAATGAAAGTATTTGGTTATGTTTTAACTAACTAGACTTGATCCACAATGAATGCTTTCCTTGGATACTTTTATTTTTCTTTCCTAGTGAATTTAAAAGTGTAATACCTATCATTATACTAAGACTGGTTATGTTTTAAAAGTGATACATTCCATGGGAAAGTCTTGGATTCCAGTTTTGAATGCCAAGCATGAACCTGATGGAGGTCACGTGATTCATTGATGTGAATTCCAAGGGGTAATCCCACCTTGGATATAGTCAATGTCTTATATTTGTGAATTATTAGGCCTAGAGCCGACAATTAACCTAGAAACTATGGAAACACTAGAATGCCTAGGATTAGCTCTTGGATTAGGATTGATGTCCTCAAATATGGAATGCCTTAGATTATCTCCTTGGATTCCAATCTATAATCTCCAGATATTACCTTGGACTTTCTCCTTGGGCTCAGTTAGAGACCTTTTAGAAATTGGAATGTTTAGGGTTCATCCCTTGAATTTTAATCCATATATAAACACCGTGGTTTGATCACCATGGGTTGGATCACCAGTTCCATACATAGAATTACTCACAAAGTATTCCATGGATTTTCCTGGTTTTGATATGTGGTAATTCTCAGAGCCATTCTATGGATTCGCCTATGATGCTTGTTTTTGGATGCATGGGCTTATAGCCATGGGTCCTATTACTACTCTATTATTTATATGGTTAGATACAACTGAACTACTCCAAAGTAGGTGGTATTCCCTAGTTCACTTACACCTTACTGATCTCCTTATTTATATATCATACATTATCAAATTTTATACTCATTGATTTTAAATTCATTAGACACTATTTTGGTGGCCTACTAAGTTTTACTCACATCCATTTCAGTCTACTTCTTGGTACCTGAGAAAATATCATGACTATAGGTTAGGAATTGGCTGGTGATTTTGGCTATTACTTTTCTAAGCCCAAGGAATTGGCATGGGAGTTATGGACTAAGCATGTACTTGGACATCCTACAAGATTTGATAATTTCTATTCATTTATTAATTTTTATCTAGCCCTATACTTATGATGCCTGTTTTGTGTACTTTTGTTTAATAAAACTATATTATAATGGGTTATATGGATACTTATTTTTTATTTTTTCAATTATCAGTTGATTATTATCCTTATATAGTTTATTCATTTATTTATACCTATGTTATATTTAGTACAAATTCAAAGGGTATATTCTCCCTAGTGCACCATCATTAAACCCTTGCTACTAATCGATAGCCTATGGAATATGGGGAGATGTGCTTGAGTTTGTGTGGGCCTCCAACTCGGTTACTTATGAGTGAACCAGGTCGGGGGTGTCACAAAGTGGTATCAAAGGAGGTTTTTACTTTTTCTTACTATTTTGGGCTGGTATATGGGAGACTAAGAATGTTTTAGGTCTTTTTAAATATCTCGTGTTTGAGAATAGACAAACCATGCATGGGGGAAAGACCAAGTTTCTAGGGATGTGACTCTTTTTCTTGGTGTTCACTATTATAGTTGATTGTTATTTCACCTTGAGTGATTTTTTTGTCTTTCTAATGGTTAGTGATTTATTGTATTCATACTCATGGTTTAGTATGGAATAAGGGAATATGTTCATACATCATTATAGGAACATATGGATTTTATATGTCATTCATATTACATGTTATGCATGTTTTATTGCTTGTATTCCTTGTTGATTGCTTCATGCACTTGATTTCTATGATTATAAATTCTAACATTGATTTCAGGAAAAAAATGCTTACTTAAAGTGTATGCATTAAACTGAACATTTTTTTCCTGTATAGCTTTATGATGGCATTTTAATTAACCAATTTTAATATGTTCAAAGCCTTATAATCATGGTTTCATGGGCTGAATTTTAACTAGTTGTATTAAAATAGATTGCCAATTGTAACATATAATGGTGTGTACCTTCATAAATTGGGAATTAAAATCCATATAACTAAACCACTATGTGTAAAAAATGAAATTCTAACTCATAATGTAAGAATAAAATATAATCTAGTTATAGTTAAATGGAATTCCAATTGCAATTTATAGAGCATTGCCTCCATAAACTAGGAGTGGAAACCCATATAACTGAACCATTATATATAGACCTGAAAAAATTTACTTCCTGAAAAAAATAGGTTGCACTTAAATGGGATGTCAATGGAAATTTATTGATCATTTTCTCTATAAATTGGGAATTGATACCTATATAACTGAACCTGGGTTAACATGAATTAACCCTTGTATTTCGACAACATCTTTGAATGTCTTGGTACTTGACCCCTTGGGTGTATGTTTATGTTAAATGGGAGAGTAATTTAATGTGTTTGTAGCCACTTATATGATATTATGTATAAGTTTATGGTGGTATATTAATTAAATGATTCCCATAAAATGATAAAAAAAAACCTATTGTGCATTTTTGGTCCTTATCATTATGATCCACCAATTAATTAGAATTTCAGTTACAACCTAAAGAGTGTTTACCTCTATATAATGTGATTGATATTTCCTATAACTTATCCTTGTTGTGAAAACTTATGGATAAGTAATGGTTTAAAGAAAATTCTAAGATAATTTTTCAAGAGTGCTTTGCGGTGTCAGTTAAATAAAGTTCTAAGTACAGTTTCTACAACATTTTCCTCTATAACATGTACTTGACATTTCTTTTCTTTGATCCTTTTTAATGTTAATGTAAAATGTGAATTGATGTAATGGATTAAATGAAACCTTTTAGTTATGTTGATATAAAAGACCCTAGTGTGGGTGTTAGTTTCAGAATGCCTTGAGAAATGACTTAGATGAGAATGTGGGAATTTTCCATGAGTCTTAGATGATGTTTTTTTGTTGATAGTAGAAGTTTTCCTAGTGAAATTTTAGGCATAACCCTATTTTTAGAGTTGATGCCTTCTGTAAAGTGATGGGTTTTCCTAGTTTTGGTAGCGCCCTTCGAGATTAGAAGCATCATTGGATTCTTTCACTGAGTTTTAGGAACATGAATTTTTATTCATATTCCATTTAGGCTAGGGTAGGATTATTAGTTTTTGGAATTATTCCCTAGGTAGGCAGGTGGTATTTCGGTAAGTTGAGCCATATTAGATATGTGAGTATCATTGATGCTTAATTTTAACAGAAATGACATGCCAAGGGAATGATCAACTACTTAGTGAGTCATGTGACCATTTTTTTCATTAATTTATGACTCTAAAATTCATCAATTTGGCTTTGGTAATGTGAAACACCATAACTTATGGGTTTGAATTTTTGTAAAATCAAGCACATAAAAGGATTTGTGGGGTCATTGGGCCTATAAATCATATGAAATGGTTTCACCCATTGCACTGAAGTAATAATGAGGTAGTGTGTGTTTCTATATGTGGTTTATATTGAATTAAATCTTAGTGGTACGAGTCATGTCTAGTTTGGTGGTGTCATTAAATTATTGATGTTTTGATTGATGTGATCATGGTAACACCTTAAGATGTGTTAGTTCACGACTACTTGGAAAGGGTTCATGGGTTCTTGAATTCTACATTCATGAGTTACTCCCATAGTAGAGTGGCATGGGTGTTGAGAGTTTCATTGTGATCATTGTAGCTCTGAGCTATTAGTGAAAAAAGTTAAGTTATTTTAGTGAAGGATATGTCTATGAAAAGTATTGGGTGTTGTAACACTATTTATTTGAAGTATAGTTTTCGCTTTAGTGTCCATTTTAGATGACACACATGAGTTTGTATTTGTAAGAGCATCATGCAAGCATCTATGAACATACCAATATTGGTTATGATTTCAAGAACCCTAAGTAAATCCATGTGGTGGGTGGTACACCACAAGTGGTTCAAAGAAATAATTATCATATTGAGAGAGGTTATTGCATATTCCAAGTTGGATTTTTTTTAATCTTGGTATAAGCATGTTTTCCACATCCATAAAAAAATTGTGGTGGATGGATCATGTGCTATTGGAATCAGTTTTCCATTTTCAATAAGCGGATCCTAGGACACTCCTATGGTAGGGAGTGTCATGTCAGTAATGGAAAGCATTACATTTAAGAGGGAAGGACCACAGTCATATAAAGATCAGTCTTAAATGGTTTTAATGGATTTCAGAATCCTAGGAGCTGGTAAATTTAATATTTCTAGTCTTAAATAAAACAATAAATTTAAAATTCACTTGTAAGTTTAAACCAAGTTTTGACATTAGATTTAGACTCAGGGTGAATATGTGATCTAGGAGATATGATTTATCTGTGGATTTTTTGTGCTTGTAAGGAATCATGATGAAGATATGGTTGGTTGAATTCACAACCATTTAATCACACTGTGACTTAGGCTTGTACTTAAATAGGTAAGCTTGAACATGTTGAGTCAATAAGTTTTTCCATATTACTTTTCCATTCCTTCATGTTTTGAAAATCACAAACACCTTATCTTAAGGCAAATCTCATTTTACCCCTTATTTCATTTTCTTAAGGAAAATTTCCTTCCCCAAGAAAATTTATCCTTACATTGTTTTCATTGTTCAATCACATTTCTTTTCTAAGTGTAAAATTCAGATTGTAACTAAAAACCTCGGAATCGTATAATACTTAGATATGAATCATTATATTTAAGACTCTTAATTCCGACTCCGAACTTCTATGAGTTCAACTCCGAACTTTTTCTAGTTCGACTCCGAACTTCTATGAGTTCGACTCTGAACTTTTACTAGTTCGACTCCGAACTTCTACTAGTTCGACTCTGAACTTCTATGAGTTAGACTTTGAACATCTACTAGTTCGACTCAGAACTTCTATGAGTTAGACTCCGAACTTCTACTAGTTCGACTTAGAACTTCTATGAGTTCAACTCCGAACTCTTTAAGTTTAGGTTTTGAATTCCTGTGAATCCAGACTCCAAATTTCCTTGAAATTCAGACTCTGGAATTCTATAGAATTCAGGTTCTGAATTCCTACAAAACAGAATCTGAATATCTCTTTATTATAAACTCCGAATTCTATTTTTTAGCTAGACTACGAATTTTCATACTTTGCTTACATTCCGAACTTTTATTTACTTTCATTCGGAACTTCAGTTTTACTTATGCTTACACTTGTTCTAATATAAAACGATGTCATGCCTTTAGTTATCAACTAACCATTGATTGAGTGACACGTGTACAGGTCCCTCCAAAATTCAAGGAGAAATATGACCATTGGATTAGGGAGCCAATCGTTGGAGATTCGCCTATAAATAGGAGCTTGTTTGAAAAGAAGCAAAAACACTAGACAATATCTTTTACATTGGTGCTTACATGTTGTTGAAGTTATTTCTAGATAGAGAGGCTCTTATCAACTCTCAAGATTCATGCAGAAAGTTTGAATGACTTGTTCAAATTTTGCTTCATGCAGACTTACTTCGTGTGACTCTAATTATTTTTGTATACAATCGAGGGCTTCCGGGGATAGGAAGATAGAGGTGATGACTACTTGATATTTTAGGGCTTACAGGGATAGCAAGACAGACTCTGATCTTCATATCGAGGACTTACCTTGGTGTGGGTAAGACAGACTTTCTTGAAAGTATAAATCAAGGGACCTCTTATCCAAGGTTGTTGGATACCCTTCTCTTTGGGTTAAAAGAGTTATTGTTTGTTACTTGTAGTGTTACAACTTTGTTTTCTGCTGTGCATTTTGTATTGTTAAGGAAAGTATAACTTTCTTATACTTCCTTACTTGTACTCTGATTTAGTTAGATTCTATACGCTTTAAGGTAGAATCTTATTAGTTGTAAACTTTTGTTAAGTTTCATTTTTGGAATCATTTTTCCGAATCAAGAACGTCTTTAGAACTTAGAGGTGTTGTGAATTTTGGTTATGCAAAATTTCCTTAGGGAATTTTTAAAAGGTACAATTCACCCCCCCCCCCTCTAGTATCTGAGAATATCGTACTTATATATTCGATCCTATGTTTGGTATAATAGATTATATCATACTAAGACATACCATCCTAACAATTGGTATTAGAGATATTGTTTCCATCTGAATTAATCTCACGATTAGATTCAGAAGTTTTTCCCCCTCATATTTCTCAGAATTGAACATTCAGATTCATATTTCTGGATTCATACTTTTCGAAATCTATTTTTTCGGAATCATAGTTCGGATTCACTTTTTTCTTAGGGATACAATTTTTCTTGCTTAATAGATTTTCTCTTGTTTACAGACTTATACTTTTAACAAGTTTATGTGCAAAAGTTTTTCTTAAGGATGGCAGGCTTAAATGTTGGTTCTATCGACAACCTAAATCCTACTAGACCACCAATTTTTTACGGTAATGATTAAGAGTATTGGAGAGATCGAATAAAGACATTAATTATCAATACTGAAGTAGATAACTTTTTCATGCTTACCGGAGGATATAAAATTCCTGACAAGGAAGTTAGTACCTTCACTAATCAAGAAAAACATGAATACCAACTCAACTATAAGGTACGAAATACTTTGATTTTTTCAATGACTAGGAACATATATAGCCAAATTTCTTCTTGTGAAACAACTAATTGTATATGAAAGAAACTTGAAGTTACACATTTTGGCACATCTAAAGTGATTGAGACTAGGAGAGCCATGCTCAGAGCTGAGTATCATGGTTTTAATTTTCCTTATGGAGAACCAATTTGTAAGGTGCAATAGAGATTCATGACTATTGTTAATTTCTTACAATCAATGGGAGAGAAATGTCTAGATGATGAAGCCCTTGTTGACAAGATCATAGATATTATGCCCAATGACTGGGAATCAAAGAGAACTGCTATCGATGAAAACAGAAAGGTTACTCAAAATTCTCTTGATGAACTGTTTGGAACTCTTCTTAAACATGAGAATCTAATGAAGAGAGATGTTGACAACATAAAGAAGAAGAATGGGAATGGTAGTGTTTCTTTTACTACAACTTTAAATCACATGAAAGCTAAGACTCCTGAGAGATTTATTAGTTCCAGATCTAATAAAGTTGTTATCCACTTCGAATCTAGTGAAAGTGAATCCTCAGAAAATGAATTAGAAAATATTTCTCTAAGGATGAAAAAGATATCTGGATAGAGGAAATTTCAATCTAAATACAAGAATAAGGAAAGGAAAGACAAGAAAGATTCTGAAGTTACATGCTATGAATGTAAGAGAGCTGGACGCATAAGACTTGACTGCCCTATACTCAAGAGAAAATAAAGAAACGAAAGGCATTCTAAGAAAAACATAAAGAAGTATTACAAGTCCAAAGATAAGAAAGTGTTGAAAGCCAATGACACATGGAGTTCCGGTGGTGGAGAATCTTCAGATGAATCTTCGGATTATGAATCTTTTGGACAGAAGAATATTGGTCTTTTAGATAGGCTACCTATTGATAATTATTGCTTGATGGATAAGGTACACAATGCTGAATCAATGACCAATATTTCTTTGAATCCTAATGATAGTAAATATTATAAATCTTCGGATGAAGAATCCTCTTCTGATGAAGATAATATTGTACCTACCTATAAAGAAGTTTCTAGGTTTTCCAAACTTCTTGAGAATGAGAATTCAAAACTCATGAAGAAACTTGATAAGGAAAATTCTAGGAATACTATTCTTACTAAGGAAATATCAGATCTTTCTAAAGATCTTGATAAGAAAAATGCTGATTTTGAAAGTATTTCAAAAAATCTTGAGGAAGTAAGTTTTGAGAAGAATAAACTTTCAAGAGATCTAGAAAATGTAATTTCTAAGAAATATGTTTTTGAGCCTAGATCTAGTTCAAATGTTTTTGAAGATAAGAACTTAGTTATTAAACTCAAATCCGAAATATTCTCCTTGAGGGAGTTTTTTTCAAACTTTACCCTAGGTAAGGAAAATTTTGATAAAATTTATTCACAAATCCGACCTCAAAGGAATACTTCTGGTTTTGGTTACACTAGTTCTAAACCGATTTTTAGTAACAACTACTTTGTTCCTCAAAGTGCCCCATTTTGTACTAAATGTCAGTGTGGTGGTCACTGGGAAAAGAATTGTTCCTTAAACAAAACCCAATATTTAGGATTTCATAAGGCTTATTTTTCTAAGAATATGTGGGTACCCCAAAATTTTCTTTCTGAATTTTCCGGATCCAAGCAAGTCTGGATTTTGAAGACCTAACTTTTTCTTATTTTTAGGAAAATAGGGAAATTACCAATAGAAATACTTGGTATATGGATAGTGGATGTTCCCGACATATGAATGGTAACAAAAACTATTTTGAAAAGATTATCAAGATGAAAGGATGAAAAGTAACTTTCATAGATAATGCTCAGGGAGAAATTATTGGTATAGGTAACATTGTTCTTCTTGGAAAGTCTTTGATTTCAAATGTTTTATTTGTTAAAGGTCTTAAGAACAACCTCATTAGCATAAGTAGGTTATGTGATGAAGGTTACCTTATTAATTTTAGGAATGATAAATTCCTAGTACACAATTCCAAGGAAGAATTTATTCTCTCTGCCAATAGGCAAGAGAATGTATACACTTTGAACTTAGAAGACCTTAGGAGCCAAGACTTACCTTGCCTTAGTGCAATGGAAGATCATTCTTGGTTTTGGCATAGAAGGTTAGGACACTGCAACCTTAGGAACTTATGAAAACTCTCTAAGAAAGGTTTAGTTAAGGATCTACCAGAGCTTAGATTTGATTCTTCAAAATTTTGTGACCCTTATCAATATGGAAAACAACATAAATCGGGTTTTAAATCAATCAGTGAAGTCTGAACAACTGATGCACTACAGTTGGTGCACATGGATCCTTTTGGTCCAACACAAACTGGAATCATTAGGGGAAAGTATTATGTATTTGTCTTATTTGATGATTACACTAGATTTACATGGGTCTATTTTCTAGAAAAAAATTATGAATCTTTATCTTATTTCAAAGCTTTAGAGCCCAAGTCAAAAATGAGAAAAACCTTCCATTGAAAACTACTCATAGTGATCATGGAGGAGAATTTCAAAATTCTGATTTTGAAAATTTTTGTAGTAGAAAAGGTATTACTCACAACTTCTCAGCACCCAGAACACCTCAACAGAATGGTGTTGTTGAAAGAAGAAATAGAATTCTTCAAGAAATAACTAGAACCATGTTGAGTGAGTATTCTATAGCCAAAAATATTTGGGATGAAGCTGTAAGTACTGCTTGTTATACTATAAATCGATTTTTGATTAGACCTTTTCTAAATAAAACTCCTTATGAGTTATGGAATGGTAGAAAACCTATACTTTCCTACTTTAAGGTTTTTGGTTGCAAATTATTCATTCTAAATACTAAAGATAATTTACACAAATTCGTACCAAAATATGATAAAGGAATTTTCATAGGCTACTCCACAACTTCTAAGGCTTATAGAGTTTTTAACAAAAACACTTGCACTATTGAAGTGACAGTACATGTCAAATTTGATGAAACTGGTCCCTTTTTTTTCAAAAAACCCCAACCTCCATCCTCGGATGTGTTTTCAAAAACTGATTATCAACCTATGATAGAAAATCCTTTTGATAAGGAAAATGTTCAAGAAGATGCTACTAAAACATTTACCCCAGAATATTTCCTACCCTATGTTGATGAACAAGTTTTACAAAACCCAAATCAGTCATTTCTAAAGAATCATCCCAGTGATAGTATCATTGGTGATGTGAATCAACCTGTATGGACTAGAAGTTCCTTAAGAAATGGAATAGAAAATCTAGCATTCCTTTCCCAATTATAACCAAAAAGCACTGATGAAGATTTAGGTGATGATGATTGGATTAAAGCCATGAAAGATGAACTAAATGAATTTAAAAGGAATAAAGTCTGGACCTTGGTTGAAAGACCTAAGGAAACTTCTATAATTGGAGTAAAATGGGTCTTCAGAAATAAGTGTGATGAAAATGGAGTCATCATTAGGAATAAATCTAGATTGGTTGCTAAAGGATATAATCAACAAGAAGGAATATACTATGAAGAAACCTATGCTCCAGTAGCTAGACTTGAATCTATTCTTATTTTACTTTCCTTTGTAGTATTATTCAATTTCAAGCTTTTTCAAATGGATGTGAAATGTTCTTTCCTTAATGGTTATGTTCAAGAGGAAGTTTTTGTTGAACAACCTCCTGGCTTTGAAGACACAAAACATCCGGATCATGTTTTTAGACTTACCAAAGCTTTGTATGGCCTTAAACAAGCCCCTCGAGCTTGGTATGATAGACTTATAGAATTTTTGCTTCAAAATAACTATGTTAAGGTAAATGAAGATCCAACCCTTTTTATAAAGAAAGATAAGAAAAATGTTTTGATTGTTCAAATTTATGTTGATGACATTATATTTGGTTCAACTCAGCAATCTTTAACTGATTCCTTTGAGGATATAATGAAATCTAGGTTTGAAATGAGTATGATGGGTGAGTTAACATTTTTCCTTGGTTTTCAAATTTCTCAAAAACTAGAAGGAACTTATATATCTCAACATAAGTATATTAAGGATCTTATTAAAAATTATGGATATGACAAAACTAAAAGTATTAGTACTCCCATTGGTACCTCAAACACACTTGATCTTGATGAAGCTAGGAAACCAGTAGATCAAACATCTTTTAGAGGTATGATATGAAGCTTACTATACTTGATAGCTAGTCATAAAGACTTGATGTTTTCAGTATTCTTATGTGCTAGATATCAATCCAATCCTAAGGAATCTCATTTAAAGGCATTGAAGAGAATTTTTCGCTACTTAAAGGGAACCATGGATCTTGGACTATTTTATACTTCTAGAAATGATTTTATCTTAAAAAGTTTTTCAGATGCTGACTTTGGTGGATGTAGAATGGATAGAAAAAGTACATCCAGAACATGTCATTTCTTAGGAGATTCATTAGTTTATTGGTCATGCAAGAAGAAACACTCAGTAGCACTATCCGCTACTAAAGCTGAATATGTAGCAGCTGGAAGTTGTTGTGCTCAAGTATTGTGGATGCAACACACACTCACAGACTATGTCTTGAGTTTTACTAAGACTCAAATTTTGTGTGATAACACAAGTGCCATTTCCCTTAGAAAAAACCCTGCACATCACTCTCATGAAAAGCACATAGATATTAGGCATCACTTCCTTAGGGATCACATGCTAAAAGAAGATATCATTCTTCAGTTTATCAGAACACAAGATCAACTTGCTGACATTTTCAAAAAAATCTTTACCCTACGATAGATTTGAATACATTAAACAGAAGTTAGGAATGATAACCGTAAGGTAATCTTCCTTAATTAACTTCTTGTTTAACCAATCTCCTTACAGTAATAAACTCCTTTTCATAGGGGGAGTACATCTGTTATGAAGTTTTTCAAATTTTTCGTAATGAAGTTTTTTTAAGTATTTCGTAATAGAGTTTTCATGTTTCTTGTAATGAAGTTTTTCAAAATTTTCGGAATGGAAAGTTTCGGAATAGATATTATCGTAATGATAATTTTCGTAATGGAAATTTTCATAATGGAAATTTTCGTAATGAAAATTTGTTTTTCTTTTTCGCACTCAAGTTTTTTTTTAATCTAAAGCCCTTTAAGAAGAATTTTCTTCAATATGAATAATTCTCCTGACAATCCGAAAGGTATGATTCTTTATTGAGTTTTCATTTTTTCACCTTCTGTTAGTTTCTTTTGTATTTAAAATTTTCTCGGATTCAAGTTTCCTTAAATCCGACTGTTTTTTTTAAACCTCAAAAGATCGAATTCAACCAAATTTTTTTTCCTTGAGGTTACTTTTACAACCGTTAGATCAGATATGAAGAATTATCAACTGTTATATTGGTTTTGGAAGACGAAAGGTCACTTCCATATCCTATATAAAGGACCCCCGATGGTTGTCCCACATCGGTTGTCAAGCTCTTGCGTCTCGAAGCTCTGCCTCTCTATAAAATCCTATTATAAATTCTTCAGAAGTACTCCGGTTCGAATGTCTGCAGAAGCCCAAGAAATGTCTACTAAGCTGATTTAGGAGTGGCTAATCTACAGGGAAAGGTTGGTGCATCCGAATTTTTTCAATAAGTATGATTCTATCATTTCCAAGAACATAAGGCTCAATGGATGGGAAAGTATAGCTATTTCAAAGATAGCAGCTCAATATGTAGTTTATCCGGATCTTCTTATAGAATTCTATGAGTCAGTGTGCTTCTTTAAGGAAGCTGAAGGTGAGAGGTTTTCATTAAAAGCCTATAGAAAAACCTATAAACTCTCTTATACCAAGGCTTCAAGCTTGGTGGTCTTATCATATGAAGGTGAAGCCGAATTTTGTTCACACAAGTTGCCGGATGTTCAGGGAAGTTTCAACAAGGTGAAGGCTATGGAATTCCTTGGGATCAAAGATGACAAAACAGCAAATATTTCCCATCTATCTACCAACAACTGGATTCTACAATTATGGGTACAAGGTATCATTGTTCCAAGAAGGGGTGATAAGAATACCCTTAAGAAGAGTGATCTATACATCTTAGATTTTTTGGTAAATCTAAGGAAGGTGAAATTCATTAAGCACATCCTTATCACAATTGAGAATTCCAAGAATGGAAATCTTAGAGCTAAGATCATTATGTATCCAGCATTTCTTTCTAATCTGATAGTTCGGTGCTTAGAATCCTTCAAAATTCCATGCAGCTCAAAGCCCAGGAATTGCAAGGTGATGCTAATTAGTGACGAAACCTTAAAGAGGATGAAAGTTGGTTTTTTAAAACAGACAGGTGAGTTCTATGATCTGCCAGAGGAGGAGGCAGAAGTTGTTCCGAAAAATGTAGAGAAAGTTGAACCATCCAAGAAGGCCGGAAAAAAAAATGAAGTTGAAAGAAGTGGAAACTGAAGGTAAAACTCCTAAGTCTAAGGAAGTCGAATCTACACCTCCTAAACCCAAAAAGAAAAAAGCCTACCCAGATGAGGTGGTAGCAAAGTGGAGAGAGCTCAAAGAAAAGAGGAAAGAAGGGGATCCACAGTTTGGCTTGGACCCTTCTAAGGCTAAGGCCTTAAAAGAAAATGCTTCTGATGAGTTAGAGAAGAAAGATAAAGAAAAAAAGATGAAGAAAAAGATGTCAGAGGCAGAGATTGTTCAATCTCTCTTGAAAGCCACAAAAATAGCCTCCGAGAATATTCCCATTCCAAAGTCTTTCTTCATTAAAAGTTTACTAGAAACTCCAGGGAAGAACTTCATGACTCCAAAAAAATCTCAAGAGAAGGTTGATGAAGAAAGGGAAGTTGAGAAAGAAGTAATGAAGAAAGTTCAGCAAGTTGTGGAGGAAGTTCAACAAGCTGAGATGACTAGAGGTTCTGATGATGTAATTAGGCAAGTTGAAGAATATCAAGATAAGGGAACCCCATCCGAGAAGTTTTCACTCCGGACTTCTCAAGCCGGATCCTCAAAATTGGCTACACCCGCAGATGATGAGAAAGGTGAAGAGGAGGTGAACAACCCATCTGAAGAAGAAAGTCATAATCATGACTTTATCCATCTAGAAGATTTTGAGGCTGGGGATGAGAAATAAAAGGTTTATGAAGAAAAGATTGTGCAATTATCTGACAGGGAGCATGAATCTCCAGAAAGAAGAGGCTATTTCGAGGACTAGTAAGGGTAAGCAAGTGCTTATTGATACCCCAACGAAAGATATCATAAGGAAGAAGCATGTTGGAGGCTCTTCTAAAAGGAAGCTGGTGTAAATAGAAGAAGAACAATCTCATAGCAAGTTTTCTGATTCGGAGTCATCTGCATTGGGACATGATTTTGTGGTTGAGTCCCTAAAGAAATTGGTAGACACCATTCCGATCTTTCCTACAATAGACTCCAAATGCCAGATGCTTCAGCACAGCTTGAATCAGAATTCATAATCCTTATCCATGGTAATGGATAAATGTGTGAATATTGAAGCAGAGAATAGAAATTTTCATATCAACTATGAGGTCCACAGAAATTCGTGCAGAAAAATAACCCTTTGGTCTAAGAAAATTGTTGAAGATATGGAAGAGCTTGATCAGTTCTAACTAGATGTTAAGGAGGCTTTTGGTACTGAGGATGTCAAAATCAAAAATCCTTTAGACAGTTTTTGGGATAAGCTGAACCTAGAGAAAAATACTCGGATTCAAGATGTCAAAGATCTAAATGGAAAGCTGAATTATGTTGCTCAAGGTTTGAAATCAAAAAGATATATCTGGACTGAGATGGAAGAGAAGATAGTGAAGCAAGAGGAGTTGTTGAAGGCTCAGTCAGAAGCCCTAAAGGCTCAAGAAGATAGAATCACAGTCTTAGAAAAGAAAGCCGAGGAGGATCATAAAGAGCTCAAAAATATGAAGAAAATTGTGAAGAAGCTCTTGCCCAAGGAAAAGGAAACAAAATAGACTCAATCCGATCTTTTGTTGCATTTTATTTTCCTTGTAAAAATTCTTCCAATTATAATATAATTTTGGTTGCTTATTTTGTTTGGTTGTCTTTACTAATATCTCAGGTACCATATTTCTTTTCCATTCCCTCAAACTCTTTTTGAAAATCACAAAGGGGGATAAGGAAAAAGAACTCAAAAAGGAAGAAGGAAAAATCTAAAAGAGATAAGGAAAAATATTCATAAGTAAAATAGGTATCCCTAAGTAAGGGGGAGTTAATCTAAGGAGGAGTTTTTCAGTACAAGAAATTTACGTACTCAAGACAAATCTCATTCCAGAAAATCCAGAATACGATTCTTAGAGTTCCAAAGCCTAAGGGGGAGTTAGTCGTATTCATCTCTGTCCATATGAAAAGGGAGATAAGTTTAAATTTTTCTAAGTCCTTTTATTCCTTTTTGTAAGGATGTTTGTGCTTTCCAAAAAGGGTGATATTGTTGTGTCAATAAGGTTTTCCATATGAATTTTCCATTCCTTCATGTTTTGAAAATCACAAACACCTTATCTTAAGGCAAATCTCATTTTACCCCTTGTTTCATTTTCTTAAGGAAAATTTCCTTCCCCAAGGAAATTTATCCTTACATTGTTTTCATTGTTCAATCACATTTCTTTTCTAAGTGTAAAATTCGGATTATAACTAAAAACCTCAGAATTGTATAATACTTAGATATGAAGCATTTTGTTTAAGACTCTGAATTCTGACTCTGAACTTCTATGAGTTCGACTCCAAACTTCTGCTAGTTTGACTCTGAACTTCTATGAGTTCGACTCCTAACTTTTACTAGTTTGACTCCGAACTTCTACTATTTCCAATCTGAACTTCTATGAGTTCAACTTCGAACTTCTACTAGTTCAACTCTGAACTTCTATGAGTTCGACTCCGAACTTCTACTAGTTTGACTCTGAACTTCTATGAGTTCAACTCTGAACTCTTTAAGTTCAGGTTCTGAATTCCTGTGAATCCAGACTCCGAATTTCCTTAAAATTCAGACTCCAGAATTCTATAGAATTCAGGTTCCGAATTCCTACAAAACAGAATCCGAATATCTCTTTATTATAAACTCTGAATTCTATTTTTTAGATAGACTATGAATTTTCATACTTTGCTTATATTTCAAACTTTTATTTACTTTTATTCTGAACTTTAGTTTTACTTATGCTTACACTTGTTCTGATATAAAATGATTTCATGCCTTCGGTTATCAACTAACCGTTGATTGAGTGACATGTGTACAGGTCCCTCCGAAATTCAAGGAGAAATATGACCATTGGAAGAGGGAGCCGACCGTTGGAGCTTCGCCTATAAATAGGAGTTCATTTGAAAAGAAGAAAAAACACTAGACAACATCTTTGACATTGGAGCTTACATACTATTGAAGTGATTTCTAGAGATAGAGGCTCTTATAAACTCTCAAGATTCATGCAGAAAGTTTGAATGACTTGTTCAAACTTTGCTTCATGTAGACTTGCTTTGTGCGACTCCGATTGTTGTTGTATACAATCGAGGGCTTACGGGGATATGAAGACAGAGGTGCTGACTACCTGATAGTTGAGGGCTTGCGGGGATAGAAAGACAGACTCCGATCTTCGTATCGAGGGCTTACCCTGGTGTGGGTAAGACAGACTTTCTTGAAAGTATAAATCAAGGGACCTCTTATCCAGGGTTGTTGGATACCCTTCTCTTTGGGTTAAAAGAGTTATTGTTTGTTACTTGTAGTGTTACTACTTTTTTTTCTACTGTACATTTTGTATTGTTAAGGAAAGTATAACTTTCTTATACTTCCTTAATTGTACTCTGATTTGGTTAGATTCTATATGCTTTAAGGTAGAATCTTAGTAGTTGTAAATTTTTGTTAAGTTTCATTTTCGAAATCATTTTTCCAAATCAAGCAAGTCTTTAGAACATAGAGGTGTTGTGAATTTTGGTTATACAAAATTTCCTTAGGGAATTTTTAAAAGGTACAATTCACCCCCCCCCCCCTCTTGTATCTGAGAATCTCATACTTATATATTCAATCCTATGTTTGGTATAATAGAGTATATCATACTCAGACATACCATCTTAACAGAATGATCATAGGTACCCTTGGGATTTAAGGTAATGTGATCAATTCCTTAAATAAGGCATCGACTATTAAGTTGGAAATCCTTTAAATAGGTCAACCTAGAATGGTTTGAATGAAGTTTTGGTATGCGAGATAATACGGTGATCTAATACTACTTCATATGCGTCATATTAAGTGTGAGAGGTGTGTTTCAAGGTATGAACCTAAAATTTGAATTGTTGGAACCGGGTGGATGGTAGCGATTGGATTATAATGGAAAGTAGAATTTTGTGAGTAACACTACTATATAAGGACATCCTGAGAAATATTGAGTAAGAGATCATCTAAATGAAGTGACAAGAGTTCAGACATGTCAATTCACAATTGGAAATGATGCCTATTAGTGTAATTCTCATGGTTCGGTGATAAGGAAAGTCTTATGGTGGGGATAAAACATAGAATAGGAATTCATATGACATTTTATTCAAGAATTTTCATAATGTTTTGGTTAGAACTCATTGTATGGAAATAGTAAAATGGATGGTTTTTTGTCTAACCTTGAAATGTCACTGGAAGTCAGGTGCAGATTTTGTGATCATGTGCAGATGGTCATAGGATGCCTTTGGGGGTTTTTTATTATGATCTACTGAGTTAATGGAACATCGGTAACTTAAGTCGAGTGTCTTGGGTAAGATCATCCGGAAGAGTTCTGACTCTTATTCTTGTGTGTAGTCTCGAGAGTAAGACTATAGTTTTTTGTAAGCCTCTTGGGTAGGAATAGCCTATGCTAAAATAATTACATCTGCGTATAAGGTCTGATTTTGATGGATAGAAAATTTAAGAGTGCCTTCGGAATGGGGGTATCATCACTATATGGTTATAACGTATTGACGGTTAGGATCAAGTGTTCTTAATGGAAGTTACTTGAGGATAGACCAACATGTGATCTTATGTTGGAAGAGGTGATAAGTGGAAACCTTGTTGGGTTTTCCTTTAAAGTATTGCAGTGATGGTTCTATGATTGACCTAGTTAAGGTTAGAAATGAGATGGTGTAACCATTTAGTGTTATCAAATTGTGTTCGGTGATTCAAGGAGTGTGTCATGGAATGATCATGAAGTGAAAACCTGGGTAAGTTCAGTAGGGGGACTATTTGGACCTATAATCTCTGGGTGCTTAATTCAAATGTGGATTCATGAAATGTCATCTTCTAACTTATGAGAGGGGTTCAAGTTTAGAATCAAGCCTTTGGATGTAGTTCATGGTAGTAGGAATGGTTAAAATGTTGTTTTGTTATGGGTGTAGCTTAGGTATGAGTTTCCCCATGGTGGGGAGTTTGTAAGATCTTGTGTTTCTATTGGTTGATAATTCCAAAATAATTTTGAATTTTCAATCTGGTGGATGTGTCATTTTTAAAACTGAGCT
The DNA here is from genome assembly GCA_963277665.1 of Viscum album. Taxonomy (NCBI): domain Eukaryota; kingdom Viridiplantae; phylum Streptophyta; class Magnoliopsida; order Santalales; family Viscaceae; genus Viscum; species Viscum album. The sequence continues at coordinate 1,916,909,316 of OY728122.1, read as the reverse complement.
TTATAATATAGTTTTTAGATTCTTAACACCTTAAAGGGGACTTTTTAGATAATGTTCGGGGCCACATGGGTGTTTCGAGTACTCAGGTAATCCTTGAGATCTTTGGGCACATAGTTCATGATTTTTACAGTTACAAAATATGGTGCATAATGTTAATATTTCACCCAAACCATGCGGACTAGTTTGTATAGGCCCACACTTTATTTAATTTTTGTGAGAGGATCAGAAAACCATGTAGTTGTCTGCAAAATTGTTGGGGGTTCGCATGGTTGGAACATGGTTTTGTAAACTGTGCAATGTAACTGTGCAAGGTGGGGGTGATTTGGATAGTGAGTTTTCACAGTTGGTGCATGGTTTTCTAAATCATATAGTTAAACCATGAACCTATTTAAAAGAGGTAAAATGGTGATTTCCCACCTTTTCTTTTATAATTTTTCATCCACTTTTTCCTACCTCATTTTCCCAGGAGATCTCACAAGAATTCCCTCCTCTTAATCTCTTCCTCAATGGGAGATATCCTTCATTCTTGGTATATTTCACTCTTCATCAGATGCATTGGAATCCTAGAGTTGACTCTAAGAGTCCACTAATCTACTTTCTTTGTTTCTCTTGTTTTTATGATTCCTCGCACTATTTATGTGGGTTAGGCCCTATTTCTCAGGATTTTTCCTGGTTCTTTGATATATTCTATTCTAGATAAAATCTAGGGCTGATACCAAGCAAGTGAATATTTCTAAGGATATGGTAGGTGGTCTATATTATTTTCCCTAAAATTATTTCCATTTATAAAATGTGTTGTTCTGCCACACAACGGTAAGTCTGAGTGTTATCCCTAAAATTTATAATTCCATTAAATTTACACCTAAAGTCTGACCTAAATGTAGTATGGTCCTCTCTTATACCATTGGAGGTTGAAAAAATCATCTTAGAACACCCCTTAGGGTGATTTTGTCTTAATGCCTATGACAACCTTTCTTTTTATAAAACTAAAACACCTCATAAGGTGGGTTTGTGTAACATCATGGATTTTTTAAGAGTAAAAACCCTTATGTTACTATTTAAAATATCTTGTTTTATGTTAATAATGTGATTAAGAGGTCAAGGAGTGGTTAAAGAGAGTGTGAGTCTCATTCAGAGCCTGGAGTTCTAGAAATTGGGGAGGTAGATTGAGCCACATGGTTAGCGCATGGTTAGTGCTAACCATGTGAATCAACCATATAGGGAACTCAGTGAGTAGTAGGTGGCATCATGGTTTGAATAAATCATATGATCCAGATTTCATATTTGTGCGGGTGTTGTAGGATTTTTGACATATCCATTTTTCATGGGTTGTACATGGTTAGTAAAATTGTATGCCTAGCCTATGTGAGGGGTGTCCTTGGGTAGTGTTGGGTTCATGGTTGGTGCATGGTTTGGCCAACCATGAAGCCAAACTATGTGACCCCTTAATGAATGGGTAAATTACCTTTTTCCCCTAAACAATTTTTAACCCTTTTTTTACCTTCCTCCCACATTTCTCTCCATCAGACATCCCCCCCCCCTCGTGTGAGAGCTCCTCCTCAAGCCAAGATAATATTTTCTTTTTCTCCTCTGTCTTATCTCAATTTTCTTTGTTGTTAGTTGTGTTGGATACAAAATTATAAGCTCTCTAATCATATTTCTTCAATTATTTATTTATCTTCTCATATTCTATGTCATTTTGGTGCAAGATCATATACACTATTTTTAGGGTTTTGGTCCATTCTTATAATATCTCATATTCTAGCTCGATTCAAGGTCTGACACTGGATGAGAAGAGTGCTATGGGCCTAAGTTAAGTGATCTAGATATTTTCCCTAAAGTTTCATTGCATTTATATTATACATCAGTGTACCTTTCACTGGAATCCTCTAGTTTCACTTCCATAAGGTTTAATTAATTAAACTAAATGTCTTTTCATTCTTAGTTTGGTCCTAGCTAGCATTGAATTAACACTATGGTTTGATCACCTTGATATGAACCACCCCTATGGGTATTCCCTTCCTTAAATTCCTAAATTACCTTTACCTTAAATTGTTAAATCACATTTTGAGGTGTGGTTTCCCTTTTAATAAATGTATTGTAATTTGAGATGAACTAATGAAAGATATTTTCCCTTGGGTTAATCCCCTGTTATTTATTCCATAGTTGAATTTATTAAATTAAATGAACTGGTCAGCTTGTTAAAAACTCTTGGGGGTATGGTATGAGTTAGTGCTAACCATAACCTTCCCTTTACTTAAGTCGAGAGTGATACAAGGGACCCAACTTAAGTACCCCTTGGATGATCTCATTGTACTTCATAATTATAAATGGTAATGATTACCTTTACATAGAGAGCAATACTTGGATATTTTTTACATATTGCCTTGGATGGGATCACCAGGCAGACTGCTTAATCACCCATGAGCGACACCGGTTAACTAGGGGAGATACCTTGGATGGGATTGGTGGGTGATATGGTTACACCATTTCTGAGCGATACTTGATCCCCTATGTGAGATACCTAGGACGGGCTTAGAGGGTCATTCTTACCATGCCAAGAGTGATACTTGGTATGCCTCTATGGATTTTCTTAGATGGACTATTATGGTGTTGGGTACTTTTAGTGATCCCGGTGTGATAATCGAGTTCCTTATTATGGTTCACCTTGGACAGGACTAGGATGACGCATTATTAAATTATAGAGATTTCTTATATAAGATTATTATTTTTCTAACCTATTAAATTAAGGGAGGCATCCACCAAGAAAAATCACATGCTTGGGATCAGTCCGATCTTGATACTTTATTTATAATTACCCATTTATATAACATATCATACTTGTACAAGTTCACCTTGGTTCAGAGACATCTAGCTTAGGCCGACATAGGTAGTGTCAGTCGAGTATCCATGAGGAACCTAGACTGATATGTTTTATTTATTTATTGCTTTACTTTTACTATTTACCTACACACTACTCATTTTATATGCACAGGATGGACTGTTCTAGACACCGTTGGTGGTGGCCTACTAATTATATCTCACACCCTTCTCAGACCGCCCTTAGTACCCAAGTATACTTCATGATTATAGGTGTAGATAAAAGGAAGCTTCTGGCTTCTGATGCTTGATTGTTAACACTAGGATGGAGTGCGGGAGCAAAGTACAGAGCCTATGCTTATGATTCTAGTAGTGGATGCTTTTGGTCTTTTTGTATTTTTGTTTATCATGTGGTATATGAATGTTTCCTCTATATCCCATGTACTCATTTTTTATATCTACAGGACATGATCATCAACATTTTGTATCTATTTATTATTCATCTTCCACATGTTTATCTATATTGGATGATTTATTATTCTTGTTCTACTACTTTTTGTTTTACTGCTTCTATTATTTCCTATTTATTATTTACCATTGTGTTACACCCTAAATCATGAGGGAATAGTCTCCCCACAAAAACACCCTAGGTCTTCACTACTAGTCGGCAGCCTCCGGTGTATGGGGAGGCGTGCTTGAGGTTATATGGCCAACCATCTCAGGGCACTGCTTAGTGGAATCTAGGGTGGGATACTATAAATTGGTATCAAAGATTTTTTTTCTTTTGTCTTACTATTTGGATATTAGACAGGAGACTAGGATGTATCAAAATTTTGTAATGAGACTATTCCTGGGAGTAGCTAACACATGTATAGGGGAAACCTAAATTACTTGTGATGGGTTATTGTTGTTATTGGGTTGTACCTATTATAGTTCTTTTGATTCCACCATTAAATGATGCACATGTTTTTTGACATTGTTATTGTTTATATTATTATTATTATGGGTTCTATTTTCTTTGGATCAGTATGGTAAGGAGGTATCATATCATGCATCATTATAGGAACTTTAGGACTTATATGCCATGCAATTTTCCATGCCACATTTAATTTCTGCATTCATTTCCTACTGCATATAGTTAGTGCCTAGATTATTATATATTTAAATTTGATAATGTTTATTATAGGGATAAAATAATTAGATTAATTAAAGTTCATGCATCAATATAAATGGTGTTTTCCAGCATGGATTGATGATGACACCTTAATTAACTAATTATTCCACGTTTGAGCCATGAACCACTGGTTTTATAGACTAAAATGTTAGTTAATTTGATTAATGAATTCCAAATGTAATTTATGAAGCATGTAATTATATAAACTGGGAATGGTAGTTCATTCAATCAAATCAATATATGTGACATGTTACATCATAATACTGGATGTAAAGGTCAATTCATAATTATTTGACATACCAATTTCAATTTATAAAGGGTATGAGCCTTCATAAATTGGGAATGGTGACACATTTAACTATATTGAGATATATATATCCATATAAATAAGAATGAACTACAATAATTAATGTTTTAAAATGAAATAGTTACCACTAATGGGGAATTCTATTGAAAAGTAAAGGGTGTTTTCCTATATACCTTGCAATCGAAACTCTATATACCAGAACATCTGATGTGCTGTATGAGACTATGAACCTGACCCTACCTTAGTAGTGGGAAGTAGGCAGTGTCTCCTAAGACTTCTGTGATAATTCTTATCACTTATATCTAGAGTTAGGAGAAGGCAGAGAGGTGTAACCCATTTATATAAAGGTTATGTGCATGTCATTTCCTACTTTCATTGTTTCCTATCTATTATAAATAATATTTGAGGCATGTGCTTGTAAATTGTAGAGTTATTAGACCACAAAATACTCAATTAGTATGCAAGGAAAGTAGAAATGACCATGATCTAGAGGTGGTGGGCCCTAAGCCATCAATATTACCTCCTATAGTGCCACCTGAGGCACCTCTTGTTGATATTCCTCTGGGTTTCGATGCTCAGTTTTGAGATAGTTTCTTATGCTTCTTGTGGTCTATATAGGGAGCTCTATGACCCAACCCTACTATGGAAGAGTTAACGCGAGAATTCCAATAATAGCATCCTCCCACCTTTTGGGGGATGGAGTTCCTCAGGCTAATGAGTCTTTTCTAGAGGTCATTTTTTTGATCGTCGAGCATATGTAGATGCCTCTAGAGTTGAGGTTCAATAGTACTACCTATATTCTTCTTGAATCCTCTAAGAATTGGTGGGATTTCATATCTTAGGCTAATCGTCATCAGGGTATGGTCTATGAGGACTTCCAGATAGCCTTCTATGACTACTTCTTTTTGCGGACTTTGAGAGTGGACCATACCAGAGATTTTATATACCTACATAAAGGCTCTATATCAGTGGTGAATTATTTAACTCATTTTTCTGAGATTTAATGTTTCGCAATAACATTGACTGGTGATGAGTTTATGACTGCAAGATAGTTTGAGGATGGGATTGTGTACGCTATATGATCATAGGTGAATGTCTTCTAATTGAGTACCATTTCAGAGATAGTGATCCAATCCCTCATCATATATTAGAACCTAAGGGAAGTAGGAAATGTGATCCAGGGTGATTCAACTTCAAGATAAGGAGACAGTTTGTCTAGTGGAAGGAAACATCATTTATAGGGTGCACGTGGGGGAAATATCTAGCCATATAACATGCACCGACAGCTATTTTGTGTGCCACCAGTGTGGTAGGATAGTTCATAAGAAGCCATAGTGTTTGAGGATCCCAATCGAGTGTCGAGATTGTGGTAATATAGGTCACCTTCAGTGTTTCTTTAGAACTTTCCCTCAAGTACCTAGAGAGAATTAATTTATACTGACACCGCATTCGAGTACAGGATTAGTAGATCCATGTTAGGTTGGGAGCTGGTCTACTACCAGTCGATCAGGTTGAGGAGGTGGTTGTGGCTGAGGTAGTCAGACTTTAGAGGTTTAGTGCCAAAAAAACCTATCCAGGGGAGTCAAGTTGTATCTTGGGGCTACAAATCAGAACATATTTATGTAGTACATAATACTATTGCGGAGCATATTCTAGGGTTCCCTACATTATGAGTCACTATTCTAGTAGTTTTTACTTTATTTTATGCCTTATTTGATATAGGTTCACCACAAACTTTTATATCTGTGGAAATTATGGAAAGTATAGGCCTAGATATGGAGTACTTATATGGTGTGACGAATCTCAGTACACCATTAGGGGTACGATTAGAGAGTATATGGAAATGAAAGGAGTTCCCCCTTGATAAAGGTGGGTACCATTTCCTATGAAATTTATTTTTCCTCGAGATGACCGGTTTTTGAAGTCATTCTTAGGATGGGTTGGTTAGATACATACCATGCCCATGTTGATTTCTATTATTAAAGGGTGTATTTTAAATCACCTAAGGGAAGTGATTAAATTCATAAGGGATAAAGGGATGTTCTGGAAAGTCAGGTTGTACCTGAGCATCGGGGGCTAGGCAGAGTGATATCCCAAATGGCTAGTCTCTTTATGAGAAAATAGGGAATACAACATACAGAATTCCCTACTATGGTAGATAATTTTAGGGACATCTTACTTGAAAAATTCTCTTGTTTAACTCTTGTGAGAGAGGTGGAGTTCACCATCGAGATAGTGTCAAGTCCATCATCGGTGTTCATTCCTCCTTATAGGATGACACCTACAAATCTCTAAGAACTCAATAGGTAGTTGGAAGACATTGAATAAAAGGGTTTTATATGGGCTAGTACTTCATTGTGGGGATCTCTTATCCTTTTTACCAAGAAGGAATATGGTACCCTCATGTTTTTCATGTATTACCGCTGATTTATCTAACATATGGTTAAGAATGGGTACCCACTACCTCATACGGATGACCTCTTCGGCTAGCTCAGAGAAGTGAAATTTTTCTCTAAGATTAATTTGAGGTTAGGATACCATCAAGTGTGTGTCAGGCCACCATACATACCATGTACAACATTCTAGAGTAGATAAGTATTGTATGAGTACCTGGTTATGTTGTGCAGCCTTATGAATTCACTCGTCATTTTCATGGATTTGATGAACTATATTTTCCACTTGTATCTAGAATAATTTTTGTTAGTATTCATGGAAGATATATTTTTATATTATCACGCTCGACGTGACCATTAAAAACATCTTGATATTGTGTTGAATACACTAAGAGAGAACCATATGTATGCTAATCTTGGAAAATTTCACTTTTAGGTCGATATGGTTCACTTCTTGGGTCATATCATCTCACAGGACAAAGTGTCTATTGATCCTGAGAAGGTGAGTGCCATGGTTTCTTGGGAGAAGCCCAATAATGTCTTTGACATATCTAATTTATTAGGGCTAGTTATCTATTTAAGGAATTTCATTCAGGGCTTCTCATGCTTAGCAGTGCCTCTTACTGGTTTGACTATGGAAGGTGTGAAGTTCGAGTAGTTGGAAGATTCTGAGACATCCTTTTAGGAGTTGAAAAGGAGGATGACTTCAGAACCTATTCTGATTTTTCTAGATCTAATCAGGATTTATACAATATATTATGATACTTTAGGAATCAGACTAGGAGCAATTATGATATAGGGTGATCAAGTTGTGGCGTACAAGTCCTACTAGTTGAGACCTCATGAGTGGAATTACCATATGCATGACCTCAATCTAGAAACCATGGTTTATGATTTTCACAGTTGGAGGAATTATATTTTGTGGGATGTTCCATTATTTACACAGACCATAAAAGTCTCAAATATATTTCCAAATAGCGTGATTTGAATCTCAGGTAGCGCATGTGGGTAGAGTACCTATATTCTTTTGACATTGAGCTTGCTTATACACCCAAAAATGGAAATGCGGTATCTAACTCCCTGAGTTGGAAGACTCAAAATCATTTCATCCAAGAGGCCATTAGTGAGTGGTTGTTAATGGACCTATTTTATGAGATGTTCCTTAAGGTTTAGTAATATCATGTATAGATTGTTTTGGTAGCTTTGTAAGTGACATCTTCCCTTATGGAACAAGTGTGGATGAGGCGAATTTCAGATCCTAAGGGATCATTCCTAAGGGATATTTTCTCATGTCAGGTCCCACCTCCTAAATGGGTTATAAATGAGGATGAGATCCTATAATTCCATGGACGTACCTAGGTTTCTTAAGACATATGGGAAGATTTAATGTGTGAATCTCATGTATTTTTTTGGGAAGTTCACCCTGGGCTTACCAAGATGTACCGAGACATATGTCATCATTATTGGTGGATGATTATAAAGATTTATATTGCAGGTTTTATCACTAAGTGCTCCAAGTTTTAGTAGGTGAAGGCTAAGCACCAGTGACCTCCTGGACTTTTACAATCTCTGTCAATTCCTATGTGGAAATGGGATGGCATCATTATGGATTTTGTGATGAGTTTACTGAGATCCCCTTGAGGTAGTTATGTAGTATGGGTGATTGTTGAAAGGTTGACCAAGGTCACACAATTTATACCTATCTGAGATACCTTATCATTTGATGAACTTATGAGGATTTACATTCTAGAGATAGTATGAATTCATAGTGTTCCCAGTTCTATCATATCAAATTGAGATTCTCGGTTTACATCATAGTTTTGGAAGGGGTTATAGAAATCACTGGGTTCATAGGTGATACTAAGTATAGCATATCACCGTCAGACTGACGGGTAGTCCGAGTGGATGATACGGGTGTTAGAGGATGTGCTTTGAGCATGCACCCTTGATTTCATAGGTTTATGGGAAAAACACAAATCTCTAATTGATTTTTCCTACAATAACAGCTTTCAAGAAACGATTCAGATGGATCCTTATGAGGCCCTTTGCGATAGGTTGTTTCATCCACCTATGTTCTAGTTAGAGGTAGGTGAGGCAACACTACTGGGTCTCTATATCATTCTAGAGACTTAAGATCTCGTACAACTAATTCAAAAATGTGTGGCTATAGCTCAGCCCAAGAAAAAGTCTGGATGTGGCTCTAAAACCTACATATTTTCCACATATTTACATTAAGTTTGTAATCATTTAATCATTTAATTTTTCACTTTTTATTAAAAAATTTCACTTTTATATTTTATAATTAAATTTATTATTTAATTATTATTTTTAATTAGTTTTTTATTTATATCCTTTTAATTAATTAATTTGTCTTATTTCATGTTTAGGTTCTTTACATTTTTCTTGTTAATCTTTATAAGTAATTAATCTGCCTTGCTTAACAATTTTAGGTCTAGTTATGGTTATTAATTAATTAATTAATCAATTTTCATCATTTAATTAACTCAAATTTTAATTTAATCTTTCAACATTGAATTATTTTTATAATCAATTTATTTAATTAATTTTATCTCAACAATTAATTTAGTTCTTTTATTTTTTTTTAAGTTTTTAATTCAATTAAATAATTTAAAATAAATTTATAATTTCTTCTTCACCTTTTGGTTTTTGAATTAAATTATTTTAATTTCTTATTTAAATCAGTTTTTACTTTAAGTTCATTTATATTTAATTAAGTAATTTAGTTTTTAAACTTTAATCTCATTAATTTCTTTTTGTGTTAATTTGATCATTGTTAAATTTTACTTTAAGTTTTATCTATTAGTTTAATATAATTAAGTTTTTAATCTTAAATTATTATTTTTATTTGTTTTTCAGTGTGACAGACTTTCCAACGATGAATCAACAAGTCACTGTTCCCCTGTTTTATCCACTACTAGCCTCCCCCCTTCCTTAGTTTTGGTGGTGACTCATGGAGTCACTGCCACTGCTACTTTAGAGTTACAGTTCCCCTACCTCAATCCATGATCCACCATTACCTCTATCTTTCCCCTTCCTTTTTCATACCATTGCAGCCCATTTAGGAGACACTGTCAGCTTCCCTTCCTCCTATAATGGTGACATGGAGTCACAATTCTCACCACCACCCACCGCTGGGAGACACCGTAAGTCTACCACTCACCATCACTATGAAGGTGACTCAACCCTTTCCCATCCATGACACACTGACACCGTCGCAGTACCACACCTCCACTACCTCACACAACTGCTCGACTCACCGAAAGTAGAACAAATCAACAAATCCATATCAAACACCACTCGAACCCGAAACACATTGGAGACCACTGAACTCAATTCGTTGTTCCTATTTCAGATCTGAAATCAAGAAATGTCTAGAACCTAGTTGAGATGGTGCCTCAGATGAGAAGCTCCACCATTGCCATCACTAGAACCGAGCTCGATACAAAGAGTCGCTAAACTAAACCATAAATATAATAGAAGTGATATCGTCAACTGCGAGCCACCGCAGTCATTATCACCAGAGATGAAGATTCCCATTGTCAATGAGGAAACCCACATGCCTGTTAAACTGAGGAGGGTCCGGTGACGTCACAACCATAGTAAAGTAGCACCGACCAAGAAGATTCTCGAACCCCCCCCCCCCCTTGCGCCATGTGTCGAAGATTATTTAGGGGGGAGATAAAAAAATTAATTAAAATAGAAATAAAATAATAATCTAATAATAATATAAATAAATAATTTTAATAATAATATAAAATATAAAAAATCAATAAAATAAAATATATAATACTAAAATTTTAATAATAATAATTTACAAATAAAATTAATTATTAAAATAAACTAATTTAATCAAATAAATATAAATAATAATTTTAATAATTTAATACATATATTAATATAAACTTAATAATTATAATAAAATTATTAATTAAAATAAACATTGATAATAATAATATAGAATAAATAATTAATTAACTTAATGATATAATAACTTTTAATCTTAAAATACTAATTATCTTTTACTAAGTTATTAAAATATTAACTCTAACAATTTTAGTTAAATAGATTTTATAATAGTTTTAAATAAAATAAATAAAATGATTTAATTAAAATATTTATTAATAATAAAAAATAAAATATAAATTAATATTAAATAGTAATTTAACATTAATTTAAAAATAATAATAATTAATTGTATAAGTAATTTTTTATTGCATTAAAATTTTGTTTTAAATATTCTTTGTTATGTTTTGTATATTCCAGCTAGAGCTTAAATCCCGACCATGTTCACTTCAACCATATGGTTGATAATCAGTTAGAGGGATTTTGATAATGTGAAGATTTTTTGCACAAAAAACGCATGTATGTCGTGCGAGAGTAAAGAACCTACCTATGTTAGTGGAAACCATTGGTGCCATGTAGAAGATGATGGAGAATTTAAAAAAAGAGCATTAGGAGGGAATACAAAAGAATCATTCACATTCAAGACTTCTCATTGAGATGACACTCAGGAGAGCAAAGAAAATCCAGAAGCAGGAGACAGAGACCTGGAGACCTATAAACCTCACATAACAGGAGCAGAGTAGCACGAGAGGGAGTTTTTTCCTCCTATTTGTTCTAAATCTCTGTACTTGTAATCAAATGTTTTCAACCTTTGTAATCAATATGATTGAAGGCTAAAACTCTTAGCTCAAGAATTTTAATTCTACTAGTTTTTTTTCTTTTATATTTCTTCGCACAATCTCATTTTATGAAATTATAATCAATCGGTGAGATTGATTCTAATTTTCAAATTAATTATTTAAATCTTAATGTTTTAAAATTTAAAACATCAATATAAATCAGTGAGATTGATCTTGAATGAATTTATAGAATATTTAATTTCATAAACATTGGAATGTTATGGTGAGTTTTATTCCAATTATTTTCTCTAAAAATTATTAAGCAGTTAGATTGATTTTTGGAGTGGCGAACTCCAAGATTCAATCTTCTATCTGTTGAATTTCCTAGTAAGTGAGATTCTTCAGCTTTTATTTGAGGTGTGATTCAATAAAGAGTAGTGAAGAAGTCATCCTTTTTAACTAGTATTTTAGAATTCCCAAGTGTTATTCTTGATATATTGTTTCTCAGTCATTGTTCATATGTTTTAGTTCATCGTTATACCAATAGTATCGTCGTTAATTTAGTCTAAGATTTAGTTTCTAGTCAAATTTTGTTTCTTTTCACTATCTTTATATAAACAATACAAACAAAATATTAAAAAGAAAATGCACCCCACTGCTGACAAAAGTGGGGTTGTTTTGAATGAAATTTGGTTGTTCATCCTTCCCTATGGATTCAACCCTTCTAGCCACTATACATTATAGTTAGTAAGAGTTATAAATTTTAAACTTTGACTCGTTTTCAATGACAATCAGGTCAAGTTTTTGGTGTTGTTGATGGAGAAGGCTTCAAGCTACCATTTTTCAATTATAAAAAAATTAAAAAATCACATTAAAAAAAATAAAAAATAGAATATTGAATATTTTTGTTTAAAAAAATATATTGTCATTTACTATCTATTTTTACCCATTGTTATTGCATTACTGTTGTTACATATCTTTTACTACTACAATCTGATCACTATTGGTGTGCTAGTTTTACTCTGTTATTACATTTTTTATGAGAACAAGATCTTCCACTATTAGATTAGATCACTTGAATCTATAAATCAATCAACATTGTTCTTCACTTAGAAAATGAAAGAATATTGTAATGGAGAATTAGGAAAACAGAGCTGAAAACCAACATCTGAATATGCCACACCCCTTATTTCCTACCCCTGAGAGAGCTAAGCTTAGGGAATTTCAAATACCAATTGTGTCAAGCAACCCATCCTATATTAGGTTTTCCCCTAGGTATAGGAACTATGAAATTTATTAGTCTCGCCTCTCTCAACTTCCTTCTTTCAATGGCCTCCCTGCAGAGGATTCACTTGAGTTTATTATAGAGTTTTATGGTTTTGTCCAGCAATTACCTCTGAGAGATCTATGTTACAAAGGGGAGGGTTGGGACTTAGTTCCAAAACCAGGATGAGAAAACCTTTGAGACCTGGGATGAGTTGTTCACTGCCTTTGTATCAAAATTTTACCCTAGGTACACCACCACTGAGGTTAGGCACAAAATTATCAGGTTTTTCCAAGATGATGGAGTGTTATTTCACAAGGCATGGGATAGATTTGGAAGTCTCCTTAGGCAAATTCCCAACCATCAGTTCACTCCCTATCTACCCATGGAGACCTTTTATAATTCTCTCACCCCTTATAATTATAATTTAGTTAACCAATCCTATGTGGGTTACTTCTATGACTCCATTAATGATGAACTGAAACACTTGTATGAAAAACTTTCCCAAAAATCACAGCATAAGTGAACTAGGAAGATAGTCACCCATAGGTGTGAGATCAACCCCCAGGCTGTTGTTATTGAGGATATGGTTTTAAGAGAGTGGTGTTGTCAATGTGGGATGTTTGATCAAACTCAAAGATATTGCACAAATATTGACCTCCCTCCTATCTAATTTGATTAGTGTGCTCGGTTTGTATATTTTAGAGCTAGGAACCAAGGGGAAAATTATCCTTTCTCAAATTTTTTAATGGTGGCTACATAAATCAACCAAACTTGTCCTGGAAAGAACAAGGTGTCATTATACAACCCACTATCCAAACTTCCACCCATAGCCCAAATTTTTTTCAAAAATGAAAATACAGCTGAGTCATCTAATTATCAAGAGTTAAAGGGGTTGTTACAACAAGTGTTGGGTGATATTAGCTCACTAAGGAAGGATACATATGATAATATTCAAAATTTAGAACTTCAAATCGGTCAAATGGCTAGGGATCAATATGGTAATGGAAAGGGAAAGTTTCCCAGCACTTTAATTATTAATCCAAGAGAGAATTTCATGATTGTTTCCACCATATCTAGCATTCACAGCCAATAACAAGTAAAATAACACCTTGGTAAAACTATAATGATGAACAAACTGAATCTATAAATGAAAATCTTGAAAATGAAAAATCTGTAAATTTGTATAGTCTGCCCCAAAATGACAAGAATGTTGAATCCATAGCTGAAAAATCTAAAGAACCATGGAAAATGAAGTGGGAGTTGATTAAATAAGAAAATAAAAAATTTGGGCTTGAGAAGAAGGAGAACAATAAACTTGTTCTAAAACATTATGCCCCTCCCATTCCCTTCCCTGAAAGAGTGAAAAAGAGTGATGACATGACTATTTGAGGTTCCTAAAAATGATTAGAAACTTTATCATAAACATGCCTTTTTTAGAATCTTGGGATAAAATCCCTTCATATGTTTCATTCACCAAAAGCGTTCTAAAAAATTATTGGAAGAATTTTGATAAAATTAATCTCAATGAGGAGTGTAGTGATATTATCTTAAAGAAGTTGCCTCAAAAATTAAAGGACCCTAGTAGCTTTATCATTCAATTCCAACTAAGAGGAAGTGGGAAAATCAATTGTCTTTATGACTTTGGAGTGAGTATCAATATTATGCCTTACTCATTGTTTAAGAATCTAGGTATTAGTGATATGCAACCAACTTTTTTTTCTATTCAACTTGCTGATAGGTCACTCACACAACCTTCTAGGAGGGTGGATGACCTATTAGTGAGTGTAGGAAAACTCACACTACCCACAGAATTCCTGATCCTTGATATATATAGTGATTAAAAGGTCCCAATCATCTTAGGCAGACCTTTCCTTTCTACTTGTGGTGCCATTATTGATGTGTCTAATGGGAAAATCACCCTCCAAACTATTAATGATTTGGAGGTGTTTTTGGTATTTGAAAATCCCCCACACGAGGTTAGTTGTGATTTTATAGATGTTTCTAAGAATTAATGTTTTAAAATAGAGGTTTTATCTAAGTATATCTCTTTCTTTCTTGAGGTTACAAAGATTAGGACTCCTTAACCCATTGAAAGTTTTATCCAGACCACTTATCCTTCCCCAAACCCTCTTATTGATAAGAAGATTCTTTACTTGGAACCCAATTTGGGTTGTGAGTCACATTCTTGTTCTAAACTATCTCAACCTATTTATGAAAGTTTCCCTTATGAAGTTGATTTTATAGAGGTTCCGGAAGCTGGAGAAATTTATGGGCTGATTCCTACTGAAAAACTTGATTGTGCCCATTATAAACAATTGTTTTTCCTTGAAAACTTCTTTACTTATTAGTCTATTTCTATGTATGATGACTTCCAACCTGAACTTGAAAGGTTCACATAATTTGAGTCCTTTGTGGACATTGGGAAGTACCTTTTATAAGTCGATTATTATTCTTTCATTTTATAGTTTCTAAGTTGTCTGATTTTCAAGATGCTTTAAGAAATGCTAAGGAGTTAGATTCTATTTTTTCTTCTATTTTTTGGATTAATCTAACCTCTAAGTGTAGGGGAATCCGTCGAATAATTATTGGTCAGTTAAGTAATTTTATTATGAATTTATTTGAACTTTTAAGATCTAGTGAAGTTGTTTTCATAGGTCCAGTTGAGCTGGAAAACATGTTCCCTCTTGTTGAACTAGATGAGTTTGGGAGGATTTTTCTTGGTGTTAAAAATGAAAATTTCTTGAGTGATCTTGTTTTTAATTCCTTATACAATTGTTTAGTCCACACCACCAATAACTCATATTATTTAATGATCATGGATAGAAATATTTAGGGTAATAAAGTCTAGTTGGGGACTTTAAACCTAGTGCTACCTAGGAGGAAATCCATGGTTTCTCTTTTTTTTTACTTTTTTATTGTTTTATTTTTAAATGAAGTGTTTTTTTATATCCTTTATGCACTCTATTTCTTCTAGAAACATGCTCTAGGTATTACTTCTCCTTGTTTTCAGAAGTAAGATATATGTTGTTGTTATCATTAGAGGAGTAGAATTCCCTTGTTCTCAAGTCACATGGAGTTACTGGATTGAGCCTCACTAGATAAAAATATAATCAGGGAAGTTTCTTATGTTAATCCTTTCATTTTTCTACTTCTTTATTGATGTTTTTGGAGAATTTTTTTTGCATGTCTATTTACTAAAAATTATTTTTACTTGTGTTGGTATGTTTAAAAAAATTGTTGCATGTATTTGTTTGCTGGAAACTAAGTTTCACTGTTTTAAAATCTTCATTGTAGAAATTAAGTGTGTGGGGTAATGCAGGCAAGATGTTGTTTTTAATTGAATCTGATTTAACTTGTTGGGTGTTTAGGCATGTATTTTTATGCTCTACCAAAAATTTGTTTGGATCAAATTTTTCAATCTTAGTACACCCAATTCACTATTTAATTCATGTTTCACATGCATCTTTTCAAAATTAATTATAAATAACAGTCATTGTATTAAATGAAAATGCATGTGAATTTTTTGTAATGTAAATATTTTTGTGTAAAACAATTATTGTTGAACTATAATGTGATACTTTACATGACATCAATCTACTTCGATGAAAAATCTATTTATAACTTTCAATACAAATTGTATTCTCCATATTTGAATTCAAATTTAGGGACAAAGTTTGGTTTTAAGTGTGGGGAAGGGGGTAAACTTATGTTGAGCTATTCTATTATTTAATGGGGACCATAAATTCCCTCTACTCTTTAAACTTTTTGTTAAAAAATGGTTAAATTTTTTCAAAATTATTTCACAATTTTAGATTATTTAAGCTTTACACTGTACTTAAATGAGTCTTGCCTAAGATTATTACCATATTGGTAGTTAAGAGTTGCCATGAGTCTGAAACTTGTGAGGGTGAATGATTTATGAGTGATTTTTCTTAGTGAATTTATGAATATTTTTTTTAGGAACTACATTTGAGAGTGATATATGATACATGTTGTGGAATTGAGATCATAACTTTAATAACTGGAAGTTTGAACTTTTTCCTAGGGGATTTACTTTTTAATTATTTTAAAAATCACCTTAGTGGAACAATTTGAATGTTTTTCATATAAATTTTTTGAAAATGGAGTAAAAGGGGCATTTGGGAACCCACGGTGAACCTCTAAGACTCTAGGCACTGGGTGTTTTTCAGTTAACTAAAGTCATTTAAATAAGTGCTATGTATAGTGGTTTACATGATGAATATGGTTGGGAAAAATAAAATAAGTTGTCTAGAGTCAAAAATAAGTTCATTAAGGTGAGGGGAATAATGAACACTAGATGAATAAGGGGACATTATATTTTTATGAAACTATTTATTTTTTATCAATAAGTTGATTCAAAAAAATAATTTATTTTTTTATTTTGGAACTTAGAAGAAATTCAAAGTACAAGGTTCTTTTTGTTAAGTTCGGGACTCCACCAAATTTTAACCTTTTATCACTCTTGAACTTAGAACTTGGGTTTTAATTGTATTAAGTTATTAGGCAGTCTCATATATGCGGCAAGAAATCCTCAAAAGTGAATGATTCTTTGCACTCTTGATCACTGAGTAAGTACTTGAAGTTGGGAAAGATGTCATTTGGACATTACATTTCAAAAGCCAATTTCACAATTTTAGATCCTCTCCTTTTAAACTACTCGCATTCTTCTTTTTGAGTTTAATGTTTGAAAACACGCTTTTCTATTTCAAAATGACAATTAATCATGGAATTGATTGAGGACAATCAATGTAAAGTGTGGGGGAATTTAATGTGGCTCTAAAATCTACAGATTTTCCACATATTTACATTAAGTTTTTAATCATTTAATCATTTAATTTTTCAATTTTTAGTAAATAAATGCACTTCTATAATTTTATAATTAAATTTATTGTTTAATTATTATTTTTAATTATTTTTGTCTTTATAGCCTTTTAATTAATTAATTTATATTATTTAGTGTTTAGGTACTTTAAATTTTTATCGTTAATATTTATAAGTTATTAATCTTCCTTACTTAATAATTTTAGGTATAGTTATGGTTATTAATTAATTAATTAATCAATTTTCACTATTTAATTAACTCAAATTTTAATTAAATCTTTCAACATTGAATTATTTTTATAATCAAATTATTTAATTAATTTTATCACAAAAAATAATTTATTTTTTTTATTTTTTTAAGGTTTTAATTCAATTTATTAATTTAAAATCAATTTATAATTTCTTCTCTGCTTTTTGGTTATTGAATTAAATAATTTTAATTTCTTATTTAAATCAGTTTTTACTTTAATTTAATTTTTAATTAATAAATTAATTTAGTTTTTAAACTTTAATCTCATTAATTTAATTTTGTGTTAATTTGAACTTTGTTAAATTTTACTTTAAGTTTTATCTATTAGTTTAATATAATTAAGTTTTTTATCTTAAATTCTTATTTTTGTTTGTTTTGCAGTGTGATAGATTGTCCAATAGTAATTCAATGACTCACCTCTAGATTGTTTCAAGGGTGACTCAATGAGTCATTTTTCCCCTGTTTCAGCCACCGCCAGCCTCACTACCACAAAACAGGCTTTTATCACTGCTAAAAAAGGCCTTTTATCAATGCTAAAAAAGTATTGTTAATCTCAGTGAAGATAAAGTGGGTTCTATTTTATCAGCGCTCATAAAAGCATTGATAAAGTCCCCTTTTATCAGTGCTAAAAAAAGCACTGATAAACAGGTCCTTTATCAGTGCTTTTTTAAAAGCACTGATAAAAGTTTAAAAACATTAAAAAAATCTTCAAATCAGGGAGGGGCTTCAATAGCGCTTGAACCCCCCCCCCCCCTTCAACAACGCTTGAACCCCCCTCCCCCCATTCAACGGTGCTTGAACCCCCCCCCCCCCCCCCCCTTCAACCCCTGAGCCCACATGCCCAAGCCACCACCCCGCCCACCCTTTAACAGTGCTAGCCCCCACCCTTTAATAGTGTTAACCCTTATTCCAGTCGTGCGCGTGACCTGCCTCCCCCTGGATTTGAATTCGGGACCTGTTGTCTGCGCACCTAAGCCTTTACCACTCCACCATATTGCTTTGATCTTCATTCATTAATATATCTATTTATTTATGTATGTATATTTAGTTATATTTACTCATATATTAATATATATATTTAGTTATATTAATATATATATTTGTATATTAATATATATATATATATAAATATATAGTTATATTTATATTTATATATATATGTTTATTCGTCTATTAATATATATTTATATTTATTTATTTATATATATTTATATTTTTTATCTGTATATTTATTCGTATATTAATATATATTTATAAGATCGGTTTTGAATGAATTTCTAAAATATGATTTTTTATGTGTGTTTATAAATAAATAAATACATATATACAACACACACACATATATATATATTATATGTGTATCTGTAAGTATAATTATACATATTTATATATATTTACAAATATTATATATTAATATGTATATACATATGTTTAGAATATATAGATAATATATATCAGTTTGTCAATACAGACGCACATAAATATATATATATACACATACACATTATATAGGTATATAAATATTCATATATTTGTATTTTAAATAAAATGGATATTGGTTTTTTATTTAGATAAGGCTTATATATTGGGAAATTTATTTTATATGTAAATATGTTTAATAATTTATTTATAAAATTAAATTTTTATGGGAAAATATATAAAAAATATGTATATATTGTTATATATTTTATTATAAATAATAGTACATTATGAAAAATGATAAAATTTCAAATCCATAATATTAATATGAATGTAATCCATTTAAATAAATTCATTCCCCACTGAAAAAGGGAAAAATAACCCCTTAAACATGGTTGAAATTCCATTGAATGTTAAAAAATTTGGGTATTCGGACTAAAAACTCAGTTTTGGAGGAATTCTGGGCCTTTTTTGGCCTAAAAAATGAGACAAAAGGTTCCATTGGATCACTATCACGTAGAGATCGTCACAGGCTTTGATTTGATATGTTGTAGAGCTCAAACAGACACCCGGATCAAAAGTTATGGTCGTTTGAAGTTTGAGTTACGTTTTCAACTTATTTTAGATTTTTTTTTGATTTTTGTGTCTTTGAATTGTTATTAAATGATTATTAGTCGATGATAATTATCAAATTATTAATTAATATTTTTTTAAGATATTTTATAAGTCATTTTCACTACATATTTTATATATTAAGTGAAAATGTTTATTTATACTTATCTAAAACATATTTAAAAAATATATATTATATTTATATCAATATAAAGATACTTATATATTTATATATCAATATATTATTTTTTATTAAATTTATTTTTTTTGGAATATACACTTCATCAGTTCTAGGAAAATAATGTTGATAACCCCCCCCCCCTTATCAGTGCTCCTAAAAAAAGTGATGATGAAGGGGGCCCCTTTAACGGCGCTAAAAAAAAGCACTCATAAAGGGGCACTTTTAACGGTGCTTTTTTAGTGTTGTTAAAAGTACCCTTTATCACTGATTTTTTTTAGCGCTGTTAAAGGGTGGCACTACGGAAACCCAGTTTTGTCTCCCCCCTTTCTCTGTTATGGCGGTGACTCATGGAGTCACTGCCACCACCACTTCAGAGTCACCGTTCTTCTGCCTCAATCCACAACCCATTGTTACCACCAGCTTTCCCCTACCTCAATCCATGACCCACCGTTACTGCCAGCTTCCCCCTACCTTTATCTCACCGTTGCGGCCCATCCAGGAGACACCGTCTACTGCCCTTCCTCCTTCAACGGTGATATGGAGTCACTGTTCCCACCACCACCCACCGCTAGGAGACACTGTCAGTCCACCACTCGCCATCACTATGACGGTGACTCAACCCTTTCCCTTCCACAACACACCGACACCATCACTGTACCGCACCTCCACTGCCTCATAATACTGCTTGACTCACTGACAATAGAACAAATCAACAAATCCATATCAAACACTACTCGAACTCACAGCACATTAGAGACCACCGAACTCAATTCGTTGTTCCTATTTCTAATCTGAAATCAAGAAAGGTCCGGACCCAAGTTGAATCACCACCTCGGATGAGAAGCCCTACCGCCACCATCTCTAGAAGTGAGTTCGATACAAGGAGCCACTGAACTGAACTATAGATCTAGGAGAAGAGATATCATTAAGTCGCGAGCCGCCGTAGACGCTATCACTAGAGATGAAGTTGCATGTTGTCACCGAGGAAACCCACATGCTTGTCATGCTGAGGAGGGTCCAGCGATGACGTTGTCATTGTAAACCTACACGGACTGAGAAGCTTCTCGAACCCCCCCCCCCCCGCGTCGTGTGGTGAAGATGATTTGGGGGGGAGATAAAAAATTAATTAAAATTAAAATAAAATTAAAAATGAAAATAAAAAAAAAATAAGATAATAATAATAATAATATAAATAAATAAATAATAAAATATAAAATATAAAACAAATCAATAAAATAAAATATATGATTCTGAAATTTTAATAATAATAATTTAAAAATAAAATTAATTTTTAAAATAAACTAATTTAATCAAATAAATCTAAATAATAATTTTAATACTTTAATACTTATATTAATATAAACTTAATAATTATAATAAAACTATTAATTAAAATAAACATGGATAATAATAATATAGAATAAATAATTAATTAAATTAAGGATATAATAACATTAAATCTTAAAATACTAATTATCTTTTACTAAGTTATTAAAATATTAACTCTAACAATTTTAGTTAAATAAATTTTATAAGAGTTTTAAAATAAAATAAATAAAATTAATTAATTAAAATATTTATCAATAATAACAAATAAACTATAAATTAATATTAAATAGTAATTTAACATTAATTTAAAAATAATAATAATTAATTGTATATGTAATTTTTTTATTACGTTAAAAATTTGTTTTAAACATTCTTTGTTCTGTTTTGCATATTCAAGAAGGAGCTTAAATCCTGACCAGCTTCACTCCAACCTTATGGCTGGTAATCAGTTAGAGATATTTTTATAAAGCAACAATTGTTGCACGAAAAAATACACATATGCGGTGTGAGAGTCAAGAACCTACCTATGTTGGTGGAAACTGTTAGTGACTTGCAGCAGATGACAGAGAATTTAAAAACAGAGCAGTGGGAGGGAATACGAAGGAATCATTCACATTCGAGACTTCTCATTTAGATGACACCCAAGAGAGTAGATCAAATCCATAAGCAGGAGACAGAGACCTGTAGACCTCTCATAACAGGAGGAGAGCAGCACGAGAGGGAGTTTCTTCCTCCTCTTTTGTTCTAAATCTATGTACTTGTAATCAAATGTTTTTAATCTTTGTAATCAATATGATCATAGGCTAAAACTCTTAACTGAGGAATTTTAATTCTATGGTTTTTTTTCTTTAATATTTATTCACATAGTATCCTTTTATGAAATTATAATCAATCAGAGTGATTGATCTTGAATTCATTTATCGAAGAGTTAATGTAATAAACATTAGAATGTTATGGTAAGTTTTATTTCAATTATTTTCTTTACAAAATTCTTAATCCATTTGATTTATTTTTGGAGTGGTGAACTCCTAGATTCAATCTTATGTATGTTTATTTTCCTAGTGAGGGAGATGCTTTACTTTTTCTTTGAGGTGTGATTCAATAAAGAGTAGTGAAGAAGTCATCCTTTTTAACTATTAGTTTAGAATTCCCGAGTGTTATTCTTGATCTGTTGTTTCTCGACCATTGTTCCTATGTTTTTGTTCACTACTATACCAATATTATCATCATTACTCTATTCTAATATTTAGTTTCTAGTCAAACTTTGTTTCTTTTCAATATCTTTATATAAAAAATAAAAAATATATATTAAAAAGAAAATGTACCCCACTGCTGACAACAGTGGGGCTATTTTTAATGAAATTTGGTTGTCCATAATTTTCTGTGGGTTCGACCCTACTATCCACTATACATTATAGTTAGTAGGAGTTATAAATTTTAAAATTTTACACATTTTCAATGATGAGGGGGTCAAGTTTTGGGCATCGTTATCGGGGAAGGATTTGAGTAACCATTTTTTAAATTCTAAATAAATTCAAGAAACAATTCACATTAAAAAAACAAATAAAAAAAATAAAAATTGAAAACTTTTGTTTGAAAAAATTTTGTTGTCATTTACTTTTTTTTTTACCCACTGTTACCGCATTACTATTGTTACATCTCTTTTTTTGTTACTTTATACTCACTTTTTTTATGATAGTTTTACTTTGTTATTACATTTTTTATGAGAACAATATCTTCTGCTGTTAGATTAGAGCCCTTGAACATGGAAATAAATCAGCATTATTCTTCACTTAGAATATGAAAGAAAATTACAATGGAGAATGAGGAAAACATAGCTGAAAACCAACATCTAAATATTACACACCCCTTAGTTCCTTCCCCTGAGGGATCTAGGCTTGGGGAATTTCAAATTCCAATTTTTTCAAGCAAACCATCCTATATTATGTTGTCCCTTAGGTCTAGAAACTATTAAATTAAGGATTATCACCTCTATCAACTTCCTTCTTTCAATGGCCTCCCTATAAAGGATTCACTTGAGTTTATTAGAGAGTTTTATGGTTCTCTCCAGAAATTACCACTAAGAGATCTATGTGAGGAGGAACTAAGATTGATAATGTTCCCATTTTGTGTAAAGGGGAGGGCTAGGACTTAGTTTTGTATGAGTAAATCTTTGATACCTGGGATGAGGTGTTCACTACCTTTGTATCAAAATTTTACCCCAGGTATACCACTACTGAGGTTAGGCACAAAATTATTGGGTTTGTCTAAGATGAGGGAGAGTTATTTCACAAGGTATGGGATAGATTTAGAAGTATCCTTAAGGAAATTCCCAACCATCAATTTGCTCCCCATCTACTCATGGAGACCTCTTACAATTCTCTCACACCTTACAATCATAATTTAGTTGAACAATCCTGTTGGGGTGACATTTCTGACTCCACTGCTGATGAGATGAAACACTTGTATGAAAAACTTTCCCAAAAATCAAAGTATAGGTGCACTATGAATAGAGTCACCAGTAGGGGTGAGATCAACCCCAGGCTACTGTTGTTAAGGATAGGGTTTTAAGGGAGCAATTTTGTCAATGTGGGATGCATGGTCACACTCAAAGATGTTGCCCAAACATTGACCTCTCTCTCTAATATGATGAGTGTGCTTAGTTTTTAGATTTTAGAGCTAGGAACCAAGGGGAAAAATGATCCTTTCTCAAATTAACTTAATGGTGGATACAAAAAACTCCCAAACTTGTCATATAAATAATAAGGTGTCATTAAACAAACCACTATCCAAAACCTCCTCCCACAACCCAAACAATATTTCCAAAATGAAAATATGGTTGAATCATCAAATTTCCAAGGGGATTTAAAGGTGTTGTTGTAGAAAGTGTTGGGTGAGATTAGCTCACTGAGGAAGGATACAGATGATAAGATTCATAATTTATAACTTGAAATGGTTCAAATGGATAGGGATCAAGGTGGTATGGAAAAGGGAAAGTTGATCATCACTTTAATTATTAATACAAGAGAGAATGTCGTGGTTGTGACCACTAGATCTGGCCTTCACACCCAAGAACAAGTAAAATAACACCCTAGGAAAACTAAAAATGATGAAAAACTGAATCTAGAAATAAAAATATGGAAAATAAAAAATCTATAAATCTAGAAATTATACCCCAAAATGACCATAATGTTGAACCCACACCTGAAAAATCTAAATAACTAATGAAAATGAAGTGGTATTTGATTAAATAAGAAAAGAAGAAAGTTGGTTTTGAGGATAAGTAGAAAAATAAACATGTTCTAAAACATTATTCCCTTCCCATTCCCTTCCCTGAAAGAGTGAAAAAGAGGGATGAACCTGACTATCTGAGGTTCCTAAAAATGATTAGAAACATCAGCATCAACATGCATTTTTTAAAATCCTTGGATAAAATCCCTTCATATGTTTCATTCACCAAAAGGGTTCTAAAAAACAAAAATGATTGGAATAAGTTGGATAAAAATAATCTCAAAGAGGATTGTAGTGCGATTCTCTTAAAGAAGTTGCCTCCAAAATTAAAGGACCCTCACAGCTTTATCATTCAATGCCAAATAGGAGGAAGTGGGCAACTCAATTGTCTTTATGAATTAGGATTGTGTATCAATATTATTCCTTACTCCTTGTTTAATAATCTAGATCTTAGGGATATGCAACCAAATTCTATTTCTCTTCAACTTGCTAATAGGTCACTCACACAACCTTCTGGGATGGTGGATGACCTATTAGTGAGTATAGAAAAACTTACACTACCCACAAACTTCCTGATCCTTGATTTGGATTGTGATTAAAAGGTTCCAATCATCCTAGGTAGACCATTCCTTACTACTAGTGATTCCATTATTGATGTGTACAAAGGGAAATTTTCCCTCCAAGTTATTGATGATGTGGAGGAGTTTTTGGTATTTGAACATCCCCAACATGGGGTTAGTTTCGATTTAATAGATGTTGATGAGAATCAATGTTTTAAAATAGAGGTCTGAGTTGAGTATGGTTCTTTCCCACTTTAGGTTACAGAGATTAGGATTCCTCAACCCATTGAAATTTTTATTCAGGATCATACTCCTCTCCCACACCCTCCTATTGATAAAAATATTCTTTAATTGGAACCTAATTTGGGATGTGAGTCACATTATTATTCTAAACTATCTCAACCTTTTTATGGAATTTTTCCTTATGAATTTGATTTTCTAAAGGTTCCTGAAGCTGGAGAAAGTTCTAGGTTGAGTCCTGCTCAAAAACTTGATTGTTCCCATTATGAACAAGTGTTTTTCCTTGAAAAATTATTAACTTCTCAGTCTATTGTTGTGTATGATGACTTCAAATAATAACTTGAAAGGTTCACGTCATTTGAGTCATCTTTGGACATTGGGAAGTACCTTTTGGAAGCTTATTATGATTATTTCATTTGGGACTTTTTTGAGTTCTCTGATTTTTAAGTTGCTTTAAGAAATACTAAGGAGTTAGATGTTGTTTTTTCTTTTTATTTTTTGGCTTGATCTATCCTATAAGTGTGGGGGAATATGTGGAATAATTATTGGTTAGTTAAGTGATTTTCTTAGGAATTTTTTAGACCTTTTAAGATCTGGTGAAGTTATTTTCAGAGGTTCGGTTGAGCTAGACAGCATGTTCCCTCTTGTTGAGTTAGATGAGTTTTGGAGGATTTTTCTTGGTGTTAAAAATAAAAATGTCTTGAGTTATCTTGTTTTTTATTCCTTAGAAAATTTTGTAGTACATACTACCAATAACTCATACCCATTTAATGATCATGGATAGTAATATTTAGGGGAATAAATTTTGGCTTGGGACTTTAAACCTAGCACTTCATGAGAGGCAACCCATGGTTTCTCTTTTGTTTTTACTTTTTTTTGTTTTATTTTTCAATAAAGTTTTACTTTTGTATCCTTTATACACTCTGTTTATATTGGATACATGCTCTAGGACTTGATTATCCTTGTTTTTAGAAGTAATATATATGATGCTAGTATCATTAGAGGAGCATAATTCCCTTTTTCTCAATTCACATGGAGTTACTGGATTGAGCCTTGCTTGATAAAAATATAAATAGGTAAGTTCCATATGTTAATCCTTTCATTTTTCTACTTAATTATTGATGTTTCTAGAGAATTTTTCTACATGTCTCTTTGTTAAAAATTATTCTTATGTTGGTATGTTTTAAAAAAGTTCTACTACATGTATTTGTTTGCTGGAAATTGAGTTTCATTGTTTTAAAATCTTCACTGTAGAAATTAAGTGTGGGGGGGTAATTCGGTTTGGATGATGTTTTTAATTGAATCTTCCTTAACTTGTTGGGTGTTTGTTCATGTATATTTATACGCTACTAAAAAAAATTGAATCAAATTTTTCAATATTTCTACACCCAATTCACTATTTACTTAATTTTCACATGAAACTTTTCAAACTTAATTGTAAATATATGTCACTGGCTTAAATGAAAATGCATTTGAATTTTTTTAATATAAATATTTTTTTGGAAAACATTTATTATTGAACTACAATGAGACCCTTTTCATGACATCAATCTACTTCAATGAAAAATATTTTTTGAACTTTCAAGCCAAATTGTCTTCTCCACGTTTGAATTCAACTTTGGGGACAAAGTTGGGTTTTAAGTGTGGGGGAGGGGGGTAAACTTATGTTAAGCTATTCTATTCTTTAATGGATCCCATCAACTCCCTCTACTATTTAAAAAATTTTCTAAAAAATGGTTAAAATGTTTCAAACTTCTTTCACAATTTTAGATTCTTTAAGATTTTCATTGTACTTAAACGAGTCTTGCCTAAGATTATTACCATATTGGTAGTTAAGAGTTGCTATGAGTATAAAAATTATGAGGGTGAATGATTGATGAGAAATGTTTCTTAGTGAATTTATGAATATGTGGTTTATGAACTATATTTGAGAGTGATATAGGATAACTTTTTTGGAATTGAGATCATAACTTTAGAAACTAGAAGTTTGAACTTTTTACTAGGGGATTCAATTTTTAATTATTAAAAAGTAACCACATTAGTGGACCAATTTGAATGTTTTTCATATGAATCTTTTGAAAATGGAGTAAAATGGGAATTTGGGAACCCACGATGAACCTTTGAGACTCTAGGCACCGGGTGTGTTTCTGTTAACTAAATCCATTTAAATAAGTGTTATGTACAATGAATATGGATGGGAAAAATAAAATAAAGTGTCTAGAGTCAAAAATGAGTTCATTAAGGTGAGGGGAATAATGAGAACCAGATATATAATGGGACATTAGATTTGTATGAAACCATTTATGTTATATCAATAAGGTAATTCAAAAAATAATAATTTTTGCTTTTGGAACCTAGGAGAAATTCAAAGTACAAGGTTCTTTTTGTTAAGTTATTGACTACACCAACTTTTAACCTTTTATCACTCTTGAACTTAGAACTTGGATTTTAATTGTATTAATTTATTAGGTAGTCTCATATATGAGGCAAGACATCCTCAAAATCGAATGATTCTTTACACTCTTGATCACCCAGTAAGTACTTGAAGTTGGAAAAGATGTCATTTGATCATTACATTTCAAAAGGCTATTTCACAATTTGATATCCTCTTATTTTAAACTTCTCACATGATTCTTTTTGATTTTAATGTTTGAAAACACATTTTTCTATTTCAAAATGACAATTAATCATGGGATTGATTGAGTACAATCAATTCTAAGTGTGGGGGAATTTGATGTGCCTCTAAAATCTACAGATTTTCCACATATTTACATTAAGTTTTTAATAATTTAATCATTTAATATTTCACTTTTTGGTAAATAAATGCACTTTTATAATTTTATAATTAAATTATTATTTAATTATTATTTTTAATTAGTTTTGTATTTATATCCTTTTAATTAATTAATTTATCTTATTTATTGTTTAGGAACTTTAAATTTTTATAGTTGATCTTTATAAGTTATTAATTTTCCTTGATTAATAATTTCAGGTCTAGTTATAGTTATTAATTAATTAATTAATCAATTTTCATCATTTAATTAACTCAAATTGTAATTTAATATTTAAACATTGAATTATTTTTATAATAAATTTATTTAATTAATTTTATCTCAATAAATAATTTAGTTCTTTTATTTTTTAAGGATTTAATTAAATTTAATAATTTAAAATCAATTTATTATTTATTCTCTACTTTTTGGTTGTTGAATTAAATTATTTTAATTTCTTATTTAAATCAATTTTTACTTTAAATTCATTTATATTTAATTAAGTAATTTAGTTTTTAAAATTTAATCTCATTAATTTATTTTTGTGTTAATTTGATCTTTGTTAAATTTTACTTTAATATCTATCTATTAGTTTTATATAATTAAGTTTTTAATCTTAAATTCTTATTTTTGTTTGTTTTGCAGTGGGAAAGGTTGTCCAACGGTGACTCAATGAGTCACATTTCCCCTGTTTCAGCCACTGCCAACCTCCCCCTTCCTCTATTTTGGCGGTGACTCATGGAGTCACCGCCACTGCTACTTCAGAGTCATCGTTCCCCTGCCTCAATCCATGACCCACCATTACCGTCGGCTTTCCCTGCCTTTGTCTCATCATTGTGGCCCGTCCAGGAGATATTGTATACTACCCTTCATCCTTCAACGGTGACATGGAGTCACCGTTCTCACCACCACCCACCGCTAGGAGACACCGTCAGTCCACCACTCACCGTCACTATGACGGTGACTCAACCCTTTCCCTTCCACGACACACTAACACTATCGTAGTACCACACCTCCTCTGCCTCACACTACCGCTCGACTCACCGACAGCATAACAAATCAACAAATCCAGATCAAACACCACATGAACCTGCACCACATTGGAGACCACCACACTCAATTCTCCATTCCTATTTCAGATCTGAAATCAATAAAGGTTTGGTTCCAAGTTGAGTTGTCACCTCAGAAGAGAAGCTCTATCGCCGCCATCACAACTGAACCACAGATCTAGGATAAGCGATATCGTCAAGCTGCGAGTCATCATAGTCATTGTCGCCAGAGATGAAGTCTCCCATTTTCACCGAGCAAACCCAAATGCTCGCCGCACCAAGGAGGGTTCAGCAATGCCACCACTGTAGTAAAGCAGCACCAACCGAGAAGCTTCTCTAACCCCCCTTTGCGCCGTGCAGTGAAGATGATTTGGGGGAAGATAAAAAAATTAATTAAAATAAAAATAATAAGATGATAATAATATAAATAAATAAATAATAAAATATAAAAAAAATTAATAAAATAAAATATATAATACTGAAATTTTAATAATAATAATTTACAAATAAAATTAATTATTAAAATAAACTTATTTAATTAAATAAATCTAAATAATAATTTTAATACTTTAATACTTATATTAATATAAACTTAATAATTATAATAAACTTATTAATTAAAATAAACATTGATAATAATAATATAGAATAAATAATTAATTAACTTAACTATATAATAACTTTTAATCTTAAAATACTAATTATATTTTACTAAGTTATTAAAATATTAACTCTAACAATTTTAGTTAAATAAATTTTATAAGAGTTTTAAATAAAATAAATAAAATTAATTATTAAAAATATTTATTAATAATAAAAAATAAACTATAAATTAATATTTAATAGTAATTTAACATTAATTTAAAAATAATAATAATTAATTGTATAAGTAATTTTTTTATTAAGTTAAAAATTTGTTTTAAATATTATTTGTTATGTTTTTCATATTCAAGCGGGATCTTAAATCCCAACAAGGTTCACTCTAACAATATGGCCGATAATTAGTTAGAGGGATTTTGATAAAGCGACAAGTATTGCGTAAAAAAACGCACATATGCAGTGCGAGAGTGAAGAACCTACATATGTTGGTAACTATTGGTGACTTGAAGCAGATGATAGAGAATTTAAAAACAAAACAGTATGAGGGAATATGAAGGAATCATTCACATTCGAGACTTCTCATTGAGACGACACCTGGGAGAGCAGAACAGATCCAGAAGTAGGAGACAGAGACCTAGAGACTTATAGACCATGCATAATAGGAGCAGAGCAGCATGAGAGGGAGTTTATTACTCCTATTTTATTCTAAATATCTATACTTGTAATCAAATATTTTCAATATTTGTAATTAATATAATCGTAGGCTAAAACTCTTAGCTCAGGAATTTTAATTCTACAATTGTTTTCTTTTATATTTCTTCACACACTCTCCTTTTATGAAATTAAAATCAATTAGTGAGATTGATTTTGATTTTCAAATTAATTTTTCACATATCAATGTTTTCAAATTCAAAACTTCAAGATCAATTGGTTAGATATATCTTGAATGAATTTATCAAAGCTTTAATGTCATAAACATTGGAATGTTGTGGTGATTTTTATTCCAATTGTTTTCTTTACAAAATTATTAAGCAGTTTGGATGATTTTTGGAGTGGCGAACTCTAAGATTCAATCTTTTGTCTATTGAATTTCCTTGGAAGGGAGATTATTCCATTTTTCTTTTAGGTGTGATTCAATAAAGAGTAGTGAAGAATTCATCATCTTTAACCAGTAGTTTAGAATTCCCAAGTGTTATTCTTGATCTGTTGTTTCTCAACCATTGTTCATATGTTTTAGTTCACTATTATACCAATAGTATCATCATTACTCTAGTTTAAGATTTATTTTCTAGTAAAACTTTGTTTCTATTCACTATATTCATATAAAAAATACAAAAAAACATTAAAAAGAAAATTTACCCCACTACTGACAATAGTGGGGTTGTTTTGAATGAAATTTGTTTGTTCATCCTTCCTTGTGGGTTCGACCCTGCTAGCCACTATACATTATAGTTAGTAGAAGTTATAAATTTTAAACTTTTACTCATTTTCAAAATTGAGTGGTATAAATCTTATATTGAATGTTGTATTCAACCTCTATAGTTTGAGGTGAGACATTGGGTATTTCTATGAGTTTTTCCTAGATTGTTTCATAGATGGATTTGGAGACATGGAAAGTTATTGCCTTGTTACATTGGGCCTTTTGAAATTGTGGAGAGAGTCAAGCCAGTAGCCAATTGTTTGGATTTTTGTTAGAGGTATTAGGTCATTCATGACGTCTTCCATATATAACAGTTTCACTATTATCATTCTGACCCTTATCATTAATTTGATCCTAAGGATATTGAGATGGAAACAAATATGTCCTTTGAAGAGCATCTAATACATATCATTGATTGGAGAATGAAGGATCTCTGAGGTAGTTCACTCCCTCTAGTGCAGGTGCTATAGTAGCACAACCGTGTACAAGACTAAACTTAGGAGAGAGAGGTTTATGTACATGCTCAGTGGGAAGATCTTTTCTCGGATGATGTTTTTCCACCCTTGAAAGGGAAACTTAGGGACGAGTTGTTTTAAGGAGAGAAGGTTATAACATCCCAGATTTTTGAAGAGGTACAAACCATTATGTTACTATTTAAAACCTCGCGTTTTATGTTAATAATGTGCTTAAGAGTCCAAGGAGTGGTTTGGGAGAGTCTGAGTCTCGTTTGGTGCTTGGAGATCTGAAAATTGGGGAGGCAGATTGAGCTTCATGGTTAGCACACAATTAGTGTTAATCATGAAACTCAACCATGCAGGGCACTCAGTGAACATACTACTACAAAACAAGCCCTTAACGACACTAGAAATGGAATTTATTAGTGCTAGAAAAGCACTGACTACGTGAGAGATTTTAAAAGACCATGAATTTTATCATCGCTTTTAGAAGCACTGATAAAGGGTCATATTACAGTGTGTTGTTACAACACAATTTAGCACCATAAACACACTAGATATCAATAAAAACAATTCCCAATATAGAATTTAAATTAAATTAAATTTACAACACAAATTCCGGAAAAAACACTATATTATATATATTTCAAACATTGGTTTATACAATTACATAAATACAAATTATTACATACATTCAAAAACAATCCTAACTATCAATTTTACCATTATTTCCATTGATTTTCTTTGTCGAACTACCAAAACTGTATGAGTAGTTTCTAACACACCACCTCAACTTGAAGAAAATAATCCACCTGTATAAGAAAACAATTATTATGAGTAATACTAAAAAGAAATAAATTAATCATAAATATGAAATAATACATTAATTATATGGAAAATTATTTTACTATGAAAATATCAATATTAACTTTGTGATTAAGTAGTGAAGGGAACTTGAAGGAAAGTGATAAATGTCAACACTAAAGGAGTGAAAGGTTTTGTGGGAGAATAAGTATGTGGAATTTTTGGTGTGGAAAGAGATGAAAGATGGATAGAGCACCCCAACTCGAACAAAATAATCCACCTATATAAGAAAATAATTATTATGTGAGTAATACTAAAAATAAATAAATAAAACATACATATGAAATAGTACATTAATTATATGGACAATGATTTTACTGTGCAAAAATTGAGATTACATCTGTAATTGAGTAGAGGAAGCATCATTTCTCTTCCTAGAAAGGTAGTGGAGGTAACTTGAAAGAAAGTGATAAAAACACAACTATAGGGGTGAAAAGGTTTTAAGGGGGAAGGATCATGAAATTTGAATAGAGCACCCCAACTCAAATAAAAGAATCCACCTGTATAAGAAAACAATTATTATGTGAGTAATACTAAAAAGAAATAAATTAAACATAAATATGAAATAATACATTAATTCTATGGACAATGATTTTACTCTGAAAAAATCAATATTACCTTTATGATTAAGAAGATACAACATTGTTTCTCTTCTTGAAAAGGAATGAAACATGGATATAAATCTTCTAGAATAAACAAACTCTACAAGAAATAGTGAAAATTAAATCAACTTTCCATTATATAATTTTTCAGTAAAATATAGAAAGTATATCATAACATTACCTTTGCATCTATCCAAAGATTTTCCTTCATTATAATTTGTTCTTATGAGGGATTGTTAACATCATCATGTACAGAAGACGTTGTCTTCATGAGTAGTCAAATATTTAATTTAGATTATGTTAATGCAGTAGAGAACATATAATATTATGATGAAAAACATAATATATTAAAAAACACTTTCACTTTCTCATTGAAGTATATTTATTTTTAAAGGTTTCAAGGATTTGGTTCCCCTTTTGAGAATCCAAATCCTCTCTTTGTGGTCCCCTCTAACATAAAAGACATTGTTTACATTGGGACCGATATGAACTGATTTTGATTTCCCAATGAAAGGGTCATCCTCGATTAAATTTTCATCTGACTCGACATTTTTTTAGTCACCAGTAGGACAATAAACCAATTCTTGTTTGTTAGATCAGGGACAT
The DNA here is from genome assembly GCA_963277665.1 of Viscum album. Lineage (NCBI taxonomy): Eukaryota > Viridiplantae > Streptophyta > Magnoliopsida > Santalales > Viscaceae > Viscum > Viscum album. The sequence goes on along the minus strand of OY728122.1, from coordinate 1,916,875,681 downwards.
AAAATACTTGCACGGCTTGTGATGTCATTATGAATGAATCATCTTTTTCCCCTTCTACAATGAAATTTAACTTCACAAAGCCCATTTCATCAAATTTCACTACATTATTATCAACCCATTTGCAATGGAAAAGTGACACTTAAAATGTTGTATAATCCAACTCATATATCTATTCTATAATGCCAAAATATGACATATTTTCATAAATTGGATTTCTATCCTTAGAACCAGATATGTGCATTACTTTATCCACAATCGTAACACCACTGTTTTTCATCGTACTAAATTCATCATGTTCTTTTTTATTGAATGTATAACCATTTATTACAAAACCAGTGTATGATATAACATTTTAATTTAGTCCACTGGCTAGCTATTAAAGTCATTTGGAAATTGAATTCAGATTTTCAGATAACTCTTTATAAATTTGACCTATGAACCATCCTATAAACTGTTGATTAACATCTTCACTATTATGTAATAAGTAAAGATGTGTGTGCTCTTTCTCTGTCAAGCTAATTGTAACAAAAACTCGTCTGGAAATCCTTTCGCCCATAAGGCATTCACTATGACAAGACTTTGGGAGATCTATGCTTTCAACATCTGATAAGAAATCAGTATAGAATTCAATAAATTCTTTAAAAATATATCGTTCTACAATAAAAACTTCTAGACGACTTTGATTCTTGTCATACCCTTTAAAAATATTCATATATCATTCAATGGGGTACATCCATCTATAATGGACATGACCACATAGTTGAACCTCTCTGACCAAGTGAACCATCAGTTAGACCATTATATCAAAGAATGATAGTGGGAAGAACATCTCTAATTCACATAATATGACTACAATCTTCTTATTCGTGATGGAAAACTTATCCAGATCTATAACTTTACTGCATATAGATTTGGAAAAGAAGCAGAGTATGGTTAATGTATGTCATACATTTTGAGGCAAAATGAAATGAAAAGCAATAGGCATTAAATCTTGCATAAAAACATGACAGTCGTGTGATTTTAGTCCTTGTAACTTCAAATTAGTCATTGACATGATATTCTTGATATTTTATGAATACCCCTGTGGAATTTTTACACTAGTAAGGAAAAGGAAAACTTGCAATTTTTCTGTCTTGATAGAGTGTAAGATACTAGAGGAAGAAAAGTTCTCCTTTTACCCTTCACTGGTTCCAACTCTTCCCTTATCCTCATTTCAATCAAGTCCAACCTAGCCTTGATGTCATCTTTCATTTTTTCAGGAACATTTAGTAATGTTCCAATAACACTATCAAATACATTATTTTCTACATGCATGACATCAAGAAAATTTCTGACATACAAACAATTCCAATATGGTAATTTAAAGAAAATTAATCTATTCTTCCAACCTAATTTTGTAAAGTTTTTCGAGAATGGTTTATCGAAAAGAGTGTCAATATTTTTTACTTTTTTGTACAGTTGATCACCCATTGCTAGAGATAGTGTTGTACCTTGTTTAATATTCTCATCGAATATTGTCATCCAGGATCAGTATTTATGTCATCGAGGTAAAAATTTCAGATGTCCTAAAAACATAGTCTTTGAGGAATATTTCAAGTGAACTAAGTATGTGCGTTTTTCACAAATGGGGCACCCCAACTTTACTTTAATGCTATATCCTGATAAATTTCCATAAGTGGGGAAGTCATTTATCATTCTGTACAACATGGAACTTAATGTGAATTCTTTACTTCTATGAGAATCATACATTGTAACACTTTTATCCCACATCAATTTCAGATTTTCAATCAATGGATCCAAATAGACATCAATATCATTACCGGGTTTCTTTGGTCCAGATATAAGCAAATACAACATAATGTATTTGTGCTTCATACATAACCATGGAAGAAAGTTATAATTTACCAACATGATGGGCCATGTACTATGAATACTACTATATACACCAAAATTATTTATTTCATCTATAGATAATGAAAGATGAAATTTTCTTGGCTCATCTCCAAATTCAGGAAGCTCGTAATCAATTTTCTTCCACTAAGGAGAATCTACTGGATGACATAGGTTCCTATCTTTAATTCGTGTATCTGTATGGTATGTTAATTGTCTTGTGGTTTCTTGACATCCATATAGTCTTCTAAACCATGGAATTATAAGAGAGTTCCATACAGATTTTTAAGGACTTGATTCATTTTTCTTGTACCGATCTACGCCACACTTAGGGAATTTTATGAGTAATTTGTGGTCCTTGAAAAACAATATGCAATCATTTAAACATGCATGTATTTTTTTATAGATCATTCCCATTGAACTTAACATTCGTTTAGCATCATCTGTTTGGAATGGTAGTTCATTTTCTTCTTGTAGCATATCTTTTAAAAGACCAAGTAGTTTTGTAAAGCTGGTGTCACTCCATCCACTGCCACCTTTCAAATTATATAACTTCAATACAACTGACAATGTTGTGTATTTTGTACAACCGGTATACAATGGTTTCTTGGAATATCTATTTAACTCCTCAAAAAACTTTGGATAATCATGAAGGTCATCTTCAATTTCCATTGTCATTTCTTTCATGCTATCTCTGTCATATTTTACAAAGGTATTCATATCAAATGATTCATAAACCGCAGTATCATCTCAATCCATGTCGACATTCAATTTTTTCCCATGTTTAGTCCAAATTTTATAGCTTTGATATATTCTGTGACAAATCAAATGTTCTTCCAACTCTTCCGGACTAATTTGTCTTGAATAACAACAACTTAAACACAGACAAAGGATTTTAGAAGGGTTGTCTGCATGCTCTCTTACAAACTTTATGAGCTCTTTAACTCCATCTTCATATTCGTTTGTCAAACGATTAGCATGCATCCATTTTCGTTTCATATCCATCCTATTGGGTTCATAAAATATTAATTTTATACAATATATAAATAAATACACATAAGATATTCATTATCAAAAGTAAAAGTTATAGACAATTATAATAAGGGAAATATGGATCATTTCTACTAGAATATCTGAGCACCTAGATATTCCAAATCCAACAATAAGGATTATTGGAATTAGAAAAAATAGAAGGAGATAAAGGAATATAATAAATGATATTATAAATAAACTTTTTAGGTGTAAACCGGAAGATGGATAGTGTAATGACCCTAGCCTAAATTACCCAAACAACACCAGGTTGGATCATCTTATGACCTCTAACACACCTCAACGTCTCTAAAATATGGTTTAAACTTTGGGTGAAAAAAACAATAAATGGGAGGTGGTCCCCCCCCCCAAATATAAACAATTAATACCAGAGGTTGAAAAAAATTCTAGCATGACCCTTGGGGTCAATGGACATGCAGACCCAAAATCATCATTACCCGATATAGGTATACCTATTAGAGAAAAAAATATGGAAATAAAATATGCAATAGATATATAGACACACATACATGTTACACCAGTATAAAAACTCGCTTATAGTATATAATAAATATCAAATAGATAAAAACCTGATATTCAAACATAACATAAACTATAAAGCCACCTTAATGATTCAAAAAGTGAAGGCTTGATGTGATAAAACATCATAATCACCATAATGATTAAAAAAGTGAAGGCTTGATGTGATAAAACCTCATGCACTTAACTGGGGATTACCCCTTCGAATATGATCCATAAGAAGACTAAGGACTATAGTGAATTCTAAGAGGAACTAGATCCTATGATACATATAACCAATAGTGGAACATATATCACTCCATTAACTTGGTTTTTGAAAAATACATCTGAAGTTGCATGTCCACTGAGGTGTCCATGAAAGGTGTTAGCATATATATAATAATTAGGTAACCACCAATATGCCTCAAATAAATAGTCAATAAATAAGAATATTCAAGAAAATTTTCCCCCCACACTCAGTTGGGGTGGTAAGGGTGGGGAGGGGTTTGGGATGTGGTTACGGGGTCAAGTCCCCAGGCCAGTGATTTACCTATATTTTCTTTGTCGCGTTGTGTGCTGCTTTCACAGTTGTACCCAATTTTTAAAATAGAATATAGATGAAAATTTCTACACATTTATATAAATATATGAAAAAAAAAATATTTAGTAAGAAGATATAAAGCATAGTAGTAAAACAATAATGAATAAATCCAAGGTTCAATGTCATATATAAACAACAGATCATACATCGGTAGTCAATACAAACAACGGACCACAAATCATTCCCTAAACAACGGATCACAAACAAATCATAAAAAATAGATCACAAAAAAGTCATAGAAGAATAAATCAAAAAATGAAACCAAAAATAAATAAATAAAATAGAAAGGTCTGCCTCACTAGGTTGAAGAAAATCTGAGACCCTCTTCAGAAACCCAAACTATAATTGAATACTAGATGTCGAACGAGATGTTGGAGCAACTAGAGGTAGTCGAGTGGTGTGATTCGACCTTCAATTCACCGAGTAGGAGCGCCGGTAGTGGGTGGCTTTCATAGAAAGCTTCTATATCGTGACGGGTTCGCAAATGGTTAGGGTTTTCTAAATAGATCGGGACACTTTTATCGGTGCTAAAGTTATAGTGCTAATAAATATTAATTTTATCAGCGCTTTGTGTAGCATTGATAAAGATGTTTTTATCAGTGCTTATTACTAAAGCACTAATAAAGGATTTATAATTATAATTATAAATAAAAAATTTTAAATATTTATATATACTTAATAAATATATATAAATATAAATATAATACATATATTCCTTTTTAAATATATTTATTATCATTTTATAATTATTTATTTATATTTATAGAAATATTTTTAAAAAATAATATTTATATCATTATATATATTTATATAATTATTCATATATATATATAACAAATATATATATATATATATATATTATATATATTCATTATTTAAGAAAATTTATTATAAATTTAATAATTATTTAAATATATATAATTATTTATTTATAATTATATAAATACTTTTAAAATTTTATTTATTTATTTATAATTATAAATATATAAATGTATAAATATAGTAAATGTACATTTATAAATATATTTATTTATAAATATTTTTTGACAAATATATTTTTAACATTATTAATGAATATCTATTTTTAAGTGCATGCACATATGTTAAAAGTGAGTGAAATTGAATAAATTAAGAATAAGTACACTTTAACAATATTGAAAAAATGAATAAGTTTTGTATGTGTGCATTGTAATATATAAAAATTCATTAATTACATATATGTGAAATTAGTATAACACAAATTTGATCTATATAAAATTGAAAAATCAAACAACATTTAATTATATGCTAAGTACTATGCAATTAGTCAATATTTTTAATTCATGTTAATTTTTAATTATAAACCATTATTTAATAAATATATAACTATTTAATGTAGAGCGTATAAATATTTTATAATATATAAATCATATTTATATACATTAATATATATCTATATATTTAATATATATAATTTAATAACATTAATTATTATAATTATCTAATAAATAAAATGATTAATATTTAATAATTTATAATTAATCTATTCATTTTTATCAATAATTATTTAATTAATAAAATTTGTATTATGTTTTTTAATAAACACATTTTTTATTTTTTATTTATTTAATTATTTCATTTTATTTATTCGGACCTTTATTAGCACTAAAAATGTGTTGATGAAATAAATATTTTTCAACGCTAAAAATAAAGCGCTAATAAAGGGAACCCTTTATCAGCACTAAAAATAAAGCACTGATAAAGGATACCCCTTATTATTGTTAAAAATAAAACACTGATAAAGGATACCTTTTATTAACGCTAAAAAGAAAGCTCTGATAAAAGGTTAAATTTATCAGCACTTTCCTTAGTGTTGATAAATATGTCATTTATCAGCATTTTTTTCTAGCATTGATAAATACCAATGTTGTTAAAGGCCTGTTTTGTAGTAGCAGCAGGAGGCTGCATGGTTTGACTGAACCATGTGAGCCAGGCCACACGACTGTGCAGGTGCTGCAGACTTTTTGACATATCCATTTCTCACGGGCTACACATAGTTAGTCAAATCGTGTGCCTAGCCCATGTGAGTGGTGTCTTTGGGTAGTGTTGGGTGTATAGTTGGTGCACTATTTGGCCAACCGTGCAGCCCCTTAATGAAGGGTTAAATTACCCTTTTTACCTAAAATGTTTTAACCCTTTTTTCTCTTTCCTCCCTCATTTTTCTCCAATGGAAAGCCCTCCCCTCATGTGAGATCTCCTCCTCAAGCCATGTTAGGCTTTTCCTTTTCTCCTTCGTTCGATCTCTGTTTTCTTCGTCACTGGCTGCATTGGATCTGTAATGGTAAACTCTCCAATCCTCTTCCTTCCATTCTTCATTTATATTCCCATCTTCTATGATATTTTGGTATGATCTCATATGCCTTATTTTTAGGGATTTAGTCTGTTATTCCAATTTCTCCTATTATATCTCAATTCAAGGGCTGAAACTATATGAGGAGAGTGTTACAAGCCTAAGGTAGGTGGTCTAGATCTTTTCCATAAAGTATCATTACATTTATATTATGCACCATTGTTCCATGTGCTGGACTCCTCTAGTTTTTCTTTCATAAGGTTTAATTATTTAAATTAAATGTCTTTCCACGCTTAGTTTGGTACTAGCTAGAGGCGAAACAACATTGTAGTTTGATCGCCTCAACGTGAGACACCCCTATAGGTGTGCCCTTGCTTAAAGGACTAAATTTCCTTTACCTTAAATTGTCCAATCAACTATTAAGGTGTGGTTTTCCTTGTAATAAATTTATTGGAATGTGAGATGAACTTATGAAAGATGTTTGGCCTTGGGTTTGGCCCCTATGTTTTATGCCATAGTTGAATTTCTTGAATTAAATGAATTGTACAACTTGTTAGAAATTCTTGGGGGTATGGTATGAGTTAGTGCTAACCATAAACTTCCATTTACTTAAGTTGAGAATGATACAAGGGTCCCAAATTAAGGATGCCTTGGACAGGATCATTGTGCTTCATAATTAGAAATGGGAATGATTGCCTTTACACCTGGAGCAATACTTGGATCCTTTTTATGGATTTCCTTAGATAGGCTCACTAAGAATATTTCTTACTCACCCATGAGCGATACCAGTTCCCTAGGGGAGATATCTTGGATGGGCTCGCTGGGTGATATGGTTACACCATCCATGAGTAATACTCGATCCCCTATGTGAGATGCCTGGGACGGGATTAGAGGGTCATGCTTACCACACCAAGAGTGATACTTTTGATGCCTCTATAGATTTCCTTGGATGGACTCTTATGGTGTTGGGTACTTGTAGTAATCCTGGTGTGATAATCAGGTTCCTTATTACGGTTCACCTTAGACAGGCCTATGATGACACGTTATTAAATTCTAGAGATTCATTATATAAGATTATTATTTTTCCAACCTATTAAATTAAGGGATGCATCCACCAAGAAAAATCACATGTTTGGGCTCAGTCCAATATTGATACTTTATTTACGATGACCCATTTATAAACCATATCATACTTGTATAGGTTTGCCCTAGTTTAGAGACATCCAACTTAGGCTGAAACAGGTAGTGATGGTCAGGTATCCATGAGGAACCCGGACTGAAATGTTTTATTTAAGGATTGCTTTAATTTTACTATATACCCACACACTGATCATTTTATATGTACATACTGGATTGTTCAAGACATCGTTGGTGGTGGCCTACTGAGTATATGATAAAACACTATTTTTTGGAATATTTTATTGATAATAAATGACATAATTTCCTCAAATTGTTCTAAATATGTTCATTTATGAAATATTTGGGATTAGATCATTCATTTAAAAAATTGATGAAAATTCCAGTTTTACCCTTTTAAAATGCACTGTAGTAGTTCACACATAAATATTTTAATATGACTTATTTGAACTTAAAATTTTTTAAAAGTTCTCCACACTTAATTTTCTACAACTTTTATTCAAGACACTAGAGCTAAAGAGTGCATTTTGATGGAGTAAATGGTCCATGAAGTCAAAGTTGGACTGGACTCGCCAGATTGGACATGGGTTCTGTATCTGGGCCATAACTCCATCATCCATTCTTGGATTGGGCTCAAATTTGGATAGGATCTCTAAAAAAAATTTAGAACATATTATACTTCTGGAAGGATAGATAATTAACGAGTTTTGGTGGTCAAGAAGGCGGTGAAAGTGGGACTAAAATATTTAGCAGAATCTTCTCATTCACACTTGAAACCACTTTTAACCTAGCCTCCCCTCCACTCTATAAATATGAATTTTTCTCATTTTTAAGGGTTTTGACGTGCATTAGAAAGTTGAGGGAAGAGGATAAGAGGTTCCACTAAAATTATCCAAGCAATTCAATAAGGGTATCTCTTGAAGCAAGGATCCCTTCATCGAAGCCCTCTTCTTCTTCCTCATGTTGTAATGTTTGTGTTTTCATAATAAAATTCTTTATTATTCTTTTTTTACTTCTTCTATTTTATTATGTTTTGTTCAAATTTATTCTTCTTTTATCTTCCTATTTGGTCTGTAATTCTTTATTATAAATTAGATTGGGTTCTACCCTTTCTAAACCTTTGCACATGCAAACTGTTTCTACGATGACTACACCGCCCATGGAAGAGTAGTTTTCTTAGTAATCGATCTACCTCTTACCTTCTTCATTAATTTATTTTAAATTAATGTACTATTGTAATTAACTTAATATGATCTATTAATTTATTTTTCAATTTAAATTAAACTAATCAAGAAATTGAACAATAAACACAAATCACGCGAGGTCGAGATTTTGTGTAAATTGTGAGAGCGCGAACTTAATCAGTAATAAAAGACCACACGATATAAGTTTGTAGAGTTAAAATATAATACCTAAAATCAATTAATCCTCATTTACAGATTGGATATGTTCTATAATTAACCAATAATCATAATCTATCCTTAGAACATCAATCAAATTAGGGTGTTGCGATTGCGTGTTCCGAAGCTAGCCTAGGGTTTAAGTAATTTCATCTTTATGGTTAAGTTAACTCTCATAGGGTTAGAGGGTTAACAAATTAGGGGATCATAATAAAGTGGATGTTAATTTAAATTATAATGATAAATAATTGATTGAATAGGTAGATTTAGATCAATTAATCCTTTTAAATATTTTCTAAAAAACATCTTCTTGTTGTGTCTTTTTAACCGAACTTCATTTCAAAAATAAAAACAAAAAAAATGCAATCTTCTTCTAGAAAACTTCTTATAGTTTTATAAACGATAAACAACCCCCCCCCCCATCCTTTCAAGTATTGTTTTTATTCTCTTTTATTTTATTTTTAAAATACCTTTAAGAAGTTGTTTTAATTTGCTTCCTCCTTTGAGAGACAACCTTGGTCAGCCACTCTGCTGCACCTAAGTAACCCGAAACCAAACATCATTTGAAAGCGCCCACGAAAGTGCCTTTAAAATTGGCACCATTGCTGGGGAGGCAAGTAATTATTTAAACTAATTAGAGACATTTATTTTATTTTACATTTTATTCTATTCTTTTTTTCTTCCTTCTTTACCCAATCTGGTTTTTTTCATCTTCTTCTTTTATTTTCTTCTACTTCTTTTTAGACCATCAAATCAAACTTCTCATTTTTATTTTACTATAGTCCACTTTCCTTCGTTTAATTTTTATTTGATTTATGATATGAAATAATCCCAAAGATATATTAGATATTGACCCTAAGATTGAACGTGGCCTTTGAGCTCAAATCAAACATTCTCAGTCTACGGGAAGTTTCAACATTCAAGCAGTTTGAGAATTCCTCCACTCTCAGAACATTGAAATTGGAAGTAATTAAAATTCAACCATAAAACAAGAACCAATGGCTAAAAATAATGTAAATTAACTTAATATAACCATTCAATAATTGGCTTCACCTGATATTAATCATCAACCAAATTGCATTTCATACCCAAATCTCGAATCAGACTTTGAACTGAAATCGGGATTAATTCACCTACTTCCAAAATTTCATGGCCTCTCTGGTGAGGATCCCAATAAACACCTTAAAAAATTTAATGTGGTTTGATAAACCCTAAAACCAAGAAATGTATCTAAAAACCAAATCAAACTAAGAGAATTCCCATTCTGAATTGATGGAGCTACGAAAGATTGGATGTATTATTTACTACCCAAAGATGTAACTTGTTGGAATGATTTGAAACATCTTTTCTTGCAGATATTTTTTCCAGCATCAATGACCACTTCTATTCGAAAAGAGATATCGGGGGTCAAGAAAGCACAAGGGGAGTCAATGTATGAGTACTGGGAGCGATTTAAGAAGTTGTGTGCAAGCTATCCACATCACCAAATCAGTGAGCAACTCCTCATCCAGTACTTCTAAGAAGGACTCACACCTATGGAGATAATAATGGTAGATGTTGTGGCTAGAGGAGCATTGGTGTACAAGACACCAGTAGTTGCACGTGCATTGATCGACAAAATGGACCAAAAATCCCAACAATTTGGCGATCGAGGTACACCACATGTCAGGGGAGTACATAAGGTAAGTCCATCTTCTCTTGAAAGTCACTTGATTGATACCAATTTAGAAGAATTAAAAACTATGGTGCGACAGATTTATTTGGCTCAAAAGACATCCCAACCCCCTCCTTCAAGGCCTTGTGGCATTTGTACTGAGACAAGCCACCCAACTGACTGTTTCCCCCAACAACAAGAAACATAAGACTGTACAGCAATGTTTCCTGGGAGACCATATCAGCAACAACAACAACCATATCCCCAAAAAAGTTTGACTCGTTTTCACTAGCATACAACCATGGGTGGAAATATCAATCGGACATGAGATATGGCTCTGGACAACAACAAAGTCTCCCTTTTCAACAAAACTTCCAGCAGCCTCCGCCTTTCCAGCAGGGTTTCCAATAACCCCAAAGGAGATTTGAATCCCAAGCATCAACAAGCCAACAAAAATAGAATCCCACACCAAAGGTAGATTCTAATACTGATTATATTTTGAAACAAATTGTTCTTAATCAACAGAATGAGTTGAAGATTCAAGTTTCATAGTTGAGGGAGTTGAAGACACAAATGATCTAGATTGCCACTGCCCTCCATGAACTGGTAAGTAAGAACTCTGGAAATATTTCTTCCCAACCTACTCCAAATTCCAAGGGGAATGTTAGTTCCATCACATTGATAAGTGAGAAGAAAACAACTGATACATCTACACCTATCATTCCACCGGGATTCACCTCAACTCCAAAGAAGCCCCATTCCATACCAATTGATGAGCAATCCAAGGAGAAAGATAAAGATAAGAAAAATATTTATGATGTTCCTCCTAAACCCCTTCCATTTACAAATAGGGTTATATAAACACAAAAGATGGCTGAAGAGGCGATGCAAAAAGAATTTTTTGATACATTCAAGTGTGTGGAGATCAACATCCCTTTACTTTAAGCCATTAAGGAAATCACAAGGTATGCCAAATTTTTAAAAGAACTTTGTACCAATCGAAGAGGTCTCAAGGTAAGTGAGAGGATCAATCTTGGAAGGAATGTGTCAGCACTCATTACACCGACTCTAGAAATTACAACAAAGTGAAAGGATCTCGAGACTTTCACTATCCCATGAACCATAGGGGAGTTGCACTTTTATGATGCTCTTTTTGATTTGGGAGCTTCAATAAATGTGATGTCTCACTCTATATTCTCTTCTTTACAGGTTGGTGAGTTGAATCCGACAAGAGTAGTGGTGTAGTTGGCGAATAGAGTTATGACATATCCAGTGGGAGTCCTTGAGGATGTACTTGTTTGGGTAAGAGACATGATCTTTCCATCAGATTTTTATGTTCTTAACATGGAATATGATCAGGTAAGTTCTCATTCTCCCATTATCTTAGGTAGAAACTTCCTCAAAACTGCAAAAACTATCGTAAATGTCAATGAGGGTACACTTTACATGGAGTTTGGGGATGAAGTTGTGATATTTAATGTTATGTACTCCATGAAGTACCCCTCAGAGGACCATTCTACATTTGTTATCTCCCATTTTGAATCACCAAATAAAAACCCCATGGAATTTTATTATCCTATGCTTGGGGAGATTATGAGTATTGGTTATAGTTTTATGTCTAAGAGTACTTCCACACCTATTTCTAATGCACAATACTTTCTTAGATTTGATTTTGAAATTGAATCATATTCTGATCATTTGAAATCTAATTATGACATGGTTATTGAGTATGCTGATGGATTTGATGCTTTATTCTCTGATTGTGATTATTTCTATTCTGATACTGATGCTCTTTGTGCACATATTTCAGTTCCTTCAATGTCTTCATCCATACACCACCCCCCTTCATTGGAGCTCAAGCCATTGCCACCAAATCTCAAATACTCATACTTGTTGAGTGGCGAGAGATTACCTGTTATAATTACTAATAATATTCCTTTTGAACATGAATAAAAAAAATTGAATCTTTTTAGGGATAACATTAAGGAAATCGGGTGGACCTTGGCTGACATATCAGGTATTATCCCCTCCATTTGCATGCATAGGATTCTTTTAGAGGATGGGGCTAAACCAATAAGGCAACCACAAAGGAGACTCAATCCAACCCTTATGGAAGTTTTTAAAAAAGAGGTTGAAAATTTGCTCGAGGCAGGTATAATCTATCCCATTCTAGATTCCCAATGGGTGAGTCCTATTTAGGTTGTGACTAAGAAAAGTGGTGTTACAGTTGTTAAAAATGAGAAAGATGAGTTAGTTCCAATGAGGGTGAAAAACAGTTGGTGTGTGTTTATTGATTATAGGAAACTAAATCAGTCCACTTGCAAAGACCATTTCCCCCTCCCATTTATTGATCATATGCTTGAGAGACTAGCTGGGAAAACACACTACTGTTTCTTGGATGGATTTTATGGATATTTTCAAGTTCTTATTGCTCCAGAGGATCAAGATAAGACAACATTAACTTGTCCAATAAGTGTATTTTTCTACCGAAGGATGCCATTTGGACTTTGCAACACCCCAAGTACCTTCCAAAGATGCATGGTGAGCATTTTTTCCGATTTTATTGAGACCTGCATGGAGGTATTTATGGATGATTTTACAGTGTCTGGGTATTCATTTGATGATTGTATCTCTAGTTTGGGAAAGGTGTTGAATTGTTGTATTGATAAGAATCTGGTCTTGAACTTTAAAAAGTGTCATTTCAGGGTAGAGCATGGAATTGTCTTAGGGCATGTAGTGTCAAAACATGGTATAGAGGTTGATAGATCTAAGATAGACATTATTCCATCCTTACTATATCCTTCATGTGTGTGTGATTTTAGATCTTTCCTAGGGATTTTATGATTTTATCATCACTTCATCAAAGATTTTAGTAAGATTGCTCTTCCTATGTCGCAATTACTTAAAAAGGATTCTGATTTTGTGTTTGATGATTCTTGCATGACTTCCTTTGATGAGCTAAAAAAGTGCCTAACCACTCCACCGATCATATAGCCCCCACGGTGGGAGATTCCTTTTGAGCTTATGTGTAACGCCTCCAAATTCTCAGTTGGAGCTGTCTTATCTCAGAGGGTGGATTTACATTCACATGTGATTGATTATGCATCAAGGACACTAGATTCAGCCTAATCAAAATACACAACCACGGAAAAGGAGTTTATTGCTGTCATATTTTCTTTATATAAATTCTGTTCATATTTATTGGGCTCTGAAGTAGTTTTCTTTTCTGACCATACAGCTCTGAGGTACCTTTTGAAGAAGCCAGACGCAAAGCCCAGTTTAATCCAATGGATGCTCCTTCTTCAAGAATTTGATATTGAGATAAAGGATAATAAGGGGTCAGAAAACTTGGTGGCAGACCACATGAGTAGGCTTACTCACACACTAGAGGATGACACCTTGAACCAGGTACCACTTCGGGACACTTTCCCCGATGAGAATCTTTTTTCCATCACAGATACACATCTTTGGTATGCAGATTTAGTTAACTACCTTGTTTCCTTTGAAATCCCTAAAAATTTAAAGAAATATTAAGTCCAAAAGTTAAAGATTGAGTCTAGATTTTATGTGTGGGATGATCCCTACTTATGGAGCGTGTGTAGTGACCAAGTTATTAGGAGGTGTGTTCCTGATCATGAGTTTGATTCTGTTCTGCAATTCTATCATACACTTGCTTGTGGTAGACACTTTGGACACCAACAGACAGCTAGGAAAGTTTTGGACTCTGAATTATATTGGCCTAGCTTATTCCATGATGCACATGTGTTTTGTAAGTCATGCTCACGTTTCCAACATACTGGTAATATTTCTAGGATACATGAGATGACCCAACAACCCATACCATTATGTGAGATATTTGATGTATGGGGCATTGATTTTATGGGTCCATTTCCAAGTTCTTTTGGTTTCTCGTACATTTTGGTTATTGTTGATTATGTGAGAAAATGGGTGGAGGTTAAGGCCACTAGGACTGATGATTCTCATGTTGTTGTGGACTTTTTCAAATTGCATATTTTTTACAGGTTTGGAGTACCAAAGGCCATCATCAGTGACCAAGAGACACACTTCTGCAATCAGAATTTGGCTTCCCTCCTTCAGATTTATGGGGTGACACACAAAACATCAACACCATACCACCCTCAAACAAATGGTCAGGATGAGGTTTCAAATAGGGAGTTGAAAAAAATTAGAGAAAACCTTATATCCAAATAGGAAGGATTGGAGAAAGCTCTTGGATGATGCATTATGGGATCATAGGATAGCATACAAGACACACATTGGTATGTCCCCATTTCAGATTGTTTTTGGGAAAGCATGTCATCTCCTTGTATAAATTGAGCATCGGGCTTATTGGGCTATAAAGAAATGAAAAATGGATTTTTCCCAAGCTAGAATCCAAAGGAAGCTGCAAATTCAAGAGTTTGAGGAGATTTGATTATCTTCATATGAGAATTCAAGGCTTTATAAGGAAAGATCAAAAGCATCTCATGACAAAATGATCCAACAAAGGTAGTTTCATGTTGGAGAGAAAGTCATTCTCTACAGTTCACGGCTGAAGTTGATGCCTATGGAGATCACACAAGAGGACACTGGAAGGAGCTTTACAGTCAATGGGAAATGTTTGAAGAGATACATTGAGGTACTTCCTACTGATGCAGTGGATTTCATCACACTGCATGACCCCATCATCACTTGAGAAAATCAGGCTATTCCTAACCCTTTCACTTCTTTATTATTTGTCCTATTTAAAATTATACATTTTATTTGCATATATCATCTCATGGGTTCACATTGAGGACAATAAAATATTTTAAGTGTGTGTGAGAGAACCTTTTAGTTTAGTAATTTCAATTGTTTTCCTATTTTTTTCAATGATTTTCAAAAAAATGTGTGTTTTTCAAATTTTGTGTGTTTATTTTTCAATTTTTTGTGTGTTTTTGAAACTTTTGAGTTGAAATGGTTCTCATCACCATTTTTAAATTCATATCAATAAGTGAAACAATTTATCCCATGAAACCAAGCTTAAATTAATGCTGAAAATAACTTTGTTTCAAGTTCAAATCTTTAGTAATTTCATGAAAAGTACACTGAATTTTGAATCTCATGACACATCTCACTATCTTTATATTTGAAATCAATTTCCAGTGAGGATTCTGAACCATTATTTTCATATTCTTTACATTTAACTCACTTCTTGAGAGAAAAAAAACTATGCTTGATTTAACCAGAATTTGATTTATTCCTGTCAAAACTTGAGGGTTTGAGGTACTTATGTTTAAATTATTGAGTAATTTGTTTGGTATTAAAGCCCCTATTTCAAAGAATCTTTTTTTATAATGGACTACCTTGAACATTTAATCCTTTTATCCCTTAGAAGCCATGAACAACCTATTAGGTTAGCCACATTACAAGCTAATTTTCCCTATCCAACCAACTCTTGAAGTGAAATTTCATAATCTAGTTGAACTTAAGTTTAGGGGAAGCTGTCTTGTGTTGTGCTACCACATTCTGTGATAATTTGGGTGGAAAATTAAATTCTGAAGAGATGTGTTTACTGCTGAAGAAAATCATCATATTGAAAGATATTCCTTGTCTGGAACTTTCATGATAAGTGAATTTGTGCCTTTCTAGAGCTTCTAATAGAGAGAGAAAGTTGTGTCTATCTTGAGCTTTCAAGAAAATCATGTTTAATAATATTGGAATTTTTACTGCTGAAATGTTGAATGGTGTGCACATTCCTTTATTTTTCATGATGATGAACATGAATAGATTCTATGGGGATTGATGAGGAGACCATATTAAAGTGAAAATTAGATTAATGCAATTTTGCTTCAAAAAGAGTCAAGCCCTCCTCATTCAGTCTCATAATTTTTCACATCTAAATCCTACCAACTGAAAGCCACAGAACAACCCATAAAAGTCCTCATGATAAACATATGTCCTTGACTCACATCGTATGGTGATTTAGGAATTTATCAATCCTATGGTGACCCTTGTATGAGTTTGGATGAGAAAGACATTGCTAAAAAATTGACATTTGTGTGATAAGAGAAAATTCAAGTGAGGTAAGTGTTTTGTGAATGGGATGATAAATGAAGTGTAAATATATTGAATGATATAAATGGAGAACTTGAAATAATAGTTTTTATGAGGCATTATATCTTTTGTTTCTCGGTGTGTAATTGTTGGATCTCAATGATATGTGTTTTAAAATTTGTTTTGATTTGATATTGATGTTTACTTGATATGAGGTTTTTCCTGGGAGTGCAAAAGGATGAGTGTGGGGGAGTTGATAAAACACTATTTTTTTGAATATTTTATTGATAATAAATGGCATAATTTTCTCACATTATGCTAAATATGTTCATTTATGAAATATTTGGGAGTAGATCATTCATTTGAAAATTTGATGAAAATTCAAGTTTTACCCTTTTAAAATGCACTGTATTAGTTCACACATAAATATTTTAATATGAATTATTTGAACTTAAATTTTTTTTAAAGTTTTCCTCACTTAATTTTCTACAACTTTTATTCAGGACAATAGATCTAACTAGTGCATTTGGATGGAGTAAATGGGCCATGAAGTCAAAGTTGGACTGGACTCGCCAGATTGGACATGGGTTCTGTATCTGGGCCATAACTCCATCATCCGTTCTTGGATTGGGCTTAAATTTGGATAGGATCTATAAAACCCAATTTCTCACATATTATCATTCTTTAAGGACAGATAATTCATGTGTTTTGTGGTCAAGAATGTGGTGCAAGTGGGATTAAAATATTTGGCAGAATCTTCTCATTCACACTTGAAACCATTTTTAACCTAGACTCCCCTCCACTCTATAAATATGTATTTTTCTCATTTTTAAGGGTTTGGACGTGCATTATGAAGTTTAGTTAAGATTATAAGAGGTTAAACTCAAATTATCCAAGCAATTCAATAAGGGTATCTCTTGAAGCAAGGATCCCTTCGTTGAAGCCCTCTTCTTCTTCCTCATGTTGTAATGTTTGTGTTTTCATAATAAAATTATTTGTTCTTATTTTATTTATTATTTTTTCTTATGTTTTGTTCAAATTTATTCTTATTTTATCTTCATATTTGGTCTGTAATTCTTTATTATAAATGATATTGGGTTCTACCTTTTCTAAACCTTTGCACATGCAAACCGTTTTTACGATGACTACACCGCCCATGGAAGAGTAGTTTTCTTAGTAATAGATCTACCTCTTATCTTCTTCATTAATTTATTTTGAATAAATGTGCTACTGAAATTAACTTAATATTATCTATTAATTTAGTTTTCAATTTAAATGAAACTAATTAAGAAATTTAACAATAAACACAAATCACGCGAGGTCGAGATTTTGTGTAAATTGTGAGAGTGCGAACTTAATCGGTAATAAAAGACCACACGGGATAAGTTTGTAGAGTTCAAATATAATACCTAAACTCAATTAATCCTCATTTATATAGTGTATATGTTCTTTAATTAACCACTTACTATAATATATCCTTATAACATCAATCAAATCAGGGTGCTACGATTGCGTGTTCCGAAGCTAGCCTAGGGTTTAAGTAATTTAATCTTTGTGGTTAAGTTAACTCCTGTAGGGTTATAGGGTTAACAAATTAGAGGATCATAACAAATTTTATGTTAATTTAAATTATAATGATAAATAATTGAGTTAATAGGTAGAGTTATATTGATTACTCCTTTTAAATATTGTCTAAAAAACATCTTCTTGTTGTGTCTTTTTAACCGAACTTCATTTCAAAAATAAAAACAAAAAAAATGCAATCTTCTTCCAGAAAACTTCTTCTAGTTTTATAAACAATAAACAACACCCTTCCATACTTTCAAGTAGTGTTTTTATTCTCTTTTATTTTATTTTTATAATACCTTTAGGAATTTGTTTTAATTTGCTTCCTCCTTTGATAGACGACCTTGATCAGCCACTCTACTGCACCTAAGTAACCCGAAACCAAACATCATTTGAAAGCACCCATGACAACACCTTTTAGTATATCTCACACCCTTCTCAGGTCTCCCTTGGTACCCAAGAATACTTCATGATTATAGGTGTAGATAAAGGGAATCATCTAGATTTTTATGCTTTACTGTCAGTACTAGGATAGAGTATGGGAGAAGAGGACCAAGCCTATGCTTGTGATGCTAGTAGTGAATGCTTTTGGTCCTTTTTATTTTTTGTTTATCATGTGGTATATTCATGTTTCCTTTTTATCTCATGTACTCGTTTTTTTTATAGCTATAGGATATGATCATCATCATTTTGTATCTATTTATGATTCAATTTCTAGCTATTTATCTATATTGGATGATTTATGATTCTTATTCAATTCTTATTTGTTTTAATGATTTTGTTGTTTCCCATTTATTATTTATCATTGTGCTACACTATAAAACATAAGGGAATAATCTCCCCATAGACACACCCTAGGCCCTCACTACTAGTCGACAGTCTCTAACATATGGGGAGGTTCACTTGAGTTCATGTGGCTAACCATTTAGAGGAACCTATTAGTGGCATCCAAGGTGGGACACTATAGTTTGGATTGACACTTGGTAAATCCCAAATTTATCCTTTACCTAAGTAATGAAATAAACCCTTATGGTGTCTTTATATTTTAATTCCTTGAATACTGTAGCTAAAGTTTAACCAAACACCCCCTTAGGGTGTGTTTAGTTTTGAAACTAAGAAAAACATAAAATTCTATTTGGATTCAACCTCCCCTTAGGGTTTTTTAGCATGTCACTTAAATAATTGGACTCTTATATGGACCATGGTAATGCCTTGGGTTACTTAAATGTTTCTAAAAAAATAGGGTTTCATGAATAAATTCCAAATCTCGAGTTCATTTCTTGTTATGTAATTCTAAAAAGAAATAGAGTAATTTAATTATCAAATGATATAAGTGCCTTATGGGAACCTTGGGTGACACCTCTAAGGTTGTGGTTTAATTTTAATAAAAAACTTGATATGATTACTTTGCTTGTACATATGACTTATATCATGAATTCCTTGGATTCCATTTCTAGAATGCATTGGAACTTATGAATTATTATTATAGGCACCTTAAAGTATATAAATTAAGCCCATGGTATTGGTATGTTGCAATACCCAAAATGAAATATGATAACTTGGTAATGGTATTATGGAATTAAATGGTTTTACAATTAATGAAAGTCTTTGGGTATGTTTTAACTAAAAGTCTTTGAGCCATATTGTGTACTTTCCTTTGTTACTTTTCCTTTTCTTTCCTAATTACCTTATAATTGTAAGCCCTATCATTATACTGAGACTGGTTATAGTTTAAATGTGATATATTCCATGGGAAAGTCTTGGATTCCAGTTTTGAATGACAAGAACAAACCCGATGGGTGTCACATGATTCATTGATGTGAATTCCAAGGGTTAATCTCTCTTTGGATCTAGTCAATGTATTATATTCATAAATTCCTCATCCTTGCACCAATGATTAGCCTAGAATCTCCAGAAAAACTAGAATACCTGAGATCAGCTCCCAGATTTAGCTTGATTTCCTCAAACATAGAATTTCTTAGATTATCTCCTTATATTCCAATCCAGCCTCTCCTAAGATTACCTTAGACTTTATCCTCAGTCTTAGTTAGAGACCTTTTAGAAAGTAAAATGATAAGGTTTCATCCCCATGGCTTGATCATTATGGGTTGGATCTCTAGTTCCATACATAGAATTCCTTGGAGTATTCCTTGGATTTTCTTAGTTCTAATACATGGAAATGCCCAGGCCCATTCTATAGATTCACCTATGATGCTTGTTTTTTGATGTTTAGGCTTATATCCATGGGTCATGTTACTAATATATTATTCATATGGTTAGAGACAACTAGCTTAGGTTGAAGTAGGTGGTATAACCTAGTTCACCTATGACATACTGATTTCCTTATTTATATACTATACAATATCATGATTTATACTCACAGACTGGAAATTCATTAGACGTTGTTGGTGCTAGTATACTAAGTTTTACTTACACCCTATTCGGGTCACTGCTTAGTACTCAAGCAGATCTAATGGTCGTGGGTTAGGACTTGGCTAGTGATTCTTTATGTTACTTGTATGGGGATATGACTTGTCATGGGAGATATTGACTGAGAATGTACTCAAACTTCCTACAGGAGTTGAGTCTTTTTGTTTGTTTATTTATTTTCATCTAGCACTATACTTGTGCTTCCTATTGTATATAATTTTTTTTTGATAGTTCTGCATAATAACGGGATGTGTGGATACTTATTATTTAGTTTTTTGATTATTAGTTGATTATATAGTTTATTCATTTATTTGTCCCTCTATTATATTTAGTACTGATCCATAGAGTATAGTCTCCTCAGTGTACCATCATTAGACCCTCGTTGTTAGTCGACAACCTATGGAATATAGGGTGGAGCACTTGAAGTCATGTGTCCCTCTAGACTGGTTACTTATGAGTGAACTGGGTCGGGGATGTCACAACATCAGTATGAAACCTTCTTGATTAGAGATATCATGATAAAAAGATTATATTACACAATAAGTATTTGTATGAGGTTGTGTGTTGTTGCGACATTAAGTTTTTTCTCTATGGAGGTGTCTTGGCGTGTTTTTGGATACTAACCTTTGATTTTGGATGCTCCACCTAATGCCACTGAGAAAGAGGCCTAACAGGTCACATGCTAAGTGTATCCAGAACCTCAGTTAAATAATTATAGTATTTATTATTTAACATGTTGAATAAATATTATTCTTGTTCATGGTTTAATAATTATTCATGATTAGATTGATCACATATATTCAGTCACTAGTCATTCGAGAGAATATTTTTTTATCATTATATTTAATAAATATTTATTTTCTATTTAGTTAATATTATTTATTTATTGGTAAATAATGCAGTGATATTTATATATTAAATAACTAGTTATTATTCAAGGTCTGATGAATATTGTGGAGGAATAGTGGACTAAGTTTAAAGGTCTGGTGAGAAATAATATATATATATATAGATATTAAATATTATTTGAATAAAATTCAAACAATTTATTTAAGAAATAATATTTAATCATTTCGCTAGTTTGGCACATGTCAGGAAATAATTATTTTTATTATTATATACATGGGGTTCCATGGGGATTAAGGAAATAATAAGGGCACATGTGAAATTATTATTTTCTAACTGTATCACTATTTAAACTCAATTATATTATTTCCAACCCTAGGGATAGCCATTTATTAGGTGTGAACAATGACAAGGAGAATTCTCTCAATCCCTAGTGAGCCCCTCTCTAAGAATACTCCCAAGAATAGATAATGATCATCCTCCACCACACCTCTCGATTCTAGAGAGATCAAGAAGAATCCTTCTTGGAATCTATTCTTATGGTGATCAAAGATGAATGACGTAAGGGTTAGGATCTTTTACACTAGAACTTGGATATTCCTACAACAATGCTTGAAGGTTCATGGTACATGTGTGGATCACCACTGGATAGAATCTACACATGATTTTTGTGACACAATGACAATACGACGTAGAGACATTGTCAGATTCATCAACGAAGAAAGAATTCACTGCAAGGTAATTCTTTAACTGCTTAAATTAATTATAAATCATTATGTGATGATCCTATATTTGGTTTCTAAATTCTTATGACAATTAATCTTTTATTCAATTATGTTGATCACAATGTTTTTCATTGATTCATATCTCACTACTGGAAATGAACCCTTTACCAACGGTTCCAAACCATTGGTAAAGGCTGGATAACCGTTGGTATAATATATACCAACGTTTATCCAAATCGTAGGGAAGTAAGCTATACGGAAAAACATATGCCAACGGTTTTTGGAAAAACGTTGGTATATGTTAAGAAATCTACATTATACCAACGGTTATGTCAAACCTTTGGTATAAATTTTCACCAAAAGTTTGAAAACGTTGGTAAACAAACTATTCCAACGGTTTCAAACTGTTGGAATATAGTTTTGTAAAGCTTTTTACCAATGGTTTATACAAACTGTTGGTATATCTAAACATTTCACCTATATCCCAACGGTTTGTAAACCGTTGGGAAAGTGTTTTTACTAACGGTTCTCTTAGAACCGTTGGTATAAAACACATTCACAACCCTATGCCAACAGTTTTAAATCGTTGGCATAGGCTTTGCTGTGCAATTCAGGCAGCAACTTTATGCTCTATGATTTCGATTAGCAGGCTGCCCTTTCTGCATTTCCAGCTTCCCCAACTCCAATTACCTACAATAACTAACTATAACACATACATATACACAATTAATTCATATATATTTAAGAAATAATGCACCCTATAACTATACACATACATAATTAAAACATAATTCATAAGGTAATTATAAACATACATAATTGATTTAGAATTCAATTCAGGGGGGTGGGTGGTGTCCAGGGGGTGGGGGGTTGTCCAAGGGGGTGGGGGATGTCCAAGGGGTGGGGGTGTCCACCCCCAAACTAGGGTCGTAAAATCCAATCTTTATCCAATTGTAGAATGATTTCAAGCCTATTAGAGATGACTGAGAAGACTGTCAGTGTAAACCATGAATATCATACATATAAATCACAACACACCCAATTGTAAACACACCACCAAATATCATACGTGGATCGGATTTTATGAGCCATGTTTCGATGGGACACTACTCATAGGAGTATGAGCCTTGTTATATCATTAGGTGATATAGAGTTGTACTAATGTTAAATTTGTATGAGATCAATATGGATAGTGGATAAGAACCTGAGTGAGATTTATTTGCTGAGATCACTTCTTCTTGGAAGGGTAAGAGTGAGTGTTGGTATGGAACTTCAAGAAAAGTCTTAACGTGTGAAAACAGTTATACATTGGTTATATTTGATTCCTTTTTTTGTCGAGTATCAGAGTGGACAACCCACCCCCTCCCTGGACAGCCCCCCCCCCCCCACACACACACACCCATGCAGCCCCCCCCCCCCTGCACCCCCCCCCCCCACACACACACACACCCATGCAGCCCCCCCCCCTGCACCCCCCCCCCCCCCCACCCACCTGGATAGCCCCCCACCCCACCTGGACACCCCCCCCCCCCCACCACACCAGAAACCCCCCCCCCCTCCCTAGACAACCAACACCCCCCCCCCTCCCCCACCTGGACAGCCCACCCCCACCCCCCTTAGACACCCCCCCCCCTGACAGCCCACACCCCCTCCCCCACCTAGATAGCCCACCCACCACCACCTCTAGATAGGCCACCCCCTCCCTGGACAGCCCACACCCCCTCCCCTGTAGCCCCCCCCCCCCCCGACACCCCCCCCCCCCACCTGGCATCCCACTCCCCCCCACTGGACACCCCCCTCCTTGGACAACCCATACCCCCTCCCCCGCCTGGATAGACCCCCCAGGACAGCCCACCCCCTCCCTGGACATCCCCCCCCCCCCACCTGGACTGCCCACACCCCCCCCCCTCCCTTGGAGCCTCCCCCCCCCCCCTCCACCTGGACAGCCCACCCCCCACCCCCCACCCCCACCTGGACACCCCCCCCCCCTTCCTGGACACCCACACCCCCCTCCCCGACCTGGACACCCCACCCTGACCCCCTGGGCAACCCACACCCCTCCTTGGGGCAGCCCATACCCCCCTCCCTCACACCCATATAGCCCCCACTACCCCCCCTACAGCCCCCTACCCCCTGGACAACCCACCCCCCACCTGGACAACCCCCCACACCAGGACAGCCCCCTACCCCTCCTACAGCCCTCCTTAGGGTATTTTTATTTAAAATAATTTTATTCATTAAGAAAGCCAAACTATCATTTATTAGTCATTTCACTAAACAAAAAAAACATAAAACCCCACTAAACATAAAATATAAAACCCCACTAAACAAAAAACATAAAACAAACATAAAACAAACCCTTTACCCCACTAAACAAAAAACATAAAACAAACCCTTTACCCTCTGCACTAAACAAACCCCACTAAACAGACCCTTTACCATGTATGAAGTGTAGAACAAAAAATAAACAAACCAAAGGGTTCGGTACTCCAACAGTAATAACTCTAATTTAGCCAAAATCAAAACATCAAACATAAAATAAAAAGAGGAAGAACACTAAAACTAAGGTAACACTTACTAATTTGAAGTGTAGAAATAAAAATTTGTTTGATTGAAGAAGTATCTTCGGCTGGAAGGTGTTTTGAGGCCAAGAAGACATCGGGAGGAGGTTTGGATTTGGTCTGCAATCAGGCCGACTGGGAGTTGGGGCACTGGGTATTTGGGGGAAACCTTTCCCAGTGTTTTTTAAAAACCGTTGGGAAAGCTTCTCTTTACTAATGGTTTTGATAAACCATTGGTATACCTTAGAGAAAATAGTTATTTCCCAACAGTTTTGGAAAACTGTTGGGAAATCTTAGGAATATATACACATTGCCAACGATTTTAACAAATTGTTGGAAAATGTTGCTTCTTTTACACTATAGTAACGGTTTCTTCAAACCGTTGCTATATTACTGTTGGGAAAACACTAGATTTCAGTAGTGTCTCAGATTATTCATTGATTATGATGAAATTCTAAGTTGGGCATGCCCTATCGGTGCTTCTGTTGTACCCAGAACCTTCACTTGTATGATGAGTATGAAATATGGGCCCATAATTGAGATAGACTGGTGAAATTAATGGTCATAATTAGAGGGTACAAATGATATAATTATCTACTTGGATAAGGGACATTTGATGTGATCATTTGTTAGATGAAGGACATGTAACGTATTCATCAACCTGGTATTTCTATACTCAGAGAGTTGAGAACGTATGGGGAGGCTATATGGGATTGGCATACATCATGTCTCATGGTCACTTGATGTCTTGGAAAAAATGTAACATATAAAAATGCATGATTTTCGTATGATGTAGTTGGTGGACACAAGTGTAGAGATACATGTGTTTGATAGTGATCATGCAAGATATCTTTGTAGCTTGAGCAACACTGATGTTTTTCTAGAGGCCGGTATTTGTTTGTATTTATCGATCTAGGAATTCATATTTGTTGTCAATGCTATAAAGTCTTGGGGAGTCACACTTTGTGGTTGACCAAATGAGATTGAATTTACAAAACTCAGAGAGCTGCTATAAAAATGTTTTAGAGTTTATCCAAAATGAGTTTTGGATGGTTGTTCACAAGGTATTGCATATGATGTAATACAAGGTGAAGTTAATGACATCTTTTCAAAAGTGTTTTGGAATATATCCAAAAGGAGTTTTGGATATGATTTGACAAGTTATTATGTATCACTACAGGAAAACTGAATATTTGCGACGGGCGATTTGCGATGGGATCCCGTCGCAAAATGTCTTTTGCGACGGGGCTCCGTCGCAAATCGCCCGTTGCCGAAAATGGCGTCGCAAATAGGTGTTTTTGCGATGGTATTTTTCCCCCATTGCAAATGGTTTTTCGTTTATATATAAAAAAGGTATTTGCGACGGGCCGTCGTAGATATATTAGTTGTGACGGGTTTCTGACCCGTCGCAAATGCGAAATTTAAAAAAGGTATTTGCGACAGACCGTCGCAGAAATGTTTTTTCGACGGGTATTCTTCCCGTCGCAAATATTACAGTAAAAAAATATTTACGACGGGAAATCCCGTCGCAAATACTAAAAAAATAAAAATAAAATAAAATAATTAATACAAATCGTATAATATTATATAAAAATAATAATAATATTAATAATATAAAAAAATTATATTATTATAATATAAAAAAAATAATATATAAAATATAATTATGAAATATTAATATAAAATAATAATAATATGAATATAAATAATATAATATAATATAATAATACTAATATTAATAATATAAAAAATTAATATAATAATATTATTATTAAATTCTGTATATAATAATATTATTATTATTAATAATATAAATAAATTATATTATTATAATATTAATAATAAAAAATATATATAATATAATTATGAAATATTAATATCAAAAAATAATAATAATATGAATATAAATAATATAATATTATATATTATGAAATATTAATATCAAAAAATAATAATGATAATAATAATAATAATAATATTAATAATATAAAAAATTAATATAATAATATTATTATTAAAATAAACATACATATTTATGAAAAAATAATATTAATATTATTAATATTAATAAAATTATAAAATTATAAACTTCTCAATATTAACAATAAATATAAAATATTAAAATTAATATTACTAAAATAAGCAGACATTAAAAATAATACTAATAAGTAATAAAATATTAAAAAAAATAAAAACAAATTAAATCATGCAATATTCGTACCAATATGAAAGAGGAATTGTAAATAGTTAATATGACAATAAACTACGAACTCAAATGTTTATTACATCTAAAAAAATCATTGGGGGTGGATAATCTGGAGGACCTGGAGGAGGTGGTAGAGGAAACTTCATCCCTAAACTATGAGTCAAACGACGCATATACTCCATATACTCCTGATGTTGCTCCTCATATTGACGTCTCTCCTCATCCTGCTGCTGACGCATCTGCTCCTGTCATCGACGCATCTCCTCATCGTGCTGCTGACGCATCTGCTCCTGCCCCTGACGCAAATCCTCTATAAGCTGACTCTGAGCACGTAGCTGCTCCTGATACTGTGAGGCAGAAGATGATGTCTCTCCATGAGCTCCTCTCGTGCTGGACACCGACATCACAGCGGTACCATAATAAGCTGCATGAATCAAATGAGAGCTGATACCAACTACTCGGCCCTTTTCGAATCCATACTGGGTCGCCTGCATCCATGTCGTCTCATCAAAATGGTTGGCACTAGTCTGATCACCCGTCTCGTCTTGACTCTCAGCCTGTGTCTGAGAGGTTGCGGCCTCATATGACTCCTTAAGTTTCAATTAGAAATTAAAATAATGAAAAGATTATATGTATTTAATTTGCAAACTGAAAAGAAAATAATACTGACCACAATCTGATGCTGGTGGTCACCTCTAATCTCTCCAGTAGTCGGGTCAGTGTACATCCTCCGATAAACGTCGTACGTCGTAATACCGGGCTGCTCGGCTTCCTATATGAATATAAAATAAAGCGTTTATATTTAAAGTTGTATAAAATATTAAAAAAAAGTACTTACCAGACGCTCTCTATGCGCACTAAATGTACGACTACCGGCTCGATGCGTCACCTCTTGTCTCCCCCGATTCTGTCGACCTAGTGTAGATCTCCTCTAAAACCCACCACCCAACCAGTGTGTACATAATCCATCCCAAACGTGAGATGAAATGTACTCTGGTCGGTGGGCTCTACAAGACTCGTCAAATTCTGTCACTCCGGCTTTCTTCACAGCCGTCTTTCTCAAATTATGCAAAAACTGACGGAAACGGTCACGCATAGACACCACCCATGCCGCGTGGATAGTGGCAAGCATGCTCTCGTCGATGGGATACCATAAACCCTGATATAAAGTTATTAATGAATTAAATTTCAAAATAAATAATATTTAATTACGTACCAGCCAATGATCGAATATGGCGGCCTGCACATCAGCGGGAATCTGATCCCATGTGAGCCAGGGCTAAGAAAAATAATTGCGCAAGATAGCGATCCCCTGTCCAATAGCTATATGCGTAAAACTGTGGAAAAAAACAAATAATCAAACAATTAGAATATTAATAAATTATAATGAAAGATAACTAAAATACACAGGTTACCATACCACCGCGTGTGCGCATCGAATCCAAAAGGTGGATGTCGCTCTGGGATAGGATCTGGAATCATCAGTCTGGAAAGACCACGCCCCCTCCGAGTGCTCCCTGTAGTGCCAACAGCCTGATGGTCAGATGACTCAAGAACCTCATCATCTATAGGTAGATCAGCCTCCAGCAACTGATGAAACGTTTCTGAGTCCATCTGAAACATGAAATGATTGTTATTAGCAAACAATTGAAAATAACTGTTATGTATAGATATATATTTGTTATGATTCTAACCAGCATTTTACTGTGTCAATGTTCATCTTCATCATCATCTTCATAGTTGTCAATGTCAATGTCTTCATCTTCTACATCAACATCATCAATTTCCATATTAGTTTCACTTTCATCATCTCTTGTCATTTCAAATTCAGTTGTAACATCATTGACAACATCGTCACCATCGACCCTTAACTGTGGGGTGTCATCCTCGATATTCATGTCTCTTTGTGAAAAAGATGTGTTTTGAGGAGTGTCCTGAAACCGTGATGGATCCGGAATCAAATTATTAGTATCTTCTCTGAAATTGCGTTCACTGTGTTGATACCAAAAAATATAATCTGATTGAAAACCATAACGCAAGAGATGTTGCCCAACGATGTCAAATGTCTCAAACGTTCTCAGAGCACATTTTTTACAAGGACACTTAATTTTCCCTTCTGAAACAAATTCTGGGTTTAATGATGCAAATGATAAGAAAACTTCAACACCATCAACATATACATGATTTAAACTAGAACCGTTTGGATTTCTGCGCTGATTTATCCAAGCACGATCATCTAATAATGATTGATGTCGATTTCCTTGTTCCATATTCATATATATGTTTCTACAAAATTTAAAACCATTACTGTTGTTAAATAATTTGATATAAGAAAAACAATATCCTAAAAATAGAAGATACATAATTACAGTTATTTCTTAGTAATTACCAATAATTATAGGTGACACAGTTAGTTTGTAATCATCCCCACTAATTATTATTAATTTAGCAATACTTAGCAATACTTGGCAAAATGAAATATGCTTGAATAATGAAATAAAATTTTGTAATCATCGTTGTGAAGATTATATTACTAATTATTCTGATTTGTCTGACGGCTCATCTCTTTTTAACTTTCTCCCGACTGAAATCGGTATGAAAAAATTGCTCTGACATACGTTAGAGCACATTTTTCATACTGATTTCAGTGGGAGAAAGTAGCAAAGATATGAGACGTTAAACAAAAGGTAGCCGCCAATTCGCTGGAAATTGTGCCAATTTATAACCATGTACTTGAATTTATTTGATTTTTGATTAATTATTATTAATTATTACTAATTATTACAAAGCTCAATATTTCCAACAGATTTTTCTCTATTCTTAACATGTTCAAATTTTAAAAAGTCGTCAATTTTCAGGTCATGCCCAATAAAAAATTTGTGTCAATCATGTCCAATTTAAACTCTATAATTGTCCTTACATGGTTGATCACCTCGCAAGTAGTGTTGCAATAGGACGACACAAGTAATGAGAAAGACATGACTTGAGTTGTTCTATTGCAACGCTACTTGCGAGGTGATCAACCAAGTAAGAACAATTATAGAGTTTACATTGGACACGGTTGACACAAACTTTTTATTGGGCATGACTTGAAAATTGGCGACCCTTTAAGATTTGAACATGTTAAGAATAAAGCAAAACTTGTTGAAAATATTGATAATTGTGATATTTAATTTTTTTATAATTTTAATAATATTAATATTTTTTTTATAAATATTAAACATATAATAATAAAATAATTATATTATTAGTATTATTTAATTATTAATATTAGAGTAATATAATATTTTATATTATGTTACTATTTATGTTACTATTTATATTACTAATTATGTTACTAATTAGAAATACGAAGATATGCATATAGGTCGGGTGGTTAATCAATCATTGAATAGAAAAACAAACGTAATTGACCGCTCATCTACCTCAATTTTCTTTTCATTTGTGTGTTGAGGCTTGACATGAAACTTTTACCTCCACCTGTAATATCTGCTTTTACTGTCAAAATTATAAACCTCCTCACCTCTATGTTGGCGAGGAGGTTGATAATTTTGACAGTAAAAGCAGATATTACACGTGGAGGCAGAAGTTTCCTGTCAAGCCTCAACACACAAATGAAAAGAAAATTGAGGTAGATGAGCGGTCAATCACGCTTGTTAATTTTCCTAATTGTTTAATTTTCCTAATTGTTTAATTTTCCTAATTATTATAATTGTTTCCTAATTATTATAATTGTTTCCTAATTATTATAATTGTTTCCTAATTATTATAATTGTTTCCTAATTATTATAATTTTTTTCTAATTAAATTTAATTGTTTCCCAATTAAATCTAATTGTTTCCTAATTAAATCTAATTGTTTCCTAATTAAATCTAATTGTTTTCTAATTAAATCTAATTGTTTCCTAATTAAATCTAATTGTTTTCTAATTAAATCTAATTGTTTCTTAATTAAATCTAATTGTTTCCTAATTAAATCTAATTGTTTTCTAATTATTTTAATTGTTTTCTAATTATTTCTAATCAATTAAATCTAATTCTTTCCTAATTATATGATAATTATTTTAATTAAATCTAATTAAATCTAATTATTTCCTAATTATATGATAATTATATATTTATTTCTAATTATTACCAAAACATCCTCCGGGAGTGTCGAACCAAGAGTGCAGCAAGGCCCGTTGTCGTGTACCAGGTTACCCCGAGTCAAGCTCAAAACATCTTGTCAGAGTTTTTACTCCTAGGTACATCTGTGCCAGAGCCGCCTCTACTTGTTCGTATCCAGACAAAATTATTTGATACAACCACTTAATCTAATTATACTATATAGTTACTAAACATTCTATTAAAAAAATTAAAATTAACAATTAAAATTAATTTAAAAAATAATTAAAAAAATATAAATACCTTCGATATTTTGAAGTAATCTGCGTCTTCTAACTCCTCTCCGCTTCACGAAAGAAAAAATTAAAAAAAAAATCTACACAGAACTGAAAGTTAGAGAGAGAGGAGAAGAGAGATCTGAATATTATGAAAAAAACGGGTGGGGTGTATATATATGTTAGATTAGTTGCGACGGTCGTATTTGTCACGGTATCCCGTCGCAAATACAAGGTATTGCGACGGGATACTGTCGCAAATACCTTTGCCCGCATTAATTACGGGCGGTGGTTAAAAGGTTTTTTGCGACGAGCCCGTCACAAATAGTAGCCTGCCGACACACCATTAGCGACGGGCGGATATCCCCGTCGCAAATTCCTATTTACCGCCGTCGGTATTGGCGACGGGCCCCGTCGCAAATACCTTCGTCTGCATTAATTACGGGCGGCGGGTAAAAGAGTTTTTGCGACGGGCCCATCGCAAATATCCACCATTAGCGACGAGCGGATATACCCGTCACAAATTCCTATTTACCGCCGCCGGTATTGGTGACGGGACCCGTTGTCAATACCCCCGGTGAATAATTTTTGCGACGGGACAATTTACCCGTCGCAAATAGTATTTACCACCGCCGGGTAGTTGTGACGGGTCGAAGACGACCGTCGCAAATAGGCTTTACCGCGGCCGGTATTGGCGACGGGTCTCGTCGCAAATAACACCTGGTGAATAATTGTTTGTGACGATACAATTGTCCCGTCGCAAATACTATTTACCACCGCTGGGTACTTGCGACGGGTAGAAAGCTACCCGTCGCAAATAGGCTTCCCGTGTTTTGGCTCGCAAACCGCGTCATTGCAATTGCGACGAGACCTGTATTTCCGTCACAAATAACTGACCATTTGCGATGGGAACATATTCTCGTCGCAAATATGCTTTTCATCAGAGTTTTTGCGACGGGAATAAAACCCGTCGTAAATACCCCGTCACAATAAGCGTTTTTCCCGTAGTGTATGATAAAGTATAAGGTGAAATGGTATGGAAGTCTTTTAAGCTTTTGTGCAAGTGAGATATTGAAGAGAATATGCCTTAAATCCTTAGCATGTCATATGGCATGATATGGTATGTCATAGAGTACTGAATACATATGGCAATGGGTTTATATTTAAGCATTTGGGTATATCGTATTTTATGATATGGAGATATCGTATGTGGGCTGCTTGGGTGTGTCTTATTGCACGTCATAGATCAATCATAGTGCCATGAATCGTGCAAGGTGATTTGTTTGGCACTACCACAAATCACCTAAGGCAACTGAGCGTTAAGGAGTTAACGTTTGAATCTACCTAATACGTTAGCTATCACTGTAACATATAAGAAATTTGATGGTCAAGGGTTACATGAGATGTAACTGAATGAATTTACTAATGTGTTTGAGAAACGCATGAGTAAATGCACGGGCTCAGGAAATGTCCCTATAGCCCATATAAAGGAGGTCAGGCTATGAGTCTGGTGTGTGGGTGTGTGTGTGTGAGCGATTCTCCTACAATCCTCTAGTTGATACTTTATACCTCTTGAAGCTCCCTTCTTCCACCCCCTTTAGCACCATAAGATACTAACATATTGTGGAGGTTCAAAAGGTCTCAACCAAAGCGTTTGGGTGATTCAACGCAACTTATGGATACACCTTGGAGAGAAGATCCTTTCAATTGCTCCTTTGTGATTTTCATCAACCATTGGATGAAGCCAACAACAATAACGTTATATAGTGTAAGGTATATGTTCTTCATTTCCACTTTCATATGAGTTTCAATGGCATGGTATTCTTGGGTTTAATGGTTTTTAAATGCTTCCACTGCTTTGATTAATTGTTAATAATTTCTTAGAAACCTTTCAATATTTATACCCCAGCGACTATTATTTCTGCTATATGTAGATAATTATTAACCATTATTTATATTTCTATGTAATATTTATTTATTTTTTTTGTTTTATTTTCGTTATGACCATTATATTTACATTATATCAACGTTAAAAACTATTATTTGTCTTATATTTATGTTATCAATAACTAGGATTTACGTTACGAATAAATATCACTTACGTTACAATTATATCAATAACTTAATATATAGGTTGTATTTGTGTTATATTTATATCATTAATATAAAGTAAAAATAACCTTACCAATGCAAATAATTACGTATTATTTATTTTTAATCATTATATATTGTTGTTAACTAACCTTTATTATTGTTATTTATTACTAATTATTACTAATAAATAACTAA
This sequence comes from Viscum album, assembly GCA_963277665.1. Lineage (NCBI taxonomy): Eukaryota > Viridiplantae > Streptophyta > Magnoliopsida > Santalales > Viscaceae > Viscum > Viscum album. The sequence continues at coordinate 1,916,842,085 of OY728122.1, read as the reverse complement.
TTAAAATTATTAATGTATTAAATATCATTAATTATTTATAAATTACTATTAATTACTATTAATATTTTTTTATAACTTATAATTTGTTATTGTATATATATACACAAATGAATTAAAAACTGAAAAAAACAATTATTTTTTTTTTTTAAAGAATGCCGGGGGGGCTTTCACGTTTTATTTAAAAACTTTTAAAGGAATGCGTGCAATACAATCACGTATTTCACAAAAGTCAAATGAATTAGTCTCTTTAATGCATTTGAGACCCATTTTTCAAAATAGTTTCAATAAAGGGAAATGTTTTGGGAGTTCATGTATTTGGGGTCCATTTTTAAAAATGGTTTTAAACTAAACCCATTTGCATATTTTTTTTTAAAAAAATAAATCCCATTAAAAAAATTCGCTAAGGGAATTTATAAAAATAAACGCATAATATCTTTACATGTAACTCGCTTTACCCTTTTGCAACGTCAACAGTGCGAGCGTTATCGGCCGGTGGGGTGAGCGAGAGACTGGGAGAAGGTTCGTATGTTTTCCACGCCTTTCCTCTCGCAGGCGGCGTGATTTATCAGAGAAATTGGTCATCGAGAAAATTATCGTCTCCCAAGAACCATGTCGGATCTCGACAGGAGCCCGCTCCTCGCCCCCACGAGTTCGCGGTCCGTCACAGAAACCATCAACGGCTCGCACCGGTTCGTGATCAAGGGCTACTCCCTGGCCAAGGGCATAGGCGTTGGGAAGCACATCGCCAGCGAGAATTTCACGGTGGGCGGCTACCAGTGGGCGATCTACTTCTATCCCGACGGTAAGAATATTGAGGATAATTCAACCTACGTCTCCGTATTCATCGCACTTGCAAGCGAGGGCAGCGATGTTCGAGCGCTCTTCGAGCTTACGCTCGTGGATCAAAGCGGCAAGGGAAAGCATAAGGTCCACAGCCATTTTGATCGGTCCCTAGAAGGCGGTCCTTATACATTGAAGTACAGAGGTAGCATGTGGTAAGCAATCCTCTCCCTCTCTTAAAATTCTTACAAATTGGCATTTTTTGTTCTGATTTTTTTTGGAATACTGTTTTTCTTATTTGTTAATTCTTGAAAATTTGTATATATTTGTATGTATGCATGGGCAAACGAAGCCAACCCTAGGGAGTTTCACAATACATAAGACGCAGGCAACCCTGCCATAGGGATATTTAGATTTGACTTTTTGTAGCCTCTATAGGTGCCAAAGCCGTGTCTCTGAGTCTATATGCATGCATCTTGTGAATCGCTTTGCCGCAGGGATTGAAAAATGGTTTGGTTGTTGTATGAATCATTCCTTGGTATAGTAACACTGCCAGTTGATGGTGTTTTATTATATACGGGTGTTGTTATTTTTTTGGCAAATGATTATTCTTAAATCCTTATGCTTTAGCTGCAGAGTTATTTCAAATTGCCTTTTGCTGGTAATGGTTTAAAAGTTTTTTGTGGGTTAGTTGTATCTGATTGTGGCCATGAAATTTTAAACTGATTGCGTGACAGCTATTGATGATATGGATTGCTCCTTATTTTGTATTTGTTTCCCTCACATCTTTAATTTTATATAAGAAGCTGTTTAAAGGAATTAGCTTGCTGATGAATGTTTATAAGCTTCAGTGAAGTTTTCTATTTCTCAACTGTGCTGTGATTATGGAACCGTTGGCATTTTAAATGTTGTTGTAGCCCAACAACAGAGTGAATTTACAATTTGAATATGTCAATATACACCAATAACAACAAACTAAGCCTTCATTCCATGAGTTTGGAATTGGTAACATGAAACCAAAGCAAGAAGCTAAACAATGAAAATCTTCCGACATTGCTTATCATGTCTTTGCGTACCTCTTAAACGCTTTTGTGATATAAATTACAGTATATATATGTTTTTTTGAATGATGCAACACTGATCCAAACTGTAGATTCCCCATTTATCAAATTTATGCACCATCTCATATCATTTAGTATCTAATCATCACTCATTTGGACGCAATTTCACGCAATTTTTAAGGAGATGATTATTAATGAAGAAAATTTATGTGATACCTGAGAAGATCAAACACTCAATGTAGAGAAGGTTGGTAGTTTTTTGAACTTTGATGCATGCCATCTTAAAGCTAATAATATCCTGTGTTTTCTTGGCCTCCATTCATTGTTAGTTGAATTAGTTTATGAAATCGAGTTGTTGTGTTGTTTAAAGTATATCCATTTTGACAAAAAAACAATCTACAAATTAAGGAGCCTGGTTATAATTCGTGACATGTATGAAATAATGCAATGATTTTGGTTGGTAAGATTGTGAGCTAGAAATTAGATTTGAGGAACACGGGTTTAAGCCCAATGATGGCGGGAAACCTTGTAGTATTTCAAGGGGATGTGCTGGGGTACTTTGCAGTGTAGTTTGAAGGTGCACTGGCCAATTAAATGCGAGAGAATGCCACTATCCAAGCTTGTTGAAGGCCTGATCTTGCCTATGTTCATTTGGTCTTACAAACATTTTTTAAATGTTTACAACTTCATAGGACACCAAGCAAGCTCTCCTCTCTCGAGACCGTTCTCTAGTTACATTGCTGATAGAATCTTGTTGTCTTCACCTTTGTGGTTTTTGTTAGTGCAGTGCGTGGGGTTTTTATGTTATACGGCATGGAATTTGATTTTTTGCAGCGCCTCCATTAATGTCAATAATGGTTCGTTCATTAAAACTGGATTATCAAGATCACATAATGATCATTTGTTTAAAAAACTTGATTTTTCTGCAGAAACTTCATTTTTATTAATATCAATTAAGGATCATTCATTAAAACCCCATTATCAAGATCACTTAATGCTCATTTATCTTGACTGGTTGGTTGGTTGTTTACAGGGGTTACAAGCGCTTTTTTAGACGGGCATTGCTTGAGACGTCAGATTTTTTGAAGGATGATTGCCTAAAAATTAATTGCACTGTCGGTGTTGTGGTGTCTGCAATAGATTGCTCTAGATTACTGTCTGTAAAGGTCCCCGATTCTGATATCGGAGCAGACTTCGGCATGTTATTGGAAAACGAAGAAGGTTCGGATGTTACTTTTGATGTTTGTGGTGAGAAATTTCATGCTCACAGGCTTGTATTAGCTGCTCGATCTCCTGTTTTCGAGGCCGAACTTATGAATGGGGAAGAGGAAGGTGACCATGAAATAGTGGTTAGTGGTATGGATCCCAAGGTTTTTAAGGTAACTGTCTCCACCCATGCCAAGACTTGCGCTGTGCTGCGTTTGGTTCGTAAAAACTTTTTTTAAATTTTGTTTTTGATTGCAGGCATTGCTGCACTTCGTTTACAGGGATGCTCTTATCGAAGATGAAGAAATGTCAAGCACGGCATCCACGCCGTACATAAACGAGACACTGCTGGTGAAGCTGCTAGCTGCGGCAGACAAATACGGGCTGGATAGGCTTAGAGTGATGTGCGAGTCTGTGCTCTGCAGGGACATATCTGTAAATTCAGTAGCGAAGATCCTGGCCTTGGCTGATGAGTATCATGGGATGGATCTAAAGGCAATTTGCCTGAAATTTGCTGCCGAGAACCTTGTAGGTACGCATCTCGTGTGAAAGGAGGCGTTTGAAAGGTATATCAAGGGAGAGTGGTCTTCAATAGTTAATTCTAGGATAAGGGCGCCCCCATATCCTGTACATTGAAATGAGTGTTGCGGAGCGGAGCCTTAGTGAGTGACTCTTATTTGTTGATGCAGCTGTGATGCGGTCCGATGGGTTCGAGTACCTGAAGGAGAAGTGCCCTCTCCTGCAGTCAGAGATCCTGAAGACGGTGGCGGGGTGCGAGGGGGAGTTCAGTGGGGAGGGGAAGAGCCAGAGTGTGTGGGCTCAGTTCTCTGATGGAGAAGACGCAAATGATCGGCGGGGGAAGAGGCCGAAGCTCACCGATTCGGCTTTCTGATGAGTTTAAAATTTGAAAAGCAGGGCATTGTTTTAACTTCCTAATTTGTTCTTCTTTGAATAATGGCGATTGCAGAGAGGTTTTACGCCCTTCGTAAGCATTGTATATGCTCACTCAATCATACATGTTGTGCTAAAATTTTACAGGATCCTGACAGCTTTTATATATTAAACCAAGCATTTTTTACTTAAATGATGTATAAAAAAACCTTTTTTTTTTTTACGTTTTTGGATGCTGCACAAATCAGATTCACATGCCACCCATTTTCAAGAGCCCTGAACTTTGATGGTTGTAAAAACCAAGAGTGGTGACTTTCAATGACCATTTGGTTGTTCTGTGTTCGTTTTGACTCCACTTAATTAATTTTGAACTTGAGTTTACCTTAAGATGTATGTATTGCGTTAACATGTGTCTCGAGGGCTGTATTCATTTCTACAAGTTCAAAATGATCCAAGTATCGTTATACTGCAATTTGATGGGTAATGGACGTCGTTTGAGTAGTTTTGGACATTTGACGCACATCACCCAAAATCATGGAATAAATTGTTTTGTTTGTGATTTCCAGCACCTCAGGCGTCGCATGCTATTAATTTCTGCAGATTAAAAATGACATCATTATTTCAAATTTTGACGAGATTCATAGCTAGTTTGATGACTTTAGATCATTAAAGAAAACATTTTTCACTTAAATAAATACATAATAAAAAAGTTTTTTTTTGGTTTCATGTTTGCCACATTTTTTGGATTTGCATGCCACTCATTTCAAAGAGTCACAAAATACCCTATGATCATTGTCAAAACTAAGGTTCATGACTTTTGGTGATCATTTGATCGTTTTAGTATCGATTGACACAATTTACTTGATTTCAAACTTGAGTTTCCTCTAAAATGTGCGTATTATGTTAACGTATGCCTTGATCATCAAATTTGCGGTTCGCTTATTTTTATAGGTCACATGTGACCCAAATATCCTTGCACCACAATTTGACAGGTACATGAGTTTGTTTGAATGATCTTGCATGTTTGATGCATGTTGCTGAAAAGGGTAAAAAAAGTTTTTTTTGCGATCCCCCCCTCAGACATCCTCGTCCAAAGTAAATTTTTATTTCATTTTAAAAAGCCCACTTGGGGAACATCGTTAGACCTCACAAAAGAAACAAGCCACTGCAACAAAAAATAACCAAAATACCAATACAAAAGCATACCTCACTGGATAGGTTACCCAACTAGATCAGCCCGGTACTTCCACGCTAAGTCTTTGATGTCAGTATCTGGGTGTGAGGCGACAAAACCTTCTAACTTGATTGCAATAGAATCCATCAACTCCAGAAATGATTCCATATCAACCGGAGAGACAAAATCCAGGAACAAGACATCAAGTTGAGATGTGTACCACGACATCTGTTCTTGGCTGAGATTCTCTGGATACCTCCCTTGCTCAAGTCTCTCCCACTCCTCTGCTGCCAAGGCATCATCCCCAATTCTTGACCTACTGATCTCTTCTTTTGTAGCCTTCCTGAACTTACTGAACGCTGTTATCATCTTGCCATTAAAAACCATATGATTCACGGTATCTCCCTTCTGATCACCCAAAGTTACACCCACCTCCGAGGGGATGGAGTCTGAGAGAGCTTTTGAAGTAAAGGTTCCCTCACAACTTTGGCTCATGGCTCCCCGGGAAGTGCCCTTCCCTCCCGCTGCTCTAGTCAACATTGGTTTAGGAAGTTAGGAATAGTCTTTCTTTTTCTTGGTCTTCTTCTTTGCAGGTGCTGGAAAGTCCCCAGAATCCCGAAAGTCTTTTTTCCCTTTCTGCCTGCCTGAGCGAAAAAAACCTTCAACAAGGACATCCGCTTCCCAGTCAGAAGCTGAAGTATATACTTCATCAATCTCTCTGCCATTAATAAAAAAAATTTCCGGGAGAATAAATCTTGTCCATCACCTGACTTGCTTCAACATCTCCAACTTGCTTCATCTTCTTTTTGGATCTCACTGCTATCCAAGCATTGTCTTCTTTGGAGTTAGGGACAACCTCTCCTAGAGGTCCGAATCAGAATTGGGCCACTGGGGTCCCTTCTACTCCTGGTTGTACATCAGGACATACATTTTCTTTGCCCTTGTTTCCCTGTTTGTTGGGAGGGCTTAACACCTCCCCTTGGGAGTTGCTTATCTCACCCCTAACTGTTGGCACATCATCCATACATGTAGTCCTCGCTTCAGAATTCCTGTTCTTAGACTGCCCATCTTTTCCACCCAGATCTGTTACCTGCCCATCTATTGGAATCGTTGTCCTGCTGATCATCACTCCACTATCTTGGAGATCACTACTCGCTGGAGGGTTGGGGACTCCCGACGAACCAAAACGGAACTCAGAAATTTTAGCTATAGGGAGATGGGTGTTCAGTTGGGAAGCACCCGAGACATCCCCAACCTCACTGGCAGGCCAACCACGCTGCACTTCCTCCATCTGGTATGAAGCCTGGGGATTACTGCAAACCGCGTTGCAGCACACAGAAGAATTGTGTCCTTGCCGGCAGCAGCGTTCACATAAGAGAGGATGCTCTTCAAAAATCACCTGTTGTTTGAACCGATATTCCCCTGAAATACTGATCCAGATAAAATCAGGGAGACGTTTGGATAGGTTAGCTTCCACACACAGGCGAGCATAAGCGGGATGCTGCAACGATGTTGAACGTATATCCGAGCACAAGAATCCACCACAAGCATTCCCTACCGGGCGTAAAATTGTAGGATTGAAAAAGGGGAGGGGTAAACCTGGAAGGTGCACCCACACCGCAGCCGTAGGCGGATCCTGACCCATGTGATAGTCAATCGACCATTGAAACAGAAGGAATTGAAACGAACCGAAAAATCGGCATTCACGCGACCAAGCCCCCATAAAATCTTCCTCCTCTTGAAACAGAAGTAGGAAACATTTCGAATCCAGAAGACCGATCGAGACAAAGCTCTTCAGACCCCATGCTGACCTGACATGTAGTGCAAAGTCACGAAAAGATGGACGTCTTCGCTCGAAGCGAGCAACCAGCACCAATCCAAGCCGATCTGAGGCGAGGTAAAACTCCAGTGAGGAGATTTCCACCACTGGAAAACCCTCTGAGAAACCAGGAGCCTTCGGGCCTATCTCGATGGCTGGAATCTCTGAGCACCGATTCTGATCAGGGCGATGGAACGAAACAGCAGTAGATCCCCCCTCCCCCGTCGGGGGAGGGGCTGTCGCGGCCAACATCAGCCAGCTAGGTCATCGTCGGGGGAGGAGCGGGGATTTGGGGAAATATCTATCAAGATCTTCCCCCTCAGGCATCAAATTCACATGATGCTCAATTCTAAAACTAACTAATGACCCCATTATCATTGTGTTAAAATTTCACTTGATTCGGAGTATGATGACATTGGGTTATTGTTCTAAATTTTTTATGTCAAACCGATCACCTTTATTTGTTTTTGATCATTCAACACTCGTTCCACACTTGAATGATTTGAGAGTGTCATTGAGCTCATGTTTTAGGAAAAATATGTTAGTCTTGGTGTTGTGAAGACCACTTTTTGGCTTTGTAACCAAACATTTCAAAAGGAGTGATTTTAGAATGAAGTTGCATAATCAAATATAAGCGACAACTGTAGAACCTGGCGAAATGGAAAGAGTGGTCCAAATGTTGGAGTTCGAAAGTGCAAAAGGATGCAGTCTGGAAGCATGGTTCCATGTTTTTCGAAGGACGATTTCACCTGATGCTAGGAATAGGTTGTTGATTGTTGTTTGGTCAATGTATACAATAGAGGAAAAAGATCAGATGATTGTGGAACTAGAGAAACCAGAAACAATTCCTATGTCTCATCTATAAATAGATGAGCGGTGGTCGCTCGAGATGTGTTTTGATGAAGTAGTGTGGTTGTCTGTTCACATTGCGTCTTTGAGTTGTTAACCATGTGTTCTTCTGTTTTCTCCCGAGTAGTGTTTCGGTTTTGGGCACTTGTAACTCAATGAGACTTTCTCTTGTGTTTCTCTTCAAAGGAAGGTTTTAGTGTTTCCCATGAAGTAAGGCTTGTTCTGAACCACACATCTCTTGGTGTTAGTCATTTTGATAGTGTGAGTTTCATTTCCATGCTTTTCTTAACATCCTATTTTGGGAGTGAGCCAAGGGTTGTATAGAGCGATTTCAGTGTGTGGCCATAGTGCATTGCTTCACAGTTCGAATACACCGATATCAAGTGTCGTTTGCTATGGAATATCCAGAAATTGTTCCTCAAGTGAGGCTCCAGAGGGTTTCTTTCAAAACATAAGATATGACACATCAAGTGTTATTAGAGAACGTTCAACAAGTTTTTAGACAACTCATCCAGGAGAGTTCCATAAGGCGTGTTCTTTTCTTTTTTTACTTTTCATTTCGTGGGTGTCACTATTCAGAAGGATGGCATTGTAAGAGGGAAAGGTTTAGCTAGACAAGTTCGGTGATCAAAATTTCAAATTCTAGAAGATTTTGGTAAAGGAATATTTGTTCTAGAGAGATCTAGAACTTCCATTGATGAGAGTCAAGATGGAAACAATGGAAAAGGGAGAGTGGGAAAGACATGACCAAAAAGTGCTAAGATTGATGTATACGATGCTGGTCTGGAACATGGACTTCAACATCTAGTAGGTGAAGACTATTAGGGAATAGATATCTACACTAGCCAATATGTATGAGATTCCAACTACAATAAACAACATGTTTATGATACACAGACTCTTCATCCTGAAGATGCCATAAGGAAGGTCGATGCTAGATCATGTCAACAACTTCAACGCAATTCAGAGTCAGTTGGAGTCATTTGGTGTAATGTTCAGTGGGGGTGGTGTGGGCATTGATCCTTCCATCATCACTTCAAAAATCATGGGATGGGATGGTTATTGTGGTGAGAAATTCTAGGGGTGTGACTAACTTAGTGTTTGAGGAGATCTAGGATCTTATTCTAAATGAAGAGATATAGAGGAAGTAATTCAAGAGTTCTATAGCATTCAATGAGAAAGGTAGGGGACGTTCTACTTGGATGAAAAGTTAGAAGAAGGGTGATGGAAGGAAATAAAGGATCTGAGGGAAATTGGAAGGCATAATTGATTTAGTATGCTAGCATTATAGAAAGAAAGGGAAACTGAAGAAAGACTGCATGGATTGAAGTGTCAACTCCAAAAGACATGCTTCCAGTTCATCTGTAACTCCACAGCTAAGGATGATGGAACTTTGTTTTTATATGTTTCAAGTTTGGGGGATTCGTGGATTATTGACTATGGTACTTCATTTCACTCAACATCTAAGAAAGGTTGCATGAAGAATTATGTATCTAGAAGTTTTGGTAGGGTTCACCTTACAGATGGAGAAGAGATCGAGGTTGTTGGGAAAGGTGATGTGAATATCCAAACAAAGAATGGATGTTTTCTAAACTTACATGATATCCATTAGATACTAGTATTATGAAAGAATTTAATCTCAGTAGGTCAACAGGATGGTGTGGGTTTCTATATAAGTTTTTTAGATGGTGTGTAGAAAATCACACAGGTTTTCATGGTGGTGGCCAAGGGTTTTATGGAAATAACATTGTCCCTGACTAGAAATTTAGAAGGAGTAATGGTTGCTGTAATAACAACTTTTAGAATTGTGAATTCGTAGCATGACCGTTTAGTGAACATTGATGAGAAAGGGTTGAGGATCTTGGTTTTGAGAGGTATATTGAAACTCAATCATGTGGAGTATGAAGCATGAGAGGAGTGTATCCTTAGGAAGTAGTGGAAGGTGTTTTTTCAATGTAAGTCAAGGAACCCAAGACTCAGAAGCTAGAGTTAGTAAATATGGATGTATGGGGGATAACTTCAGTACGTTCCTATGGTGGTGAGATGTACTATGTCACCTTCATTGGTGATGCAACACAAAATGTTTGCGTTTTTTCTTTTAAAACACATGATTGAGATTTTCAAAACTTTCATCAAATGGAGAGCCATGGTGGGAAAGAGTCTAAAATGAATATAAAGTGCTTGTAGTTGGATAATAAAGATGAATACATTGAAAAATATTATAGGAAGTTTTATTGTATTAAATCAATTATGACACCCACCATGTCATTGTGGAGTTTATTTTATGTATTTTATGTGTTTGAGGTTCGTTTTTAAGTTTATAAGGAGCCTCATCTCAAAACTTGTAAATTCTAGAGTTTTTTTACAGTTCACAGTTTGCACACACAATTTAGAGGAAACCATGCAGTTACACTTACATAGCTAAATTTTCAGTTTAAATTGCTATGGAAAAGTTAGTCTACAAAGATGGTGCACGATTGAGTAAAAACTATGAAAATTATAGGGGAAACCATATAAGACCTTTGGTATGTAAGGGCGAGGGCACGTGACATGTGACCAATTTGGTAAACCGTGCGATAAGCATGTGAATCGGCTATGCAATTTGACAGCATTGTTTGGCATGGTTGTTGCACAATTTATCTGACCATGTAGAGTCACAAGTTAATCGCGTGAGTGGATTTTGGTCCAGGTAGTGACCTGCACATGGTCGGTGCATGGCTTGACAAACCATGCAGACAAACCATATGGCCTACCTAGATTCATTAAAAGTTGAATTTTTGGAAGTTCCCCTACTCGATTTTAACCATATAACCCTCCTTTATTTCCCCCTCTCACTTTAATAAACCAGGAACCCCTCCCAAGGGAGTCTCCTCCCTTACTCCTTTAATTTTGATGGATTCTCACCTCAATTTGAGGCAATTTCTCTCTTTGTAAGTCCTTGTAAGTATCTCCCTCTCTTCTATCTCTCCTTTCTCCTTGATTTTAGTTTTATCCAAGAACCCCAGAGGCCCTAGGGATCAAAATTAGGATTAGGGCGACTTTAATCTAGAGGGTTTTTGTTTTTTAGGGTTTGAGAAGGACCTCTTATGGCTCAGTTGGGTGTTCTCCATTATAGGCGACAACTTTCAGCTTGTATTCTGTTGAACTGAGGTAGACGTTTCTTAGTTGCTGCTTTATATTATATGACTTTGAATTCTGGTTTTTTTAAAGTTTTTCTTTATTAATTCTATGCCTATATGCGTGTCTATGAGGGACAAATGGTGGTTTCCAAATGATTTAAACCCTTTTCATGGAATGCGATTCCTTGCCGAGTGTTCGTAAAAATTCTTGAGTGGCTTTTCAAAGATCATTTTTATTTTTTTAAAGCAGTTCATGATGACAACTTGGATCTCTAAATGGAAATTTTGAATCAATTGATTTTTAAAAAATTTGTTTTAGTGTTATAAAGTGTTTAACATTTTTGGCATGGGTTTTTGACTTGAAAGGGTCATATTAACACTTGTGTATGATATTTGAAACCTCTTTAAAACCTTGGTTGATTTCAAAGGTTATTTTAAGGGAAGCGTGAGTTTCTATTTAGATTTAAATTTTTTTAATGAAATTTAGTCTCAAGAGTTGATTGGGATGAGCTTGGAATAGTGTGAATTGGGCTTAGCATTCCAAGTGTGTTTTTGAAAAGAAAATGTATGTTTGAAATTTTATTAAAAATGAGTTTTCATAAATGTTGTGATACCCTCTTAAGCCTCGTGTGATTTATTATGCCCATGACAGATTGTGATCCCATGGGGGGATGTTTTATATTGTTTCATTTTATATATCATTCATGCATAGATATGATTGGGGATAATTCTAGAAAGGGTGTGGGAGATGAGGTGTGAGTTATTTCGAATGATTTATATTTGAATTATAAAATGGTTAATTTGTGATCACCTGTATTTGAATTGTCACGGGAGACCTTGGGACTGAGTTATGTGACTTAGGTGGTTGAAGCCCCAACTTAGGTTATTGAATTGTTAAGGGATATTGTCTATAAGACTGAGAAAGATCATGGAGGGGATGTTCTCCATGGGACCAAGGAATCCCATGGTTATTTGTTTCCCAAGAGACTGAGTGAGATCTTGGAAGGGTGGGCCCGAGGAATACCGAGAGAGCATCCAATGTTATTTAAGTCACTCTAGAGACTATTGGTTAGATCCCATGACACTAGGATCCTATTTAGGATTTTTCTAATGGATTTATCAGTTGGCTTCGATTGCATCCCCTGGGTCTCATATTATTGTTTGACACCTATTTACTTATTTTTTATTTACCCTTGTCTTGGGAGTTAACATAGTGGTGTTGGTTTGTGTGATTTCCTACATCTTTACTTTATGTTTTTCTTTTCACATTTTTTGAAAAGTAGTTTCTGAAAGGGTTTAAAATAAGGAAGGTGAAATTGTTTTTTTAATGTGATTTCAAACTATTCTATTATAAGCATGAATGACGTTTTCATAAAATGTTAAAATTTGTTTTCCAAAGAGAATTGGAGTGTTTTAATGAGAAAGTGGAAATATTTTATTTTGAAACTATGATATGTGTGAGTTTCAATGGAATAGTTTTAGGCCACCATGCCTATTTTTACATGGAAACTGGTTTTAAAATATTGTTTTAGAAAATTGTTTGAAATCAGAAATTTCTTTTAAGTTTCAAAATGTGTATTTTAAAAGAGGTTTTTATGAAATGATTTTAAATTATGACTTTAAAAATGGTTGTTTGAAAAATTAGGCTTCGACCGAGGAAAACCAAGTGATTGTTTTCATTTTATTAAAATAAATAAAAATATTTTTAAAATAGTTGTGATATATTTCTTGTTTGTTTATGAAAAATATTATGATAAATGTATATTTTTATATTGTATTTCAATCTAGAATTTTTAGGATGTAATAGGGAAGTGACCTCTTAGATTCAGTGGGTGGATGCCTATTGGGATATTTAGATCACACCTATATTTTATAAGTCCATGTTTTCTCTAGATTGATTCTTCTCTATTGATCTTCTGAGGGTGATGTTGGGTTGGATAGTGATCGTGGGTTACGTGGTGGCTTGTTGGAGTTGGTCTGGGGATTTTATTTACCTTTGGGTTCTGTATTGGAATCTTTGTCTTATTATATTTTATGTTTATCTTTTTATATATTTTCTTCTAGAGATACTTTGTGATTTTTTAATCAAAGTTTCATATTTGTTGATAACTAACTTTTATTAAGGAACGTTTTTGTAAAACAGGAAAAGAAGAGCTATGAAGTTTCTAGAGATGAATAAAGTTAGAATGTATGGATGTTAAGAAAGTTATTAAGATGAAGAAAGCATGAAAGTTATAAAGTTATAAAGTTTAATTTGTTAAGAAACTTTCTTACACAGTCAGATGATGATGTGCTAATCTCAAAGTTTCTTAAATCATGAAAAATATAGTGATACAATATTTTGATAAAAAAAAGGGAAGTTAAAGTTTTATATATGAAAACTACTAGATATATAATCATTAGACAAAGAAGTTTACAGAAAACTAGAAGTATGAATTTTCTAAAGTTTGAAGGTTTGTAAAGTTTTAGATCAGATGAACCATTAGATAAAGTTTTTTTTAGAAAGTCAAAGTCTGTACAAGTCATGAGAAGAAAAAGGAGATTCTATTTTCCAGATAATGACTATCAGAAGGACCAGAAAAGAAACATCAAACACTGATGACCATGCAAGATTTATAGACTAAATTGATCAGACATGAGGCAGTTGCTGAGTTTTTATGAAGGGAATTTTTGAATAAATGCACCAGTCACAGATCATCAGATAGACTATCCATATGCTTGTTTTTTCTAGAAATTCCAGTAGTATGGTTTTTGAGCTTGTATGAAGATAAAGATCATCAGAAAAGTAATTTTTTAGAAAATCTCAACTTTGTAATCAGACATAGATAACAAGACAAAGGAGATTAGTCTTAGATAAGAAATTATAGATCTAATATGTAAACTTGAAGGTTTACCAAATGCTAAGTTTTGTGTGAAACAAAAAAGAAATAAAAATAAAGTCTCACAAGATGTGTTGAAGTTGCTATAGAGTAGAACGTTGCATGTGTATGAAGTCTTTAGAAGTTACAACATTATAGTTAACCATATCTAGTAAAACAAGAGTAAATGAATAAGGTAGATTTAGTTATTTTTCAAATGGGAAATGAGAATCTAATAGAGTAAGATGAAGTTCAAATTTTTGAAGTTATGAAACATTGGTGAATAAATTCCATCAGCCATAATTTTTGTAAGAAAGTCCATTAGAATAATATTTTGTAAGAAAGTTCATCAGATGAAATTTTAATAAGAAAGTCAATCAGAAGAAATGTTCCTAATAAAGTTCATTAGATGAAATTTTATGAATAGTTTACAAAGTTTGAGTTGAGAATAAGATCAAAGAAAGAATATTGAACAATCATTTACCGATCTAAGGATCGAGCAAGATTTACATAACTTTTTAAAGCCCATAAATTGGATGATGTTGTGATATGTTATTCAATTTTTTTATATCAAGACACATTGAAGAAGTTTGAATAATTCATTAGAGGATGAATTTTAGGAAATTCAAGAAGGTTGGAACACTAGAGAATTTGAGAATATTCAAGAAGATTCAAGAAGACTCCAAAAGAGTTTATAAGTATCCCAATGAGATTCAAATGTGAATGAAATGTGAATTTATGAATTTTAGTGAGTAGGAAAGAAAAATTGGTTTCTTTCCTTTTCTATTTATGGATCACTTATAAAGAGGTGTAAAGTAAAACAGTACTTGGAACTATTCACTGACAAAAATCTAAGATGCTGAAAGAATTGTGTCAGAGTTGAGTTTCTAACCGAAGTCATTTTTTGTGTTGAAGAAGAATTATGGACATAGATTTCATATAAAACCATCAAACAAAGTTCAGTTATAAGAATTGGATAGAGAATATTAGATATAGGTAATAGAAAGGGTTTTCATACAGAAGTTTTTGTGAGGTGCTGATTTTGCTAATCATACAAAATAGAGGTCTTATAAAAGGCACAATTTCAGAAAAGGTGCATCGGATGGAGGCCATCAGATATAGGTCCATCATATGCAATAATATCATACAGAGTTTCTGGATGGACCTTTGTTGGAGCCAATTTCGTAAAGTTACAAACTTGTGTTGTTGCTCAAATTTTATAAGAAAAATATGTAAACTGATGGGAGTTAGTATAATAATTCCTATCAAGAGATAGAAGATGTATAATAGGAGTTGAAACAAAATTTTTATTCAATTATTGAAAATAGTTAATTTCTATGGACCCATGGGAGTGGCCATGATAAGGATGTGGGTTCTCACATTGAGGCCGAACCCTATAAATCATGCATTCCTTGTTTACTTTCCTTCTTTTGAATGCATGTGAGTTTGTTAAAAAGTAATAAGGAAATAAATATAATAAGTTACAGGGTTTAAGTTAATTAAATATGGAAATTTGTAAAAAATAAAAAAACTGATTCAACCCCCCTTATCAGTTGTTCTATGATCCTTAGGAACTTCAAATGGAATAAGAGGGAAGGTTCCCCTGTTGAATCCTTATTATGTAAAATATCAATTCTGTAAACAATAGTTGTATTCCTATAT
Organism: Viscum album; assembly: GCA_963277665.1. NCBI lineage: Eukaryota > Viridiplantae > Streptophyta > Magnoliopsida > Santalales > Viscaceae > Viscum > Viscum album. The sequence continues at coordinate 1,916,826,666 of OY728122.1, read as the reverse complement.
TCTATGGAAAAAATTATCATGGATGAAGAAACAAAATGATTCCCTATCTTTTATCACTTGGTCTGAAAGTTATTGGCACATCCATGATTGAGTTTCCACCCATAGAGAAAAATAATCCTATAACCTTTGATGAGAAGAGAAACATTGAGGTTGATGGGAAGACTAGAAATGAAATTATAATGGATTTTTTAGAAAATGTTTTCATAAAGGTTATGGGTCTCAAAACAACCAAAAAAACTTAGGACAAACTTGAGAGTATTTTGAAGGGGAATACTAAAGTGAAAGAAGAAAAGTTACAACTCTGGCGAATAAAATTTGAAGATATCAAAATGAGAGATGAAGAAACCAGAGTTAATGAAGTGGTGTAAAACATATGGGGTTTTTGATATATCTTATAAGAATCTAATATTGAAAAGAAACTCATGAGAAACTTCCCTGACAGATTTTTCTCTAAAATACCAACTTTAGAAGATAAAGATTATTTTTCTCTTGATGAGTTTCATAACTTTATTTTTTATTATGAAATTAGAAAAGCACCAGCTTTCAAAAAAAAGATCAAAGATGAGATATATTTTGACGCTATGAGAAAGTTAAAAAGATAAGATTCTAATAATACTAATTTTAGTGATTTAGAAGGTAAGGAAGATGGTGAGATGAATGAAAAGATCACATCTCTTATCACCAAGAACTAACAGAGAGGAAAATTAAATTTTTGAGGAAAAATTCCACTCAAATGTTTTGAGTGTGGAGGAATTGGAAAATTTTCTATGAATTTACCCAATAGGAAAATTAGTGAATGTGAATATAATTCTAATGAAAAAAATCACTGTAATAAGTTTGAAAAAACTTCTAAGAAATATAACAAGTACATTGGTGGAAAGAAAAAGGTCACTCAGAATAGAAAAAGTATATTGAGTAAGAAATTCAAATCTGACTTAGAAGAGATTGATTCTTCAGAAGATGAATGTTCAGAAAGAATATAAAACTTCTTTTAAAATGTTGATAAAAAAGGAATATTCATCAAATAGTGAAAAATAAGGAGGTGAAGAATATTACGGAGAATATCAGCTTAGATATGAACTTGTAACATGTCTCGAGAAAAACTAAACTCTAAAAAAGAGATCAGAATGATGAAGAAAGAAAGTGGAGAGGATATAAAATAAATGAGAGATGTTCTTAAGATGTAAGGTTAATAAATTTAGGATATTGTTAATATCAAACTAAGAATCTATAAATAGAGAAAGATGGTGGAATACCTCAGTAATAAACATGCAGCCAAGGAAGACAAAGTTTGTAAAACTTAGTCAAAACTTCTTAAGGTTGAAACCACTATAAGAAAGATGAATAATGATTTCAACACGACTTCATAAATAAAAGTCAAATAATCTCAAGCTATAGATAAATATCATCCAAGAATCAAGTGAAATCAGTACCCACTAAATATAAATGTTCATCTGATTTTTCTAACATTGAAAGTGTTAAGATTTTTTTTTAGGAAAACACAGGTTGAGAAAGGACGTGAGAAATATATCACACCCATAAATGTGGAAAATTCACCTTATAAGAAATATTCCCCACACCTAGAGTATACAAGAGTTATTAACCTCAATAAACTTTCTATAAATAAATCACACTTCAATAGAAAACCAAGATTTGATGGTTTTTTTGGTGCCATGGAATTTATGGGCACAAAGCTTACAAATATTGGCATAACATGTCACTTCCTTGAAAGAGGCACGAATAAAGTGGGATCAATGGTGGAAGAATAATGAGTAACTTTTCTAAGACATAGGAAGTTATAAAAGAGAAACATCATGATGTTATTAAAATTTCAACACAAAACAAATTTGAGTGTGTGGAAGAAGTGTGTGGAAGGTGTGACCAGGTTAGGAACTTTTCTTAAGAATGTATGATTACTATTCCAGGAAAAAGTTATTATGCTAGAAAATAAAAGGATTCTAGAAATAAAAAATTTGAGGAAAGATATTTTGTTGTTAAGATATCACTAAAATCAAGAAAAAAGAACAAAACATGGATCTCGATAGTGGTTGTTCCTCACATATGACATGTGATTTGAAAATATTGAAAGATGTTGAAAATCTTGATGGAGGAGTAGTTACTTTCGAAAATGATAGTTCCTTAAAAATCAAAGGAATAAGAATTGTTGAGATAGAAACCCAAAAATTAAAATCAAAGGAAGTTTTATATATTAATGATCTCAAACAAAAATTACTTAGTGTGATAAAAACTTTTGATGGTGGAAATGAAGTGATTTTTAGAAAGGATTCATTTATCATTAGAAGTGTGGAATATGGTAAAGTTGTTACAAAGGGAGAAAAAACCAGTGGAAATATCTTCTAGATAGAAAAACTTTGTAACTCCAGTTATTTGAGTGCTGATGATGAGGAAAATTATGGCATTGAAGTCTTGGAAATATTGGGTAGAAAATCACGAATAAACTTTTTGAAATTTGATGCTGTTAGAAACTTTCCAACATTGAAAATAAAGGAATATGATGTTTGTATAACATGTCATAAATGGAAGATGGTTGTTAAAATCCATAATAAAGCTGAGATTAAATCTACTAGACCTATTTAGATTATTCATTAAAATATTTATGGGCTGATGAGACTTCAATAAAAAAAGGATATTTATACTTTATCACTTTTATTAATGATTTAACTTAGATGACCAACAACATGGTTATGAATCACAAATCATAGGCCATAGAAATGTTCAGATCTTTCAGAAAATATGTTGATAGATAAATGGAGGTTCACATAATGAAGTTGAGAATTGAAAATGGAAAGGAGTTTACATATAATGATTTTGAATCATATCTAAAGAAGCATGAAATTAAAAATCAGTATAGTAATCCATAAACCCCTAAAAAATGGAGTTGTAGAAAGGAAAAACCGAACTTTGGTGGAAATAGGAATAAGCATGTTGTAAGAATACAAAATTTCAAAGTTCTTATAGAGAAAATATGTTATTACTACTGTACATATACAAAATAGATGTATGCTAAGTTCAGAATCCAAAATGACTCCTTAAAAAATGTGGCTTAACAAAAAACCTTCAATGAAATACTTCAAGGTTTTTGGAAGTCCCTGTTTATTAAAGATAAAAAATCTGTATCTTGAAATTTTTTATGAAAAAGATAAGGAATTAATTTTCATTGGATATTTACTTAACAGAAGTGGTTATAAATGTTGGAACAAACATCTAAAAAAGTTGGTGTATTCATATGATATGAAATTTATTAAAAATATAACTTACTTAAAAAAGGATGTTGCAAATATTGAGGAAGACAAAATAAAGACTTCCAATGAAAGTGAAAGTGAGTCAAAATAGATATATCAAGAATTTTATAAATCATGTGGTGAGGAAAGTGAATCTAAAATAGAAACTTTGAAATTTACTACCTTATAGAAACATGTTGAAACTGAAAATATACTTGGAAATAATAATGATTCGATTTATACCAGAAGAATATTGAGATTATAAAATATGACATCTCTCATCTCATATATTAAACTAAAATCAGTTTCAGAAGCAGTTGAACATAAATAATGGGTCAACACCATGAATTAGGAGTTAGATCAATTTGAGAAAGATGAAAATTGGGAACTTATTCCATGTACAATAAGAAAGAATGTTATTGGGACAAAATTAGTATATAGAAAAAAGTTGATTGAACATGGTGAAGTTTCGATAAACAAAGAAAGGCTTGTCTTTAAAGGCCAGTCACAGGTTGAAGGTGTGGATTTTAAAGAAATTTCCCCCCTATAAAGATTGGAAACAATCAGAATTCTCTTAGAAGTGGATTCCCATCATTGTTATAAATTTTATAAAAAGGATGTAAAGTTAGATTTCTTAAATGGGGATATTGATAAATAATTTTATATTTAGAAACATTTTGGGTTCTTACTTGACAAAGATGAAAGTTAAATAAAGCCTTGTATGGGTTGAAACAAGATCCATGAGCCTGGTACTCCAAACTCGATAGTTGTATGAAAAAGATGATTTTTTCTAAAGGGAAAGTTCACAAAAACCTATATATAAAAGAAGTGGACTCATGTACCCTATTTTTTTATTATTTATATGGATGATATAATTTTTTCTAGAGATGAATAAAATGATTATAAAGAGTTTTCTGAAGAAATGAAGAAGAAATTTGAAATTTCAATGTCAGGAGAATTATATTTCTTTCTAGGATTATATTTTCAATGAAAATAATGACAAAATTTTCTATCTCAAGAAAATTATGACAGGGAATTATTAAAAAATTTCTTCATGGAAGAATAAAAATAAGTTTATAATCCTATTTCAGTTGGGATAAATACGAGTAAAGATAAAGTGGAGAAAAATGTGAATCAAAAACCTTAATACCAACATTGTTTATTCCGTGTATTTATTTGATAAATATCAAAGTAATCTAAATGAATCTCATATGTTGGAATAAAAATTAATTCTTAGGTATGTAAACAGAAAAAATACACATGGGATGTTTTATAAAATATGTTTTGATATAAAATTTCATTTTTATACTAATGCTGATTGGTTTGGTGATTGTAATGATAAAAAATAAACTTCAGAAGGAACTTTTTTATTAGGATAATGTTGTGTGAGATGGAATAGTAAGAAATATATTTCAGTAACTTTGAGAGAAATAGAATCAAAATATATTGTAGCAACCCAGGATTATACTCAAATGTTGTATATGAAAGTTCATCTTGAATATTTTAAAGTAGAAGTTTTAAAACCATTGCATATACTTTTTCATAATTAGAGTTCCATATATATTTATAAAAATATTTTACAACACTCAATATCAAATCACACTAATATTAAGTATCATTTTATCAAGGATAAAGTTGCTGGTGGAGATGTGATGCTGGATTATATTTATAAAAAAAATATCAAATTGATGATATTTTCACAAAATCTATGCCAAGGTATAGATTTGAATAATTGAGGTTGCAACTTCATGTTTAGCCTCTGCTAAAGACTTCCAAAATCTCATAAGGATAACCCACACTATGCTTTGGATTATGTTGACAAAGGGTGAGAGAAAGGAACAACTTTGTAATAAGTTTTTACATTTCTTTATGTAATGAATTTAATGGTGTGGATATCATAAAATGGGGGAGATAACAAAAAGGGATAGATATAAAAAAATGGAGAAGATAAAAGTGAGGGGGAGTTTATCTTAACATGTACACAAATTTTCTTATCACTAAGGGATGAAATTACTTCAAAAACATTAATTTATCTAGTAGTGTGGTGTCAATAAAATCTCTTTATAGAGAGAATGTGTTTTGGTAAAAGTTAAAAAATTTTATTTGTTACAAAAATGAGTTGTGGAAAAGTCTGAGTGATGAAAAATGATGAGTGTTAAAAGGTGTTAATTAATTTTGTCAAAAAAAATACAAAGGGGGAGATTAAAGATCCTTTGTGATGTTTTTCTATCAATTTTTTTATCTGTTGACAACTAAATTTTGTTAAAGAGTGCTTTTTTAAATAAGAAAATAAGTGTTTCTAGAAGTTAACAAACATTTTTTATGAAGTTTCTAGAGACAAAGAAAGTTATAAATATCAGAAGTTAAGAAATTTTCTACGATGAAGAAAGTAATAAATTTAGGAATTTAGAAAGTTTACTTTTTTAGGAAAATTTCTTACATAGTTATACAATGCCGTGTTGATCTCAAAGTTTCTTAAATCATGAAAAATATCATGACCCAAGCTTTTGATAAAAAAGGGAAGTTTAAGTTTTCCATACATATACTATTGGACATAGAAGCATCAGACAAAGAAGTTACTAAAAAATTGGAAGTATGAATTTGATGAAGTTAGATGGTTTTTAATGTTTCTAATCAGATGAACCATCAAATGAAGCTTCTATTAGAAATTCATAGTTTTTACAAGTAACGAGAAGAAAAAGAAGGAGATAATATTTTCTATATGATGACTGTTGGACATACTAGAAGAGAAGCATTAGACACTAATGATCAAATAATATTTCTATACTAACCTGATTGGATAGGAGGAAATTTATAAGTTTTTACAAGGGGAAGTTTTGAATAAAAGCACTGACCACAGATCACTAGATAGACTGTTCAGACGCTTGTTTTTTCTAAAAAGTTTGGAATCATGGTTTCCGATCTTGTATAAAGATAAATATCATTGGAAAAATATTTTTTTTATAAAAGATCAACTTTGTAATCAGACATAGATAATTGGACAAAGGAGATAAATCTCTGATAATCAAATTAATATCCAAGATAGAAAATTTTGGGTTTACCAAAGGCCAAGTTTTGTGTGAAAACATAAAAAGAAGAAAAATGAAGTTGCACAAGATGTGTTAAACTTGCTACTGGGCTGAAAATTGTAGGTGTATGAAGTCTTTATAAGATGCAACAATATAGTCAAACATCTTTAGTAAAAAAAGGAATGGATTAAAGTAGATTTAGTTCTTTTTAAAATGGTTTAAGAGCACCTGATAGAGGATGATGAAGTTAAGATTTGTGATGTTTTGAAGCTCTGGTGAAGAAAATACATCAGATGAACTTTTTTCAAGAAATTCCATTAGATGGGTTGTTCATAAGAAAGTTAATCATATGAACTATTTGTAAGAAAGTTAATCAGAAGAAATTTCCTAAATAGTTTACAAAGTTTTAGCTGAGAAGAAGATAAAAGAAAGAAGACCAAACAATCATTTACTGGTTGGAGGATCAAGAAATATCTACACAACTTTGTAAAGACCATAAATCTGATGATTCTATGATATGTTATTCAATTAGTTTTGTATCAATATATATTGACAAAGTTTTATAAAATCATTAAAGACTGAATTTAAGTAAATTTGAGAAGGTTGGAATACTGGAGAATTTGAAAATATTTAAAAAGTTTTGAGAAAATTGTATAGGTGTTGAGAAGAGTTTAGAATCACCCCAATGAGATTAAAACGAGTGTGAAATTTGGATTTATGAATTTCAATGAGTGGGAAAGAAAAATTGGTTTCCCGGATTTGTTATTTCTGAAGCATCTATAAATAGAGATGCAAAGTACAATGGTACTTGGAACTATTCACTGACAAAAAGCTAAGGTGATAAAAGAATTGTTTTAGAGTTGAGTTTCCAACTAAAGTAAATTTTCATGTTTTAGAAGAACTCAAAATATATATTTCATACAAAATTATCGAACAAAGTTCATTTTTGAGAATCAGATAGAGAGAATTGGAAATATACAATAAATAGGGTTTCCATGCAGAAGTTTTTATGAGGCATCAAGTTTGTTAATCAGATAGAATATAGGTTTTTTAAAAGGATAAATTTCAGAAAAGTTTCATCGAATGGAGGCCATCATATGTAGTCCCATTAGATATAGGAACATCAGATAGAGTTTTTGAAAAAACCCTTGTTGGAGAATATTTCACAAAGTTACACACTTGTGTTATGAATCAAATTTATAATTAAAATTTGTAAAATAATGGGAGTTAGTATAATCATTCCAATTGGGAGATAAAAGGCATTTGAATTGATTTGACACAAAATTTGTATTCACTTCTTTGAAATAGTGAATTTCCATGGACCCATGGGAGTGTCCATGGAAAAGATATAGGTTCTCACACCGAGGCTGAACCTTTTAAATTAGGCATGCCTTGATTACTTTCCTTTTTTTCATGAATGTGAGTTTATTAAAAAGTGATAAGGAAATAAATATAACAAGTTGAAGGGATTAAGTTTATTAATGAAGTAAATTTTAAAAAAAGACAACAATTGAATCAACCCCTCTTTATCAGTTGTTCTAGGATCCATAGGAACTTCAACTTATTCTGTATGCTCATTTATGTGATAGTTGTATCTTTTATATGGGATGATTGTATTTTTTATCTCATGTTGGTTGGCTAGATTACCGCTTTGATTTCCATTACTTATTCTTAGTGCTGTGTGAGGGAGAAATCATTCCCAAGTTATATTTCATGATGCCCAGACACTAGCTGCTATCCTGTGGGGATTGGGAAGACCCTTCAGGCCTTATGATAGATGGGGTCATGTGTTGGTTTAGATGGAACTCTAGACCAGTTTATTAAAAAATATCATTGAATATTATGTTCTTAGTGGGGAATAGGTTCTCGAGTAATCTCTTGATATTTGTGGAGTTGGTAGTTTAGAGATAAGGATTTCAAGACTTGGGAGGTAGGTGCAGAGAGAGTAATGAGATCTCTTTCTTTCATTGAGACTTCAATTTACAAGGGTATTTAGTATTTTTGTTTTGATTTGATATTTCTATTTAATTTTGTTATTGGATTATGGTTTGATTCCTATGGTGGTGGTGCTTTGATCCTCAATGGAATGGATTTAGTTTCCTTAGGGGATCATGCTTGGTGTTTATGATAGTGATGAAAAAGTTGATAGAAGCATGAGGTTGGATTATAGGGCATGCCAAATGATACAATAACTAAACAATTTATTCCTAATACATTTTTGTACTAATTCATGATTATAATGCAGTCATCAACCATGTCACCAAGTCAGGCATGACTCTGCATCCTACTTGATTTTTCTCTTTAGACCCCTTGATGCTTGGATTTCATAGTGTGTTAGGTTAATGGGAAAATGGTCAATGTGGGTCTTGTGATATGTTGAAATCATTAGATTATATTTTTGGGTGAGGATTGTGTTATGAATTTATTTATGTGATTTCACTTGTGATGTGAAATCGGTTTTGTGCGTGTGAAATCTGAATTTTATGAGAACAATGTTTTTAGATTTAAAACAAGGCCACATGGATTTTTTGTAAGATGAGATATGTTTCATGAAATATTTTTAAATTATTGATTTAATTTGGAATTTTAGAAAGTTTTATTAAGATTAATTTATTTTCTAATCAATTGAACATGATGTTTGAAAAGTGAGTTTCATATTTTAAGTGAAACCCATGATTTTCAAAAATTGGATTTTGTGTCTTTTTTGGGGTTTTACCCTTGTAATATGTTTAAAAAGTGTGAGTTATTTGGATTTTTTTCAAATGGAAAGTGATTTTTTTATTATGAAATCCATAAGGGTGTTTTGGTTTTAAAATTGGTTGATGTTTGTTTTGAAACCAGTTTTTAGAAACATTTTAAATTGACCAAGTCAAGTTAGGGACCGAGGTTGAAATTGTAAAATGGTTTATATATGATTTGTATTGAAATAATTTCCAAATTTAATAGTGACTTTGTTTTAAAAATTGGGTTTTAGACTCTTTTTATGGGTCCATCCATTTTTAAAAAATAGGTGTTTCGTAAGAGTTATGCTTTTTTTAATAAAGCATATGTTTGGATTTTTACCTTATTTGAATTTAGAACTATTTAATATGAGTTGATTTACACCTCATGTGATTTTGGGATTACTTGATATGATTTAGGATATGTGAACAGAATGAGGTCATGTTTCATGTGGTTTGATGTAAGTATCCCATAAAGGTTTAATGCATAAGTAGAGTGTTTATCTTGGGGTTCTTTCCTACTTATAGTTTCAACACATCCTAGGATCTAAATATCATGCCATGTGTTTTATTATACCATTGGTAGTGTGTATTAGGGATATTCAAGGATGTATTGGTGGAGTGAGTTTTCTTGGGAATAGTGTAATCCAAGTGGCTTAGGCTGTGTGCATTAGTTTTATGATTGTACTAGGGAGGGGAAGTTTTCTTGGAGACTCTTATGTGATCACTAGTTTGGGATATTTGTTTGATTAATCTTGGAGATGTTTTAGGTTGAGGGAGTGGCCATCATTTTGTGTATCCTTTTAGTGTTTGGTCATGTCTCTTTTAGGTGACAACCTATTTTGGGATTTATGATCATTGAGTTTAGAGTAGTTGTGGCTTGAGTAAATCCTTGATGGTGTTTTACTTAGTTGTTATGTATGAGTGGGAGTTTTTTTGGGAATGTTCATGACTCATTTCCCAATGATGTTTGGATTTCTTATGAAAATTGTATACTATGAGCTAGTTTTTTTTGTTAGGTTGGACATGGGAAGAACCTAGGGTGCATGCATGGATAACTAGGGGTGCTGTTTTAATTTTGGATGGAATGTGGGGGATGTTGAGCTGTGTTTTCTATAAGAATCACCATTGTATGGTATTATGTGTATTTTGATCTAAACACCCTCATATTCCACTTCTCTCCCTAGGGTTAGATCAACATTATTTCTTAATGATGCATGTTCCTAGTTGATGTACTCCATGGTTTTAGGAAACCATGGGCCCTGTAATCCAGTTTTGTGTTCCTTAAGGATGTTATGAGGTTTAATGCCTTACTTTAGTGGTTTGGAGTTGGTTACTTGTGTTTGGATGTGATCAGCGGTTCTTAGTGATACTGATCAGATATTTTGAGAGTTTGGTTGTTTGGTGATGTCCTCACATTTTTTTAAAAATAGTTCATCGATTGTTCCACCATTTTGGATTAATTATAAATGGCGAGGAGATCTATGATAGGTATCTACCTTCTTAGAGCCTATCTTTGATCATTTGTTGATCGGTTCTTCTTGAAAATGTTTGGTGTTGTTTGAGGATTTTTATATATTTTTAAGGACTTATATTTTAGTTTTTGGATTAATTTTAGAATTCATATTTGGTTGTCATCTATTTATACTTGAGACTCTCTAGGGGAAGAAAGTGGAAAGGTAGGGAGAATTTTGACACCCACCATGTCACTAAAGAGTTTATTTAATGTTATTTAATGTGTTTTAGGTTTTTTTAAGTTTCTAGGTAGTTTAATCCCAAAACATGAAAATTTTGGAGTTTTTATTAGCATGAATGGTTTTCACATACAATTTAGTGGAAGCCATACGGTGGGACCTTTGGTATGTAAGGGTGGTAGTGTACAACTTGCTCCCAGTTTGGTAAACCATGAAACACGTGTGTGAATTAGTTATTTAATTTTACAGTGCCATTTGGTAGGGTTGGCATGATTTTTTTATAACTATACATAGTCCTAGGTAAACTGTGTGAGTGGGTTTTTGTTTAGGTAGTGACCTACACATGGTTTGACAAACTGTACAGCCAAACCATGCGGCTTACCAAGATTCCTGAGAAGCTTAATTTCTGAAAACTCCCATACTTGATTTTATCCCTCTAACCCTCCTCTCTTTATACTTATCATTATAATGGACCAGGAAACCCTCCCATGGGAGTCTCCCCCATTCCTACTTTAATTTTTATGTCCTCTCACCTTAGTTTCAAGTGATTTATCTCTTGGTAAGTCCTTCTAAGTCTCTCTATATTTTATTTCCTCTTGATTTTAGTTTATCTCAAGATGCCTAGAAGCCATGGGGCTCAAAATTAGGGTTAGGGTGACTTTAATCTTGAGGGTTTTTTATTTTTAGGTATTTTTAAATACCTATTATGGTTTAGTTGAGTTCTCACTACCATAGGTGATGAATTTTGGCTTGTTTGTCATTGAATCGAGGTAGGTGTTTCTTTGTTGTCACTTTATATTACATGACTTTGAGTGGTTGTTGGTTTTAAAGTGGTTCTTTATTAATGTTATTACTATATTAATTACAATGAGGAAAAAATGTTATCTTTCAAATGGTTTTAACCCTTATCATGGAATGGGATTCTATTCCAAGTTTTTGTAAAAATGACCGAGTGGATTTTCAAAGCTTCTGTGTATGTTTTTCTAAAGTAGTCTATGATGCCAGATTGGATCTATAAATGGGAATTTTGTATCAATTGATTTTAAAACAAAGTGTTTGAGTGTTTTAAAGTATTTATAATATTTTTAATTGGGTTTTTATTTGAAATGGGTGCATTAACCCTTGTGTATGATATTTGAAACCTCTTTAAAATCTTAGTTGATTTTAAAGGCTGTTTTAAGAGAAGTGTGGACATAATGAGTTTGTTCATATAGAAATGGGCATAATGAGTTTTCTCACATTTTAGGCGTGAATATAATGAGTTTGTTCACATAGGTGTGGGAAGAATGAGTTTGGCCACAAAGTTTTTCCTATTGTTATGGTTGAGCCTCATTTATAAGTTATTTATCAATATATGCCTCATTTCTAAGATTATTTTAATTTTCAAGATATGCCATATTTTTCATGTCACGACTTATTTTGAAAATGTTATGAACTCTTATGTCATTTTCACATGTTTTATGATTATTGAGATACATTTTAGGCCATGTAATTATTTTTTTGTTTCCTTAATGATATTTTTATAACCTCAAGTTGGTATACCATGTTTTATGATTATCATCTATGGTATCATGATCTTTTAATAATATATTTATCATCTTCTCATATTCCCCTTCATGTTTATGATCTAATATATTATGATAAGTTTTTTTCCTTATTAATCAAATGAGATCACCCCTTTTTTATTTTTCCATTCACCAGGTTATGAAGATGAATATATCATTTGATATATCTAGAAAAGGGGTATTTGGAGTGTTATTATGGGGAAATGTTTGCAAGTGTTTTAAAATAATATATTTATGTAAATAATATCCAAGAAACTAAAAATTTAAGTCCCTGAGTTGTGAAACTATTTGAGATATATATTATTTAAATCATGAAATTAATGTATTTTTTAATTTATATTTATCTTGATTAAATTTAGAAGGTATCAGATCAGAGTTTAGTTATTTTTGGGGATTAGGATGTGATAAATTTAGTTTGAACTCTAGGGATAAGTTTAAGGGATAAGTCTAAGTATAGGAAAACATCATTATGTTTTGGTAAAATAGATATTATGTGGTTATACTAGAAATAAAATCCCATTATAGATACTAGAAAGTGGATGTGGCTATGGAATATATGAATATAGGGGTAATTATCCCAATAAAGGATGGTTGAGCATTGACTTGACCTTCACTCTGGTGCATGATGATTGGGCCTACCACTGTACACTTGGTGATACAATCCTAGGGGATATAGTTTGGGTAATTCAAATTATATTTATGATCCATCATGAAGTATTTGAATATATAACTAGTTCAGTTATAAAACTAACCATGGATAACCTATATTAAAACCTAGAGATTCGTAAGTTAACGCATGTACACCATTTATGAAATCCTCCTTCTAAGTTTATAGTTTACTTATATGTGCACTCATTGATTTAAGTATACTCATTCCAAATTTTTCTTTAATCATGGTAATGGAGATAACCCAAAAGAACCAAGTTAATAATGGATTCCATGGATAATTTAAATATTGTCCCAACAAGAAATCTAATGGGATAAGAACTGAAGTGAGAAATCTAGTGATTATTAAAAACCATCTATCAAGAATTATGATTAACACCACAAACTTAGTTGATTTTCCAAAAAAACCAAATAGGATAAGGATGGATTCATATGGTTGTTTTGATGATGAAGATGGTTAATAAATAAGATTCAATTTCCTTCATGGAAAATATGTTGGAAGAGGAATAAAAGGGAATGTATCCAAGTAACTAGAATATGTTTTATCTATGGTAAATTAGGGAATAGAGAAACCAATTTTAAATATAAATAATGAATAGTTCAGTAGAAACCATGAAGGGGAAAGGAGTTATTTCTAAGTTACTTCCAATAGTTAAATGTATTAAATGTGGGAAACATGGTCTTTACCCAAATCAGAGCCCTAATCTAAGGGTTAACAAGGATGTTAGGAATCAAAAATTTCCAAGTCTAAGGGAACAAGGGAGAGACTATGCAACCATAACTACTGAAGTGAGTTTCAAGAATGATGTGGAGTGAAGAACACTTATCATCCACTAATGAACTATGAGTTTTGTTTTTTGTTTCATGTTGAAACCACTACTTTGTACCTATTATGTTTTACAAGAACATTACATAATTACCTTGATGAATAGATATTGAATTATTAATAAAAAAATTTAGTGGTATTATTATTTTATCCCAAGTATATAACTCCTCTATGATAATTTTTTATAGTAATTTTATTCCTATAAAATACTATTATCCTTTCTTTAGTCAAATTTGATACAATATTAGGTATTTATTGTGTCTCTCTACTTAGAGCACATTTCCACTATCAGGATAAAAAAACTCATTTCATATCCCAAATCATTCTATTATCAAGTATCAATGAAATTATGATTATGAACTGCTTATGAAAGAAAATTCTATAATACTGGTTATGATACCCATCAACAAGGGAATCTTGACTCAAATGATTTGGGAGGAAGTCAAAATTGATGAAATACCTATTTTACAGAAGTATAATAATCTATTTATGAATGAGCTACCTAAGTTAACATGGAAGGTAATGAATTTCCTTTGGATAGAGGAATGTGAAGAAAGTTTCAAAGAACTAAAAAAGAGGTTGGTCACTTCTTCTGTCCTCACATTACCTTGAAGTGGGGAATAGATTGTAATATTAAGTGATTCTTTGAAAAAGGGATTGTTTTAAGTCATCATGTATAATTATAAGGTAGTTTATTATTCCTTACACCAATTAAAGACTCATGATAAAAATTACCCTGCACATTATTTAGAGTTGGAAACAGTGATCTTTGCATCAAATATTTGATGAAATTATCAATATGGAGAAAAGTTTGATGCATATATCGATCAAAAGATATTAAAATATATATTCACATAAAAGGATTTGAATATATTCTAAAGGATATGGTAAGCATTGATAAAATATTATGACTACTCAATACATTACCACTTAGGGAAGAAAAATAAGGTGGCTAATGATTTGAGAAAGAAATAACATGATACTCTATCCATGATGAGGATTGAAAAAGACCCAATAATTATGGATTTATAGAGGATGAATCTTGAAGTCATAATGGGAGGAGATAAATCCTATATTACCCAATTGAATGATTAACCTTCCCTCCACATGATGATCAAAGAATCCCAGAAAGAAGATGTGGTTCTATAAAAAAAGATAGTGAATATTCTAGAGTTCAAATGTGATAAATATGGAGTTATAAGTTTTGGAACCTAGATACATGTCCCATCAAAATTGGAATTTAAGAAGGAACTTTTTTATGATTCACATAGCTCATCCTTCTGAATTCATCCAAGTTGTACGAAGATATGTAGAGATCTAAAATAAAATTTTGGTGGGATAATATGAAGAGAGAAATTACAGAATACATATGTTGATTCTTAGTTTACCTAAAAGTTAATGATGAATGAAAAAAGTCTAAGAGAATATTGTAACATCTCAAGTTTTTGTAGAAGGTTGAATTCCTCACCAGTTTTAAATTTTCAGAGTTTGGTAGGTAGAAAAACTCTTTTCTTATTTAACAGAACTTAATTCTAAGTTTTTCTTTGACCCAAGATCTTGATTTTAGATGAGTCATAATTATCAACAAGTGTATTTGGGTTTCAGTTGGGTTTTAGGTGTGTCACAAGATGAAAACCCAAGTTTTCAAAGTGATCAGACTTAGGATTATAGTATGGAAAAACCATGAAACCTCCAAGGAGAAACTATGTTCCCTCCAAATTCACTGAGCATGGTTTGGTAAAATATATAGGATGTGGAGAACAACCATGTGAGGACCTCTGTAATTTTTAGGAGAGGGATCCTCATGGATTATTCATGATTTTGGAAAACCATGCACATAACGCACGCTTAGTTCCACTTAACTAGTGGCTACACACATGCTCATCATAGTTTGGAAAAACTGTACGAGATAACCATGAAAGGTCTGGCTCTTAAGCAGAAGGAGATGCATGGTTTTCACATAGTTTTACAAATTGTGCGGGAAAACCGTGAAGGCTCTTTAAAAGTGTGAAATTACCAAACTACCCTCCTACCATTTTATCACATTTCACTCTCCTTCTTCCTCCTTCACCTGCACACAATATAGGGAACTCCCTATTTTCCTCCTCTACTAGTCATTGAGATCAAACCTCCATCTGATCTCTATTTATTAATCCATCTATGGCGTTGGATCTATGTTGATAATCCCTTGAATCCACTTATGCCTTTTCTTATTTCATATCACCACATGGAGTACTAAATCCATGTGATCAAATTTACCATATTTTTAGGGAATTCATCTAAAAAATTAATTCTTCCAAATTAACTTGAGTTAGAGGTTATTATCGGGCGAGCGAACGCCTACCAACATGAGGTACGTAGTGATCATATTTCTTTATTATTTCATGAGTATTTGGGGGGGATTATTTGATCAAACCATTATGTTGATTGAGAAAGACCTTCTTAAATTCATTATTGCCTTATAATTAATTAAATTGATCATATGGGATGTTTATGGGCATGCTTGCACGAGACTACAAATGGTTGAGGCTTTGTGAGAGGCCAGGACCTTGGGTAGTTTAGGTCGGGGTGTTTATTTTATTTAAATTTAATATATATATATATATATATATATATATATATTAATTTCTTGTGAGTTCCATAGGAACTGGACAGGCTTGGAATGAGGATTAAGATGGCATTGGCCATCTTGTTTTAGGCGATACAATCACCTGGACGGGATTGGACTGAGAAATTTGGGTGATGTTGATCACCTATTGGGAAACTTGGTGATTAGAATGAGGTGAAAATGTCTTTAGGCTATGGGTGAGGCTTTTGTGGTGCTATATAGTGATGGAAATTGAAGGAATGATGTGGTCTCAGGGGAATGAGGTGCCAAAATGGTGTGTATTAGGGACTTATTTGGTGATTTATGCTCACCTGTATTGGACAATGCACCTTTTGGAGTCATGTGAACATAGTAGGACTCATATGATGAGGTGGTATTGACCAATTGTGT
The DNA here is from genome assembly GCA_963277665.1 of Viscum album. NCBI lineage: Eukaryota > Viridiplantae > Streptophyta > Magnoliopsida > Santalales > Viscaceae > Viscum > Viscum album. The sequence goes on along the minus strand of OY728122.1, from coordinate 1,916,809,926 downwards.
GGGTAGAGGCCTTTGTTAGATGCAGATTAGGGAAATTTTTAGAGGTTATTTCCGTAGAAATCCACAAGGATGGTGAGGATCCATAGGATGATAGTATTGAGACTTTTAGTTAGAGGCTGAGGCTTGCTGTACTTGAGGATATTGTTGGAATGGCCAGAAGGCCTTAATTTTTTTATTATTTTTGATAATCCACCTTTTAAGGGATGAGGTGGAACCCTTACAAGGCCTGAAGTCTCAGAGACAATTACATGACCTATAGGTCTTAGAGGGAATCACCCAGACAAGAAAACTTGGAACTGATCCTCCCCAGCATGTGTCATGATATCAGCACTCCACCTTTGCAGGGCTGGTCGGCTAGCTGTCCTATGAAAAGCTCCACAGGCCCAGTACCGATGGAAAAGCCATACCTTCTCATTCTTCCAATTCCGGTTAGCTTTGCTCCAGTGAATGTGCTAGCCCTGAATCCTCCTCTGAAGCCTTGTTCCTTGTAGTCTGACTGGTACATCTGCATTCATGTGGCCTAAAGGCCTTGGGGTGGCCCAAAGGCCTTAAGGTGGCACGAAGGCCTTGATAATCAACTGGCCCGAAGGCCTTGAGAATCAACTGGGTTGTTTGACATCAAGTTATGCCTTGGGTTTAGTCTAAGGATCCTCTTCACTATGGTTTACTATAATTGGCTGAAGTAGGTGATCACTTCCTTATGACTGCTGAGCATAAGGGAAGTGGGTTATTATCATTATGTAAGTGTGCAATGATATTTTATTTAATTTTTAGTACATAACTTCTTAACCATAGATATAATATAGACACAAGTTGGTGGTGGCCTACTGATATTTTTCTCACACCCTACACAGGCCCTCCGGGATGCATGTCGACTTCATGACTTTGCATTCAGGTAAAGGTTCAGGCTCTAGTGTTGGACCTTCGTGTTGAGTTATTTAGTATGGGATGGATGAAAAGGGACCTTGAGGTTCCTACATCAGTTGGAGTTTCCTTTTGTTTTTATTTTCCATATCATCATGCTATTATATGTATGTGCTAAGGTCATCCATGGGCGACCCTTATTATTATTGATTGTATGAATTGATATTTATGAATTTTCTATTTTAGTATCTACAAATGGTATGTTGTATTGTTTATTTATTTCTCTTCTTTTTTTATTACTTCTTCTATTGTGTGTTGTTATTTTTCCATGGGCGGGTTACAGGTCCAGTGTTGATTGGTATTTCTTTTTGTTTCATTATATTTATTATACCCTTATTATATCATCACCAGAGGGTATAGTCTCTCCACTATCACATCTTTACACCCTCATTTATAGTCATAAATCCTTTTCATTTGGGGAGTCATACTTAAGGCCTAGTGGAACTTGGTCCGTAGCACTGTTTGGGTGGCTAAATAGGATAGGGTACTACAAATGGTATTAAGGGGTTTATTTTAACTTTTTTTTGGGTCTTAATAATTAGTCTATGGTAGATCAGAGATAATATATTGTCATAAATTGGTTTATAACTCATGTTTGGGTTCCTTTATTCCCATTCATGGTGGAAGAACCAAGTTTCTAGGGGTGGGAATTACTATTATGTTTTGATCATTTTATATTTGATATTATTTCCACCTTGAGTGGTGCACTTGGATGTGAATTATTATCTATTATTATATGAGACCCTTGAGCTTGTATAACAAGGGAGGATTTTTAGACCCTTGGCCTAGTATGTAAAGGGGTGTTTGTTTATGATTTTGATAGGAACATATGATGTTTTATATATATACATGCATTCCTTTGATAAGTTGTTGTGTGATAATTAATACCTATATGTATATATAGTCTTGGATCTTATAGGAGAAGATAAGGACGATTATGTGGGGTGATGTTGATCACCAGGTTGGGATATGAGGTCATTATATTGAGGTGACATGATTCATTAGGACGAGCGTGGCCCGTGGAATATGTGATACCTGGCTCTGATATGGGTGGGTAAGGGGCCAAGAGGTCATATATCATGTGGCATGGTTGCGATGGGGGAGGGTAAGGGTAGTGAGGTTGTGATTCCTATTACTTCTTTCCATATACGTGATATATATATGTTATCTAGGCTATCTAACCATAATATTGGTATTCAGAGAGATTCCATCTAGATGGGTTCCAATGGAGCGTCAGGCAGGCGATGATTTGGTGCCGCTCAAGAGAGCACAAGTTGACATCCCTGAGGGTCATGATGAGTCCCAAAAGGGTCAGGATGAGAATTGTACACAGGTACATGACCAGGTATAGACTCTAGTTTAGGCAGGTCAACTACCAAATTTGACATCTTTTGGGTCATGGGTTGATAAGTAGCTCAGAGAAATTATGGAATGTGTCATCTAGGGGATCGATAGGGGATCTCAGGGAGAAGAGCCTTATATGGAGTAACTGACTTGAGAGTTCCATTCATAGAACCCACTAATATTTTAGGGTGAGGAAGACCATATGCAGATGAGAACTGTATCGAGTTGATTCAGATGATCTTCGAGCAGCTTGAGACTCCCCTAGGGAGGAGGGTAAAGCTGTCTATGTACATTCTCAAAGGACCGAAAAAGCATTGGTGGGACATGCAAGTTCAGGTGGGAAGACATGAGGGATTGTCTTGGAAGGAAATTTAGGACAGGTTATTTGATCACTTATTTCTGAAGATGATGAGGGTATATAGATATTGGGAGTTTATGAGCTTGCAGTAGTGAGACAAGTCCGTCATGGACCAAGCATCTACATTCACTGAGTTTTATCACTTTATACTTGGTATGGTGGGTGATGAAACCTCAACGGTGAGGATTTTTGAGGATGGTTTATAACAAACCACTTGGTTTTAGGTAAATATTTTCAGGTTGTTCACATTTTCAGAGGTAGTTAATCATGCACTCATAGCCGAGGAAAATTTGATGGACTGATCTTACTCGAACCAGGTGATGTCTTTAGGTGATGTTAGAGGTGATGCACCAAATAGTAGGAAGTGAGTCCAATATGAGTTATTATAGGGAATTTAGTCCAATGACTTGAGCATACCACTAAGGAGTGGGTCATCGACTGTATGCTTTTAGTGTGGGCATCTTGGTCATGTGTTGACATAATGAGAACAGGTGACGAAGGAGTGCTGAGATTGTGGTTAGGTTGAGAATCTCGATAGATTCTATAGGAGTCCTTATCAAATAGTAGAAAATCAGGGATTGGGGTAGAATCAGGGTTATAATATTGGACCAGGAGTGGTACTAGGAGCTGGTATCTAGGATTCATTTACACGTGGAGGCCGTAACAGAGATAGTGGGACCCAAAAGTGGGGTTAGTGGCTGGTGTAACACTACATGGAGGTCAAGATTCATGCAGTCAGGCTTCAGGAAAGATTCACGCAATGAAGATGCCAGGTAAAGAGTAGGCCGGGGAGCCAGTTATGGTTATAGTTACACTGTGGGCATAGTTGTGTTTCTTTTTGTTTATTTTTGGAATATTCCTTTTTATAGTAATATATATTTTGGGTGAATGAGGTGCATGAGATCTATCTATGGACTGACCAGACACTAGTTAATAGGTTGTAATAGAATCATATGAGTTATATATATACAAACAAGGTGCATGGAAATGTGATATTTTATGAGCATCATTGGGTGAATGGATTTTGAGGTGCATTTCCATCTAGGAATCAATGCGATGTAGGACTTGATTGTGGTGTGAGGCATGGGGACTAATTTTAAAATATGATGAGATACAGGACCTCTCAGGTGTCATGTGTGACATGGAAATGAGGAAGGAATCCATTTATATGTAGGAGATGATGGGTTTTAGGTATGACACAGGAGAACCTAATGAGGTGTAGGAGAGAAGATGCATCATGGGAGGACTTTTGAGTCTAGGGATGGTCGACAGACCATTGGTTTTATTTGATTTCTGTGTTAGGATGCAATTGAGGTAGGTAACTCATATGGTGGGGATCCCTTGAGGCATTTAACCTATTCTTTTGAGACTGGGGTAGTCTGGGTTAATTTCAATGAGATGGGTATGTTTGGTACCATCTCTAGATTTTGTTTTACAGATTGGGAAGAGCTATGTTAAGGTGGGGAGATTGAAACATCCTGAGTTTTTGGAGCGGGTCTAATTCCTCTCCCTTTTTGAATTTTTAGAGTTTGGTGGGTAGATAAAATATTTTCTTATTTAATAGAACTTAATTACAAGTTTTCCCTTGACACAATAAGTTGATTTTAAATGAGTCTTAATGATTAACAAGTTTATTGATGTTTTGATTGGGTTTCAGGTGCATCAAATGTAAAAAACCAAGTTTTTAAAGTACATAGACCAATGTACATGGTTTGAAAAAACAGCATGATCTACAAGGAGAAACCACAAACCTTCCAAATGCACTGAGCATGGTTTGGTAAACTATGCAGGAGGGGGAACATAGCTGTGTGAGGACCTCTGTATTTTTTAATAAAGGGATCAACATAGATTATGCATGGTTTGGAAAAACTGTGAGTATACCACACACTTAGTGTCACTTAACTAGTGTCTATGCATGGTATTAGAATGGTTTGACCAAACCATGTGAGCTAATCGTGCGAGGTTAGGCTCTTTAGCAGCAAGAGTCGTATATTTTGCACATGATTTTCTAAACCGTGTAGGCTCTTTAAAAGTGTGAAGTTACCAGACTAAACTCTTAACCTTTTATGTTATTTCCTCCTCCTCCTTCCTCCTTCACCCATGCACAATAGAGGGAACTCCCTATTTTCCTATTCCACTAGGCATTGAGATTAATCCTCTATATGGGATTAGTTTATTGATTTGTATGTGGTGTTGAATCTATATCAGAAATACCTTTAATCCTCTTTCATATTTTCTTATTTTCTCTCTCTGTATGAAGCGCTAAATCCATGCGATCCAATTTACCCTATTTTTAGGGAATTCGTCTAAAACACTAATTTACTCCAAATTGGATCAAGTTAGAGGTTTTTATCTAGTGAGAAAATGTCTACCAACATGAGGTAGGTGGTGATAATCTTTCTTTGTGATTTCACGAGTGTTTTGGGGGTGAATATTTGATCATGACATTGTGTTGACTGAGAAAGACCTTATTAAATTCATGGTTGTCTTCTAATTAATTAAATTGATCATATAGGATTCTGATGGGAATGCTTTCATGATACTATAAATGGTTGAGGCTTGGTGAGAGGCCGGGACCTTGGGTAGTTTAGGATGGGGTGTATCTTTTATTTAAATTTAACTGATATATATATATATATGAATTAATTTTTAGTTCCATGGGAAATGGACGTGATTGGAACAAGGATTGAGATAAAGTTTTTTATTTGGTTTGAGGTGATACGATCTTTAGGATGGGCTTGGACTAAGGTATTTTGGGTGATGTTGATCACCAGTTAGGTGACTTGGTCATCAGGATGAGGCAACAATGTCATCAGGATGTAGAAGAGGATCATGTGATGTTGGTGGCATTGACCATCGAATGAGATATGTGGTCGCAGGGGCATGAGGTGCCAGAATGGTGTGGATTAGGGACTTATTTGGTGATTTCCACATGTGTTGGAAAATTCACCATTTAGAGTCATGTGCACATATTAGGACTGATATGATGAGGTGGTATTGTCCACTCGTGTAGGTATAGGCCTCTGCTAAATGCGACTTAGGGAAATGGTTGGAGGTGCTTGCTGTAGAAATCCATGAGGATGGTGAGAAGCCATTGATTGAAAATGTTGAGACTGTTGGTTAGGGGATGAGGCTTTCCTTACTTGTGGCTGTTGGTCCAAAAAAAAAATTGGAGGACGGAAATCACCATTCCTCAGAACATTGGCTGTTGAGCCGACAATGATATTATTTGGAGGGCATAAATCATTGTACCCCAAACATCGAGCTTCAAGCCAATGGAGTTACTTATGATCCAAGGTTTGAGGGACCATGTACTTGTTTAGGCGTTCCATTAGGATGTCAAATATTTCATTATACATGAGGTTTCAATTAGCACAAGGTTCCATGGATTTCTATTAGAGGTGGAACCTAAGGGTTCACCTAGACTGTTTGATATCATAGTATGCCTTGGGATTAGTCTAAAGATCCTCTCCACTATGGTTTACCGGTGTTGTACGAAGTAGTTGATTGATTCATTATGATTGTCATGCACATGGGAAGTATGTTATTATTATTATTCATGTGTGTAGCGCTGTTTTATTTACTTTTTAGTATATACATCCTTAATCATAGATGTACGATAGGCACACATTGGTGGTGGCCTATTGAGATTCTTTCTCACACCCTACATGGGCTCTTTGAGATGCATGTAGACTTCACAACTTTGTGTTCAGGTAAAGGTTTGGGCTCTGGTGCTAGACCTTAGTGTTGGGATATTTAGCATGGGATGGATAACAAGGGACATTGAGGTTCCTATGTCATTTTGAGTTTCCTTTGTTTTTATTTTCTGTATCAACATGCTATTATATGTACGTACTGAGGTCGGCCATTGGAGAACCTTATGATTATTTTATTATATGAATTGATATGTATGCATGTTCAATTTTAGTATCTATAAATGGAATTTTTTATTGTTTATTTATTTCACTACTATAGTTTTATTTCTTCTTCTATTGTGTGTTGTGCTTACTCCATGGGCGGGTTATTATTCCAATGTCTGTTGGACTTTCTTTCTACTGCATTATATTTATTAGAACCTTATTATATCATCAATAGAGTGTATAGTCTCCCCATTATCACCTCTTTACACCCTCATTTCTAGTTGGAAGCCTTTGGTGTTTGGGGAGGTACACTTAAGGCCTGGTGTCACTTGGCCTGTAGCACTGTTCGAGTGGCTAAACAGGTCGAGGCACTAAACATGTTGCAACCATTACTCATACTAGTACAAAAATGGGAAAACATAACCATGGATTTCAACATAGAGCTCTCAAATACATCTAAATTACATAATGATATTTGAGTTATTGTCAATCACCTTACTAAGTCAACACATTTTATTTCCATTAAAGAATATTTATATATTGATGAACTCACCAAGATATATATAATAGAAGTGGTAAGGCTATATGGAGTACCAATATCCATTATATCTAATTAGGATATGAGGTTTACCTTATGATTTTGAGGAAGTCTTCAAAAATCATTGGGGACTGAGATGAATTTTAAAATTTCTTATCATCCTAAAAAAATGGTTAGTCTGAGAGGTCCATTAAAAATCTAGAGGATTTTCTTAGATCACGTTCAATGGATTTCCAAGAATGTTGGAAAAAACCCCTCCCCTTGATAGATATAAGACCCTCGGTTTCAAGTAAGTATCCCTTTCTTTGTGATTTTTATGTATATAAAGTATATGGGTGAAGTTTGGGAGATTTTATATAACTTTTGGACTATTTTTTAGGCTTTTATAAGGGTTCATGGTTAGTTAATGGTTTGTAAAAATTGTGCAACACCTATAGGAAACCGTGGACAATGAAGAAGGGGCTAAAGGGAAGGTTCACAGTCTATGCATACTTTTTCCAAACCATGAAGCATCCTAGGAAAACCATGCAACATGAGACAATGGACTTTGTTATGGATGGTTCATGGTTTGGAAACCAAGAAAACCAACCATGAGAGGTCCATCCTTAAGGAAGTGTCTTACAAATGGTTACCACATGATTTGTCTAACCACATGACTAACTATGCAAGGGTTAAAAGTGAGATCCTAAAATTGTGGATCTCAAACATTTTTATCTCCAACTCCCTTATTTTTCCTTCTATGAGGCCCTAACTTGATATTTTATCTTCCCAAAGGCTAAGGAAGTGTCTCCCATTAATATGATAGTGACATGAAGTCTCCTATTGGTGATTTGAAGCTGGGTTATCATGATAAGTCATCGTGATTGTTCTTGGTGGTTTGTCTTAGATATACTTATCTATCTCTCTCAGTTTATTAGATCTGATCTATGATAGTGGATTCCAAATATGATTATATTTGTTATTTTTGATGATATGGGAATATATCTAAGGTAGTTTTTTTTGGAGTTTCAACCTGGTTTCATTAGTGTTTGAGTTTTATTCTTCGTTTTCACCATAAAACCTGAGGTAGGTGGCTTCACTATCAACTCCTATATTTAGAACATGAAGGATTAGTTTCAAATTGATTAAACTAATTGAAATTGATTGTGAAATTGGTTTGAAAATCATGGTAGAAACCTTCTTTAGTGATGGTTTGTGATTTTTTTGTGCAATGTGATTTGATAAATGATTTTAAAATGTTGATTTTAAAATTGTTTCATGGTTTGATTTATGGAAAAAGGTTTTCAATAAAAATTCTATTTTATTGAGATATTTTTGGAATGATTGTATTAGCATTGTTTTTAGGAATATTCAGTGATGTGATTTCACATTTCATTATGAGGCTTGGTTGAAACATGACCTTATGCTCGGTGCCAAAGGTGTAATGGCACATGGTATTTAATTACCTTGCGAAGACTTGATAGATCAATGAGAAACCAATCATGAGTATGGAACTATAATAATCAAGAATGCATGTGTAAATGTGTGGATTAGATTGATATATGTCAAAAGGAAATATGAGATGGTTTTGAAGAACTTTTTTGGTTGATTTCCTTGGATTTTTTTATTATTTTGAGAAAACTATTTTACAATGGAACTTGTTTATATTTATTTATAAACTGATTATAGAAATTATTTTATATAATTTTTTTATAAAATGTGCTAACCAGTTCTATCCTAGTGGCATGAGTGGGGAATTCATTGGGGGAAAATCTACTAAGTTTCATTACTCATCCCTTCTTTGGAACTTTGTTGATTTTGTAGATGTTGTTTATTTAGACTTGGGAAAAGGTAAAGTATCAAACATCATTAGAATTACTTCATGATACTTGGACTATTTTGCGGAGTTGTAGCATAGAGATTTCTGGAGCTTAGAGTTGTCATTGAATTCTTTGAGTTTTTTTCCACTGTGTACTTTGATATTATAGTCTTCCTATATGGTACTTAGTTTTAGTTTGATTTTAATATCAATGGTTGCTTTGAGTTGCATTTCATTGATATCAGGCATCATAAAGTGGGTTATTTGGTTGTCATGTTTGGTAAGCTGTTTTGTTTTCAAAGGGAAAATTGTCCCCCATGTGTATTGAATCCCTCTGGCATTTATTACCAGTCTTTAGCATCTTGGGGATGTCACTTAATTCCAAGTAATGTTCCTCTACCATCTCAATCCAATGGGAATAGGAGGGATGTTAGAAGTGGTGTCTATTTTTTTGGTCAAAAAATCTATTTGAGACAAGTGGTATCAGTTTTTTTGGGTCTAAAAATCCATTTGAGATAAGTGGTACCAGCTTGGTCCTTTTCAATATATTTTTGGAACAAGCGGTAATCAGTTTTTTTTGGTATTGGAGTTGAAATTAATTCTAGTCTATTCCTTATGTTGGGATCATATAAAGGAGTAGGATTTTTAGGACATGAAATGTAGAGAATAAAAATATATAGCTAACCTTTTTATGCTGAACTTCAAGTTACCAAGGAGTTGGGTACATAAGTGTTTCAAAGACACTTACAAGTTTTTAAATATCATTTTCATGGGTTTAAATAATGATATGAGCATGAAATGCATTAGAAAATGAATTCCCACTAGGAGGAAGCTTCTGAGAATGTGGTTTCACCTGAGCCACATGTGAACCAATAGCTGGTTCAGAGTATTTTTCAAGAATTTTAGGCTGTGGATAGTGGGAATAGGAGGGATGATCCCAGGAAAGTGGATCATTCAGTTCAATTCTAGAAGCAAAATCCACCCATATTTCGGGGTGATTATGAACTAGAAAAGGTAGAGGTGTGGCTGAATAGAATGAATCATATCTTCTATTTCATTGACCCACCAATAGAGTTGAAAGTCATGATGGATATGTATATGTTGGAGGATCTTTCATGTTATTGGTGTAATTTATCTGTTTAGGTTAAATTAGACCACAATCTTGTATGGGAGGATTTTGAAGAAATTTTCAACAAAAAATTCTATCCCCATACATTCAAAATTCAAAGAATGACAAAATCATTCATCTTGAAGTAGGAAAATCTCTCTGTTATGGAGTATGAGGATAAATTCATGAAATTAGTGTGCTTTTCACCCAAATTTTATACTAGTGCATCCTTGAAGGCCCACATCTTTGAATCGGGGATGAGGTAGGAGATTCACTCAAAGATTTTTTTGCTCCATATTATAGATTATATAGAGATGGTCAATAGAGAGATGGTAGATGAAACAGAAATATTTGGAACTATTAGAGGAGGAAGTATGTTGATACCTATAAGAAATTATGGGGACTCTAATGCTAGGATAAAGTGAAATAGAGACACCTATTTCTAAGGTGGGAGCATGAATCAAAATTATACGATTAGATCAATGAATCTTCCTATGAGACCCATGAATAAAGCTGGATGTTTCCAATGTGGTTCTTTTGACCACATGAAGTAAGAATGTACAACACCACTAAGATCATTCCACAACTGCAACAATATGGGGCATCTTCAGCACTATTTTCACAGTGCTTTGAGGTTAGGTGTCTGAGACACTTCTTAGGTGTCACAAGAATCACATGCTTCGATGAGGTAAGGGAAGAAGAATACCTCTCATCTGCAGAAAAAAAAACTAGCCATGATGATTCCAGGAATACTATGAATCCTCAAGAAGTGTAATCTCAATATGGAAATAAGGAGAAAAGTGTAGAAACAAAGAAATTATATGGATTTAAACAAGTTATTGTGGATGATCAGTCTGGATCATCTATGGTTTGAGGTATGATTCTTTAGAATTATACCCTTATACAAGTTTTTTTTGATATGGGTGCATCCCATTCCTTTATTTCTTCTTGAATTATTTATTTTAAGAGTTTAAAACTAGAGATGATTCCTTATGTGATAAAAATTAAAACTCCTATAGGTCAAAGAGAATGCCAAGCCTTTGTGTGTAGAACATGTTTTATAACTATTTATGGAGTTGAGTTGAAATGGGATTTCTAAGTATTTAATATAGAAGTTTTTGATATAATCCTAGGTATGGATTGGTTAACTATGTTCAAGGCTCACATTGACTGTTATAAATGAAGATTCAATTTTAAAAATGAAGATGGTGTTGAGAATCCTTTCCAGGGGACCAGAATGTAAAGGAAGGTGCAATGGGATTGTTATCACCAGTAGTGGGAACAATTTCATACTAGTTGGAAGCATTATCTTTGACATTGATGGAAAATATTGAGAAGAAAAATTTTCCAGCATTGTTTGATCAATTTCTAGATGTGTTTCCTGAAAATTTATTAGGGTTTCCACCTAGCAGAGATGTGGAGTTTATGATTGATCTCATTTAGGGAACCTATCATATTTACCTTATATATTATTGGATATAACCAAAATAATTAAGATATATTAAAGTACAATTGGAAGATATGGAAATAAAATAGTTCATTCGGCTGAGCACGTTTTGTGGGCAGTATCGGTCTTGTTTGCGAAAAAGGAGGATGAAAATCTATGATTTTTTGTGGATTATCATAAGCTTAGACAAATTATAATAAAGAATAATTATCCATTTCCATGTATTTATGATTTTTTCGATAAATTTAAAGGATATCAATGGTTCTATAAGATTGAATTGCGATCAGGATATCACCAATTGTAGGTTCGTAAGGAGGATATTCTGAAGACAGCTTTCAAAAAGCAGATATGGCCATTATGAATATGCGGTGATGCCTTTCAGTCTTATGAATGTACCATTAGTCTTTATGGCATTGATTAATTGGATATGTCAGATATATCTATATTATTTCATGGTGGTGTTTGTGGATGACATATTGGTGTATTCAAGGACAAGGGCTGAGCATGATAAACACTTGGTGAGAATGTTGGGAATCCTAAGGGATCATCATCTGTATAAAAAATTATAAAAGTTTTATTTTTGGATATAAGAGGTATGATTCCTTGTCCATGTAATCTCTAAAAAGGTGTTTCTATAGATCTAGAAAATATTGAGGTTGTGATCACTTAGAAACCACCAAAGAACATCTTTGAGATACACATTTTTCTTAGATTGGATAGTTATTATCGATGATTTGTGCATGATTTTTAATGATTATATTCACCTGTTATGGATTTGAAAAATAATAATGTTTCATTCCAATGGAATGAGTAATTTTATAAGTCTTTTCAAGACCTTAAAGTTCTCCTTACATAAGTACCAATCTTGATTTTTCCAAAATCAGGACAAGGGTACATATTGTATTGTGATGCTTCGGGATCTGGGGTGGGATTTATTCTAATGCAAGGAGATCATTTTATTTAATATGAGTCAAGGTAGTTATGAGTTCATAATAATAATTAACTAACACATGATTTGGATATTTCTAGCGTATTCCATGCTTTGAATACTTGGCATCATTACCTCTTTGGTGAGAAATTTACTGTGTTTACAGATCAAAAGAGTTTGAAAGATATTTTATCACAAAGGTACTTGAATATGAGACAAATAATATGGATGGAGTATCTCTAAATGTTTGAATTTTAATTGATTTATACACTAGGAAAAGTAAATTTGGTAGCAGCTGCATTAAGCAAAAAGTCGTATGCTCAGTTGGAAAAAGAAGTTTCAGATGAGTGGTAGTTGATGTCGGTCCTAGACGACATGAACATGGAATGTGAAGACTAAGGTGAACTTTAAAGCTTATTTCATGCTTAATTTTTTCATGATTTGGTAAAGATGGTTAAAGAGGCACATACATCCAATGTATAATGTGTGGCTATGAGGTTGAAACTCAATGGTGGGAAGACCATTGAGGGATGTAACCTAGATGAGAGTTAAGTGTTTTAGTTCAAAAATTAGATGATTATACCTATGGCTTGTCAATAAAAAATTCTTCATGCTTACCACCATTCTATATGGGCTGTTCATACTTGAATACAGAAGATATATAAGGCATTTAAAAAATATTTTTGTTGAAACAATATGAAAATTAAGGTAGATGAGTTTGTGTCGAGATGCTTAACTTGACAAAAAGTTAAGGTAGATAATCAGAAACCATTAAGTATTCTACAATATTTACCTATTCTTATGTGGAAATGGGAGTATATATCCATGGATTTTGTAACAGGTCTCCCAAGAATTGTTCAGAAACACGATGCCATATAGATGGTAGTGGATCAAATCACAAAGTTGTCTCATTTCATTCCTATTAATGAATATCATATGGTGAAGTAATTATAAAAAATCTATATTCAAGAGGTTTTAAAGAGGCATGTAATACCAGTTTTGATCGTTTCAGATAGATATTTGAGGTTTAATTATATTTTCTGGATATCCTTAGAGAAATCCCTTGGGACTCAGTTGAATATGAGTACGACGTACCATCCTTAGATGGAGGGATATCCAAAAGAATGATACAAACATTATAATACATGATGTGGGACTATGTAATGAATTTTAGTGGATCATGGGAAGAGAAAATTCTATTAGTGGAGTTCTTATATAACAATAGTTATCATGCCTCAATAAAAATGGATCTGTTTAAAGCATTATATAAGAGTCCTTTATGTTCTCCACTTTTTTTGGGTGAAACAGATGAGACTTCAATAGTTTAGATGAGACATATCCAATAAATAATAGAGAAGATTTAGTTGATCAGGAAAAGGTTGGAAATGGTTTAGAGTCATCAGAAATCATATGCGGATCATCATCGATGACCATTTCCATTCAAGGCGAGTAATCACATGTTCTTGAGAATCTCCCCAAGACTTGAGCATAGACATTTTGGGAATCATGGAAATTTATCCCCTCAATACATAATCCATTTTGAGATACTATAATGGGTTGGTGAGGTGGAATATCGGTTGGTATTTCCACCATAGTTCAATGCGGTTCATAATGTGTTCCATGTATCTTAGTTAAAAAAGTATATGCTTGATCCTGACTATGTGATTCGATTGGATCATGTTGAACTAGATCTGAATTCTTCATTGGTTCATGTGTTAGTACGAGTCGTGGATAGGCAAGAGAAAGTATTGTGCAGAAAAAGCATAAGTCTAGTGTGAGTTTTGTGGAAAGATAGTTAGATTTAGGAAGAGTCTTGGGAATGGGAGAAGGAAATGAAAGATCTATGGAAAGATCTCTTTTGGGACAATGATGGTTTTATAATTTATAGGGATGGAAAGGCTGATGGTGGGGAGAATGTATCACCCCCAGTTTCAATTATGTAACCATTTATTTATGATTTTTAAGTTTATAAAGTATATGGGTGATTTTTGGGAGAGTTTGGAGAACTTTTGGAGTATTTTTGGGGGTTTTATAAGGGTGAACGATTGGTACATGGTTTGGGAAAACTATAAATCACTTACAAGAAACCATGAACAATGAAGAATGGGATAAAGGGGATGTGAAATGTCTATGCACGGTTTGTCCAAAACATGTGGAATCATAGGAAAACCATGAAACACAATACAGTGGAATTTGGCATGGCTGGAACATGGTTTGGAAACCATGTGAGCCAACTATAAAACTTCTATCCTTAAGGTAGTGGATTGCATATAGTTAGCACACAGTTTGTCCAATTGTGTGACTGACCATGCATGAGTTAAAAGTGAGATCCTAAAATTGTGGATCTCACCCGTTTTGTCTCTAACTCCCTCATTTTACTTATATGTGGCCATAACTCAAGATTTTATCTTCCCAAAGGCTATGTAATATTCTCCCATCGATCTAGAGGAAATCTAAAGGATTCTCTTTGTGTTTTGAAGACATATTCTCATGGTAAGTCATAATTCTTGATTATTCTTGGTGGTTTATCTTTGATATAATTATATATATCTCTTAGTTTCTTTTATCTATGTACTATATAGATATATATAAGATATTGGATTCCAAATATGATTATATTTAGTTTTTTTATGATAGGGTAAGATATCTAAGGTGGGACTTTTGAGTTTCAACCTGGTTTCGTTGGCGTTTGAGTGCCATTCTTTGTTTTCACCATAAAACCCGAGGTAGGTGGATTCAATATAAAATATTCTATTTATAACTCGAAGTATTAGTTTCAAATTGATTAAATTTATTGTGAAATTGGTATGAAAGGAATGTTATAAGCCTTATTTAGCGATGTTTTGTGGATTTGTTGTGCAAAGTGATTTAATAAATGATTTTAAAATGTTGATTTTAAAATAGTTTCTTTGTTTGATTTAGGGAAAAAGGTTTCCAATAAAAAGATTATTTTATTGAAATGGTTTTGGAATGATTTTATTGGTATGGTTTTTGGGAAAACTTAGTGGTGTGTGTTCATATTTCATTATGAGGCTTGGTTGAAATATGACCTTGTGCTTGGTGCCAAAGGTGTGATGGAACATGGAATTTAATTACCTTGTGATGACTTAGTAGACCGATGAGAAAATTATCATTAGTATGTAACTATAATAATGAAGCATACATGTGTATATTTGTGGATTTTTAGATTGAGTTGAGATATTACAAAAGAAAATATGAAATGGTTTTTAAGAACTTGTTTGGTTGCTTTTTTTTAGAATTTGTTATTATTTTGAGAAAACTATTTTAAAATGGAACTTGTTTATATTTAGTTATAAAATGATTATATAAATTATTTTATATAAACTTTTTTATAAAATGTTCTAACCAGTTCTATCCCAGTGGTGTGATTAGGGAAGTCATTTGGGGAAAATATACAGAGTTTTATTACTCACCCCTTCTTTGGAACTTTGGCGATTTTTCAGATGTTGTTTATCGAGACTTGGGAAAAGGTAAAGTATCACTCATATTTAGCAGTACTTTTTGATACTTAGAATGTTTTGTGGAGTTGAAAAATATATATTTTTTGATCTTGGAGTTTTCATTTAATTATTTTAGTTTTGTTTTCTCCTATGTACTTTGACATTGTAGTCTTCTTCTATGGTACTTGGTTTTAGTTTGATTTTAATATCAATGGTTTCTTTGAGTTTTATTTAATTAATATCATGCATGATAAAGTGGGTTGTTTGGTTATGTAATGCTTGGTTGGTTATTTTATTTTCAAATGGAAAATATCTCTCACGTGTATTGAAGCCCTCTGACATTTATTTCCATCCTTTGATGTCTTGTGGATGTCACTTAAGGCCAAGTAATGTTCTTCCTCCTTAAGTCAATGGTAACAAGAGGGATTTTATAGTATAGTTCACATACAATAACAATTTAAATTATAGAATTAATATGGTACCATATGTTCAAATTTATAGGAAGATATATAGGAATCCAAATCACTAGGATGAAGTTGGATAGAGGAATCTAATAGATACTAACATTTCCCAAGAAATAGCAGATAAGGTTAAAACCATTCAACAACATATGAAATTAGGAAAATTTTGACCAAATTATTATGCATATAATCATCTATGAGATATATAATTTGAATTTGGTGATAAAGAGTTCATCAAGATATATCTATAGGAGTGGGTTATGAGATTTGTGAAGAAAGGGAAGCTGAGGCCTAGATATATTGGTCCCTATGAGATCCTTTATCATATTAGGGTCATTTAATATTGCTTAGAACTCCCTCCAAGACTCTATCAAGTGTATGATGCATTAGAAATATCTATTTTTAGGAAGTACATACCATATAATTAACATGTACTAATCTTGGAAGATGTAAAATTTGAACATGACCTTTCATATGAAGATCAACCTATGTAAATCTTGGATCCAAGAGACAATATTATGAAGAACAAGACTACCCATATAGTCAAAGTTATGTGCTTGAATCATAAGTTTGATGTGGCTACATGAGAACCTGATGATGTGATGAGAGAAAAGTACCCTCAATTTTTCCCTCTGTGTAATATAATTTATAGGGATAAATTATTTTTAAGGGGGGTAGAATGTAATAACCCATGTTTTTAAAAAAATATTACGCCTTAAATAAATACGGTGTTTAAAATCTTATTTCAAATTAAACACTGATCTAAAATGATCAGTGAATTATTAAATAAGAAAATTATAACAAGAATAAAACCTATAGTATATAAAAAGATAACAATCAATTATAAATACCTAAAAAATAGGATTAAGAACACTTATAGATTAAACATTTCATTTTTTAATAAAAATACATTTCTTTATATATTGTAATTTAATTTAAAAATTAAATTTAAAAATTTTAAAATTTTAATTATATAAATAATCACAATTTTTTAAATTTATAATGTACAAATTATCTTATTATAAATTTCTATAATTTTTTTGAAATAAATTATTTTTAGTGAATATTAAAAAATACAGTTTTACTAAAACCATAGCGTTTATAACTCTATCATGAAGTAGGTATAACTTAAAAAATTTTAAATATTTTTTGTGATAAAATATATATTTAAGGATTCAAAATAAACATTTTTAAATACCATTATAATTTTATAAAACCAATTTTTAACTTTTAATAAACATAAGTAATATTTTTCAATAAAAGAAACTGTTTTTGGTATTTTATTTTAATAAATTATTATTTATGTAAAATAAGGTTTTAATTTTCTTTAAAATATAAATAAATTTTATTTTATTTATAATAAACTAATTTATATCATAAAAATAAATACATTTACAATTTAATCTTACACAGAAACTTTAAGCTTAAAAATATATGTTTTCTAAAAATGGGTATTTACTCATTACATGTGTTGATGTTACAATTGATTTTTATAACACACAAAAATTTTATATGATAAAATGGATTTAATATTTAGAATAAATAGGTCAAAAATATAAATTAAGTTCCATTTTATTTTTAATCATTAAAATTAAATTACTTATGTAAAATTAGTTACCACGGTAAAACAAAAAGGGTAAAAGTGAAAATTCTAAGAGTAATGGACTTAAAACATGTTTAAAACATGTTTCAAAATGAATGGTTATGTTATTATATACCTTATATAAATAAATAATTAATTTTACATTTTAGAGTCTTATTTACTTGTGAAAAATATGCTATCTTTATACTAAGTTTAAATATTTTCAAAAAATCCATTCTCACCACTTATAAAAGGGGCCTCTCATCACCCCTTCAAGACCATCCTAATTTTTTTTCATCTTTAAAATATAACATTTTTATTTTCCATATAATACTATTAATTTTCCTTTATCCCATGGTCAAAATATACTTTCCTAATACCTCAATTTCTAAGGATACTTCCAAGGGAAAACCCAAGTCCTCAACACGAGTAATTTTTTCCCCAACTTATTTTCTTTTCTTTCATAATTTACAAAAAAATATTTTTCTCATCAATATATAATCACATTATTATTATTTTTTACTTAATTTTATTATTCTTATGGAATAATTATTAACCACCTTCCCCTTTTCCCATTAAGAAGAATGAAAATATCATTCGTGCATGTGTGGACTACCGCCCCCCCAAAGTAACGTATCTCGTTTTTCATCTAGTTATTTTATTAATTAAACTATATTAAATTATGGTTCAACACATTAAAATTATATAAATAATATCATTATTCTTATATAATAATTATATTATTAAAAAATAAACCACTTTCATAATTATAATCATCCATTAATTTTGATATGTTCATGTTTAGGTTGGTCTAACCACATACTTGAAAAATGTTATAATAATATAATGGATAACCATGAGAACTTAATTAATGATATAAAAATAAAATAAATATTTCATTTTGGTTCATGAAATGGTAACATTAATATTAAACTCATTAATTAAGATACCAACGTTCATTCAATAAAAAATCATCGAAACATGATCATCACCAATTTCATATTTAATAATCATAAAAAAAATTCCCATATAATGAAATTATAAAATTATAAAGAATTAATTACAGTACCTTTTATTATATAGAAATTATTATCTTTGGGAGAATAATAAATAACAACACCACTGGTATGAAACTTTTTCAAAATGATCAATATTACTCACACCCAATATTGAAAATAGATAATAACTAACTAATCTAAATGTAGAAAATAATTATAAATAAATTTTATAAAATGTTATGGATATTAATATGGTTATGAAATAGGTAATTAAGATATTTATTTTTTTTATACATGATGTTAGAGTGCGATAAAATAAACAAGAATTCAAGGAAAGGATTTCTTGTCTCAAATTTTTACCCCATGAGACACATTTGTTATTATACACCATGTTTTATTTAGAATGGTGTATCTAATGACTATTTAACATTTTTTATCATGATAATCTAATTATTAATGGTATTTACTTTTTCATTTGAAATCATATCATTCAATGGGTTTCTACTCGAAATTTTCTAAGGTTTTAAGGGGTTCTTTGTCTCAAATTTAATTTCATAAGACATATTTGATATTACACACTATTATTTAATTTATATGGTGAATTAACTAACATATTGTTTTCATGTATGAAATATTTTCCATTTCATGAGATTTTAATTTATATTTCATTATCTCCCTCTCAAGATCCTTTGATTCTTACATTACCAATACTATAAGGGTTTAATCGACCAAATCTTTAATT
The DNA here is from genome assembly GCA_963277665.1 of Viscum album. Classification (NCBI taxonomy): domain Eukaryota; kingdom Viridiplantae; phylum Streptophyta; class Magnoliopsida; order Santalales; family Viscaceae; genus Viscum; species Viscum album. The sequence continues at coordinate 1,916,790,377 of OY728122.1, read as the reverse complement.
CATCGGGTCATAGTCTTTATTACTTGAATATAATTTTAAAAATTTATTTGATCCTTAAATTTCCCTATTATATATGGTAATTAATATTTTTCTATGGAAAAATTATATACCATAAAAAATAACCACTTATTTGATAATTGTTTTTTCAAAATAAAAGTATAACATTGGTAAAAATAACTCCTATTCTTACAAATAAATCTTTTACTTCCATGTACATGTTTTTAAAAATTAAATTTTTTTATTTAATGAAATCTAAATATGTTTCTTATATTATATTTTACCTATTTTATGATATGAAAGTATTTAAACCTATATTCTATGATGTGGTTTCTTTAAAATGGCCTAAAATCTTAATAAAGTAATTTCTTTTCATTATTCAACACTCAAAACTTATTAGATTTTTTTATTATTTTCAAGGATACTTTATTTTTATATATATATACTATGGTTTTAAAATTTATTCTCTTTACCTTCTCTTTTTTTTTGAAATTAAATTTCACTCATTTTTTATAACAATGTTTAAAAGTTTTTGTGAATTTTTTTTGTATTTTCACTTATATTTTTTCTCCAAGGTTTCTCTCTCATAAAGTTATGTTTTATAACCACATATATATTATTATGACATAATTTATTTTGGAAAATGTTATTTTTGAAATACTAGGATTTCTTAAGTTTATTTTATGTGATGTTTTGGATAATTTTAAGAAAACCATTCTTTTTTTTCCATGGGTTCTTTAAGATTTGACGATGATTGATTTGAAGTGGCACACATATATAGGGATGATGATGGGTGGGATATTATATCACTATAAAATGCATTGGTTTAAGTTAATATCTCATGAAATAGTTAGGCATGGACATAATGATTATGTTCTTATAGGTGCGGACATAATTTTTTTCTCATATTTCTAGGTGTTGACATAATGAGTTTATTCACATAAGAGTGGTAATAATGAGTTTTCTCATAATGGTTTTCCTATGATTAATATTTTTCCACATATACAAGTTTTTTATCAAGTTATTATCATTTCCAAGATGATTTTCATTTTAAAAATCTTCCATGTTTTTAATGTTACACCTTATTTTTAAATTTTTTTACACTCTTATGTTATGCTCACATGTTTTATGACTGTTGAGATGTAATTTGATACATGTCATAACTTTTATGTTTATTTAATTATATTTTTATGATTTTATAATACTATACCATGTTTTATGATTATAATATATGATCTCATGAACTTTTAATAAGATATTTATTATCTTATCATGTTACCCTTTATATTTATGATTTGATACATTAAGATAAGTTTTTACCTTATAGAGCATATGAGCTCACCCATTTCTTATGTTTCTACTCTCCTTGTTATGGATTTATTATATCACATGATATGTTTATGAAATGTGTCTACAGGAGTACAATGATGGAAAAATGTTTTCATGTATTATAAAATAATTTTTTTATATAGCTAATTTTTAAGACTCTAAAACTTTAGGACCTTAGGTTGTGATAATATTTATAATATGTATTATTTAAATCATGAAATTTATTTATTATTTATATTATGTTTATCTTGGGTCTCTTTAATAGTAATGATAATCTTGAGAGTTTTGAAACAATAATAAATTCACTCACTACTTAAGATTTTGAGTATGTTTTTACTATATTGCATTATTATTCCTAAGTCAAACCAGAGTAAGTTTTATTTTCTCTATATTCAATCTATTGTACACCTATAAGAAAGAAAAACTTCATCTTCATCTTTCTTTATATTATTTATTCAATACATAAAAAATATATCTAAGGTTTCAGTATTATAGTTTCATCATTTTTTCTTTATCCTATAAATATATATCCATAGAATAATATAAAGAATAATATTTCCTTAATTCATATAGAAACTCCATGATTATAGACATCAAGAAAATCTCCTCTTTTAAATCATTCAGCCTTCTTCAAATCAATTCATGTTTTTTCATTTTAATCCCTTTAAGACTATTCATTAAATACCATACAATATTAAAATATCCACAACCCAATATTCTTAACAAATCTCACAGATTCCACATCTACATGAATGCATGAAAAACCATGGATTATCCTACAACATAGTATTCTTTCACTTTACATTTTTAATTTTTCTCTTATGGGAAATCCTCATTTTTTATTCTTTGTAACTTTTCCAGGATTACCAAAATTCCTATAGGAATTTCACTATGGTGTGGTGTCGTCTTTGTTTCACAACACCATATAGCATGGCCTCCATATCTTTGGCAAGGAGAATCTTATACTACATCTATTTAATCTTGATGAATAACCTCTAGTTTGATGATTTTATCCTCAATATCTAGGATAAAATTCCATTTTATAAATTATGATACTTGAATATATGAAGGACATCACAAGAATCATTTAATTTATATCAATATATTCTCAAATTATTCAGAATAATAATTATGAATATCTCAACAATTATTTACCCTTATATAGGGAAAATGATTCTAGAATGACTTTTATATAGCTTGATGTGTACACAGATGATGTTTATATAACACCCAATTCATTATTACATAGAGTATGATTCTTTTTCATAAATAAAAATATGTTTACACATGAATGCATGATTTTTACTCATCACTTGTATAATGGTTACATAGCACTTGCATGATGTTTACGCGGACTCAATTGATAGTTACATAGAACATGAATTAGCTCTTATATAACCATTCATTTTCTATTTTCTATAATTTCTTCCCTTCAAACCATGGTCTACTCAAACCATCTTAAGCCTTACTCAATAAACTCAAAACAATTTCTGATATGTTGAAGATAACATCTCTACATACACTAATAATTTCCTTTAGTTTCCTTAAAGAATAGCATAATAATAATCACATTTACCTTTGAATATTATTTATGATTTTACAACAAAATTAAATAAAATAGTCTATTTCCATTTCAACCTTCTTAAAAAAATACTCTCTTTCATTAGGGTCTCAACAGTGTATCTCTCTGCTCAGGAGATCTATTGTTGATGAAAAGAGTCATGTTGGATGATTTCATATAAGTAATATATATTACACCACTTTTAGTGGTATTTGAGCTTCACCATGCTTCCTCATTTACAAAATGATGTTTGAAAATGAAGAAAAGTATGATGTAATGGATATTTATTTCCAATCATTAGAAACAATTTACAGTTTTGAACTGTACATTATTTTATGTTACGTGATATTATAATATGTTATATTATCACATCGTATGATATAGGATATTGTAACTAGAAGAATATTTCATTCCTTTTATTTTCAACATATCATAATGTAAAATATAGTCGATCATAACATATGATGACATTGATTTAAGGATGAAAAATAGAGCATCATATCATCTTAGTGATATGATACATATTGTAAGATACAATATATATGTTTCCATTGGTTAATATTACTCATGCCACTATAGCCATAGATTAATGCTACATAGATCAATTGTATAAGGAAATATCAATAATATCATCCAATACGATACCCAATCACTAAAAGGATGCCACACCAATATATTATCTATCATAAAGTATGATAGATATTGGCGTAAGATGATATCATGAGCCACATTATCAATAACAGATTACAATATATGGTATTATGTTAAATATGATATTCAGGATTCATATTATTTTCCTAATTTACAATTATTAATTGAATTATATAAATTTTGAATTGTTTATAAATTATATAAAAAGGTATTTTGGGATATTTATTAAATTAATAAAGTGTTAATAAATTAATAAATTATAAATTATAAATTATTTATAATAATTTATTAAATATTTATAAAAAAATTACTAAATAACTATCTATAATATTAAATGTCAATATTAAATACCTTTTAAAAATTATATGGAATGACACCTAATTTAGATATAAAATATTTATATGGACATCATAAGGGTATTTTTTAAAGTGTTTATATATTACAAAATATGGAAAAAAATATAAAGAAGTTTATATTTAATATTATGAACTATTCGTAATATTTAATTTTAATTATTCATATTAAAAGGACTTATTTGAGAAATTATTTAAACTATATGAAAATGATTTTTTACAATTAATATGATCAAGGTTTAAGTAATGAATATGGGATATTTTAGATGTTTACATAATATATATGAATATTTTATATATAGAATCTTAATATTTTATATATTATTTGTTTAAATTAAATTTTATATAAAATTACAATATGAACAAGTTCATATTAGAAATAAAACACAAGGTTTTTATATCCATTTAATTATGGAATTTCCATGATACACGAATAGATTATAAAATGTTTATAATTGTTTTTATGAACTCTTCATAAATTTTTTATCTCATGTTTAAATATATGAATTGTTCATTTATTTATTTTATTTCTTAATTTATTCAGAGATATAATTTTTATATTATGAATTTTTATGTATGATTTATCTTAAAGAGTTAGACTAATTCTAGATTATCATACATGCATTTAAGGAGTTACATACTAGGTATGATAATTTATTTAGTGCTCTTCTACCATGTATTTATATTTTTCTAGGTTATGAACTTGAATTAAAAAGTTAATTAAAGTTTATATTTGACTTTTAATTTGTCTTATTAACCCAAGTTATAAGTTTTTTAAAATTTACACATCAATATGGTTTTAATATATTGATTTTGTAGAAGGAATAAGGATTCCAAACTAAATCATTAAAATCACACATACATGCTAATGAAATAACATGAGATAAGATGGTGGGATTAAACCCCCTTTCAAAATATTAAGTTTAAGATTCATTCCTAAGAAAACTCTTGTCAAGACCTCAATCATGAAACTGGTTAGGTAATGCCAAACTTGGGTGCCCTTGGATTATCTTGTATAATAAATGTAAGTAATAGGAGACCCTAATATGATTAAGTTCCCATTTTTTCATTTTCTTTGAGTTACACTTAGCTAAGAGACCTTAATAGGGTTAGGTTACTAGAGAAATAATGTTTATTTTATCCATATTATGGAATGGGAAAAGAGTTATCCACTCAAAAATCTAAGATTCATATATTATATGATTGACATGATGACATACCTAAATAGATAAGTGATGTGAGAAATTCCAAAGTGACCTAAATATTAGTGAAATATAGATATTTTCCCACTAATTGATCTGATTGTTTTTAAAATTTGTCATAATTTTTGTGGGAGCATATTTAATAAAAGTTATTATTAAATGTGTGTAAAACATGGTACTCATATTATAAAAGATTTTTTATAGATATAATAGAATCATAATCATCATCTTTGAGCTTAACTTTGAGATATATCTTGAAAAATAGAAACTTAAGGGAATAAAATTCCTAGACTGGTGTAAAAACCTATGAATTTTCCTTAAGTAGGATGAAAAATTTATGTGTTAGAGTAACTCCTTCCTGAGTAATCTTATGTTGAAGTAATTTAAAAATTTAATCTAAATGATATTGAGAAGTATAAAAAAAACACTTAAGGTTTCAAATGTTTTAAATGAAATATTGATAGAGGAAATTTAATATCCACTCATATAATCTATATGATTGAGTGTGCTAATAAATTATAGAGACTAAAGGCTTCTCATAAGGATTGATATAGCTATGAAATTCATTTTGGGATCATTTTTGGAAATGTTTCAACAATGTGAATAAGTTCGATAAATGTTTACCCTATTTTATCAAAGTGTTGATGATATATTAACTAGTTCCAATGATGTCTCGATTATGGTACTATATTGTTAGTGAAAGTGGGTAAAAGTTCAAACCAAAAGAAGAAGGTTAAGTTGTAAGGTCCAAAAATGTCTCTTCAAGTATTTAGTCAAGGTCATTGAAACCTAATAGAGGCATCAATAAGTACAAGAAATGATTCCATATGTGATAAAATTATAAAAAATAATTTAATGGATTTAAGAAACTCTATGGATAGTCTATGTAAAGTATTTATGTTATAAAAATAAATTATTTGATTTTAAAGGGTATATGATACCAAATGTATTCTCTATAAATGTTATAAATATCCAAGAGTTCAGAATCAAGGTAAGAATTTATGAAGCTTATATTTTGTATTAACATGATCAATAAAATAGTTTATAATTCATAAATTTGAATACAAAGGAATATATCAAGCTCAGATGGATCTAAATAAAGGATGCGTGTTTTCATCTTATTTATCTATTATGATAAGAGATGTTATTTGTTAAAAGAGAGTTGTTATGTTTTGGCCCATAGTAAGGTAACAACAATGGTCTAGAGGTGGGGGGTATAGAAATGTTTATAAAATCGCAATAATGAAAACTTATTATAAAATCAGATTATATTTTAACATGTACGAGCAACTGAACAAAACCCGCATAATGGAAACATTGAAAGTGTATTGAAGTAGTGTTCAGAATAAAATTTAGATGAAAATAAAAGATATGAACACCATATTTTTATAGTATCTTGGATCATCTTGATCCTACATCACTCCCCTATTACTCAATGAGGTTAATGGTACTCACTGAGAACAAGAAATCACTTTTTATAGGTGGGATAACCTTTTAAAACACATCATTTTACTAATATAATGAAAAAACCTAGCCTATCTAAACCAAATTATAAAAAAAGAACAAATAGAAAAACCAATTTTTGTTTAGGAGTCACAACCCTAGGATTTACCTTTTGGTTAGGAGGTATAACCAAAACCATAATTTCTTTTGATTGGGAAAATAATTAACTGAATATTATTAACCAATAGATTAACAAACAATAAAACATTAAAAACTAGAAAGAAATGAATAAAAAAATAATTCTAATGAAGATGAAAAATATTTGATGAAGTTTTGATTACTTCAGTAAAATAATTAACATTAAAGTTCATTCATGATTGAAATAATGAAATAATAGTCGTAATAGGGATTTAACACTTCACAATTATCATAAGAATGTCATTTTTTCCTCTCTCTCTTAATGATATGTGACACTATTGTGTTTTTATTAAGTTCCATTAATTAAAAACCAATAACTAATCCATATTTATTGACTCTGATATATTCAATAGCACTTGGTTTTTGTTTAAAACCAATTACAAATTTCCACAATTAGAAATAATATAAATAAGGAAATATCATTTACCTATATTTGGAAATATATCACACATAATTATTTAATAAAAAAATTTAAATCCACTTTTCATAGAATCTTTAATATTAGTATATATTTTACAAATTAATAAACCCATTAAAAAAACCCATATAAACATGCAGTAATTTAAAATGTTAAAACCATAAAAAATAGAGTATCAAAATGTACTTAAAATTACAAAGTAAACTTTATATAGATGCCATTTTACTATGTCTACATAAGAATGATTCATACATATAATGAACTCGCATAAGTAGTCTTCAAATTATCTTCATATAATTTTTAATTAAATCTATATAACTTCATAAAATAAATAAAACTTCAAAAATTATTTCATATGAATTCGAAATAGATTTAGTAAGACTTTAATATTTTCTTAGGAATTTAAAAATTGATTTTTATGACTTTAAAATTTTAATAGGAGTTAAAAAATAGTTTCACATGACTTAAAATTTTTATATGACTTTAAAAATACTTTCATGTTACTTTAAATTTTTTTGGATGACTTTGAAAAATGTCATAATATTTTGAGACTGAGAAGAAAAACTAAAATTCTAAAAATTATAAAAAGTCACATTGACCACACAATCCTTTATAAAAACATAAAAACATAAAACCTACTTAAAAAATATAAAAAATGTGATTTAAAAAATCCATTAGAAATTATAATTATCTAATTTAAATTTGTGAGGTATTTGTAGAAAATGTGACACACGAGGTAATAATAATATCCCAAACAACAAACATCAACATAAACAATCAATCTCTCCCAAAACTAGTAAGCTTCATGTCAATAAAACTTAACACTAATAACCTCTATTTTTATAAATTAAAAAACCGAACTATCCAAAATAAATTTTACATAAATTAAAAAAAATCCCTCCCCCTCCTAAAAGTTATCAAGAAATTACAATAAAAATAATCTATTAAGGAACTATCCCTTTTCTATAAAACAAAAAAATTTAGCATACTAATATAATTAAATAGTGAATAATAATATTCATACTAAAAAGAGGATTTAAAACTAAGAAAAATTTAAAAATCCTCCAAAATAAATTCATAAAAAACCAAAAGAATGTGTATTTTATAAACAAATTCCAACTTTCTTCCAAATACTTGTTCAATTCATTGCTATTAAATATTACTTAAAGCCATCCACAATAGTGAGAAATAAAAAACCAATTTAACATTAAAATAAACAATCCATATAATAATAAGTATAACTACTATAACATCTTACAATTTCATTATAAATTAAGGTAGTAAGCTTTAAAACATCAGATCTGATCCTAAAAAATAGATGTAGAATACTCTATACAATATAAATGGTAATAATATTAATTAGTGATAAAAATTTAAAATTATAAAAATTTCATTTAAATATCTACCATGCCAAGTTTAAATTTTATTTTCTCAAACTTAATTGAGTCTAAAGGTTTAATAAATACATTATCAAGGTGTTTTTATGTTGGAATAAATTCAAAAAAATGTCTCCTTTATTAACATTATCTCTTAGAAAATAAAAATATGAAATCTATATATTTTTTAATTGAATATTGTAAATTATTTTTTGAAATTTAAATTTCATTATAATTATAAAAAAAAATAATTTTATAAAAAAACATTAAAAACACATAGATTTTGTTTAATACAAATAATTTGAGCACAAAAACTAGTAACATCAATATACTCAACCTCAATTGTGGATAATGGAACATATAATTTTTTCTTAAAACTCTATAAAATTAATCTTTTACTTAGAAAATTACACACACCTAATTTTATTTTTCTATCAAGTTTACAAGATGTAAAATTAGAGCCTGAATAATATAAAGATTCAAAAATAATTCTGATTAGAGTAAAATAAACCATCATTAATAGTTCCTTTGATTTATCTTATGATCCTTTTAACATCCTTAAGGTGACTTTACTTAGGATTATACTGAAATATATAACAAAAATATACTTAAAACATTATATTAGGTCAAGATATAGTCAAATAAATCAAACTACCTATCAAGCCTCTATATAGTTTAACATCAATTCATTTTCCAGATTCATATAAATTCAACTTAGAATTAGTACTCATAGGTATTTTAAATGTTTTAATTAAATCATGACCAAAAAGTTTTACTATATCTTTATCATATTTATATTGATTTAAAAATATACCATCTTTTCATTGAGAAATTTGAAGGCTAAGAATTCTTTTAATTCAACCATTAAGATCATATCAAATTCAGTAGTCATCAACTTAGAAAATTCATTAATAAGAAAATAATTTGAAGAACCGAAAAAAATATCATCAAAATATATTTTCAAAACAAAAACATAATTTCAAATTTTCTAAATGAACAAGTTAGGATCAAATTTTCCATTATTAAAATAATTTTTCAAAAAAAAACAAAGTCTTTATATCATACTAATATCGTAGAGATTTATTTAGAATATATAAAGAATTAGACAATTTAAAAACATGATTTATAAAATTATCATTCTCAAAACTAGAGGGTTTATTACATACACCTATTTATAAATTAATCTATTTTAAAAAATAACTTTTAACATCCATTTGAAGCAATTTAGAATTTTGAGAAAAAGTAAAAGATAATTAAATCCTAGTAGATTTTATCCTTGTAATAGGAAAAATTGAATCTTCAAATTCAATTTATCATTCCTAATAATAATCTTGAGAAACTTATATAGATTTATTTTAACTTTATTACCAGTTTCATAATTCTTAAAAATCCATTTAGTTCCTAAAGAATGTTTATCTTTAGGACGTTCAACCAGATTAAAAAATTTAGTTTTTGTGAATTGATTAAATTCATAAATCATAAAAATAATCCATTTTGAATTATTCAAGGATTTATTAACACTAATAGGCAAATTTTTTTCAACAAAGTTAAAATAAACAAAAAAGTTCAAAAAATATATTTTTTGTTTTAATTATAGATTCAAAATTTCTAATTTTTTTTATAATGACCCAGAAATTTCAAGGAAATTTTTTTTCTTAATTTTCTTTGGAATTTTACAAGAACGCAGTTTCTGACGGCGCCTGATTCCGAGGCCCGGTGTGCCCGGAATCAATTTCCGAAGTTTAGCTCGGGTACGTTCAGTGAACGAACAAGCGGGATTTTCTAACTTTTGAACCAATGCTCGGAATCAAATTCTGAGTGAACCGATGGAACCGAAGCGCCGGTATTTGCTTAGGAACGCCTATTCCGGAGTTGCGTTTACACGAGGGAAGTTGTTAAAAAAATTGCGAAAGTTAAAATAAAAATTTAACTTCAATTTTTTTTCCTTAAGTGTTTTTATCCATTGGATGGAAGTTGGGTAACTACCCAACTTCCCTTGGGAGGTTAAGAGGGTGGTGGGGCCCACAAAAACCCCACCCCTTCATATCCTCTAACCCCCTCAACTCACCATTAATGTTGGGAACTTAAGTTATAACTTATGACATTAATGTAGTGAGTTTAATGTGAGTTTTTGAAATTCAAACTCTTGAATTTCAAAGGATTATGTTGTGTTAATAAATTAAGTGTGGGATTAATTTATTTTGGGTTAGTTTATTTTTTTCTTGGGAGGTTTGGGAGAATCGTTGAGAAACTTGAAGATCTTCTTCGTCTTCGACGAAAAACGTGAAGAACGGTTCTTCTCCGACTAAGAACATTGACCCCACGACCTAGAAGACTCGGCGTCCTGGATTCTTCCGTCTTCATCTTCCTCCACGACAAGGGAGAAGTCGCCGACCGTGGTGATCATCGCCAACGACAACGTACCTCCCTTCTTCATCATAGAAACAAGTGAGAAGACGTCGTTTCCTCCTCGGAGCACCCTGACGGCCACAGAATCTACGTCCGACGCCGCGACGCCATTCTCCGCAATACCCGACGTGCGACGTCAAATATCAAGGTAAGGAATTTAAATTGTGATTGTTGGTGAACCCTTGTTTACTCCCTTCTAAATCTAAGAACACGGTTCAACTAAATATTAAGTTGATCCGTGAAGATTATTTTGCGGGTTGGGATTGTTGTTATGATTCTTTTTATTTAAGAGGTTGTAGGGGATTGTCTTTACTTTAATTTGTTCGAGATTACTCCCTTGATTTTTATTCTTCGTGAATATGTCCAACTGCTATCGTTTAACGAGAGGGGTCCGGTCCGCACAAACACGGCCGACCAACCTCCTTTTTCCATGTTGGATTTCTTTGTGGTTTGGTACGGGAAGGCGTGGTGCCGTCGCACCACGCAGAATCATGCGACAAGGAAATGTGCGGCACCGTCGCGCCGCGTCATGAAAAACCAACAAGGGCGCGACACCGTCGCGCCGCATCGGAGAAACCCAAAGACATCCGCGGACGGAGTCGGGCCACGGCGAAGGGGCGCGACACCAACGTGTCGCGCCGAAGAACCACGAAGACGACACGTTTTGTTAATTGACGTGGGGATTGACGAGTGACGACATAACGAGGACGAAAAGTATTTTTGAAGCTTGCGCAGTAAAGTACAAGACCCGAGATGAACACCGGCTCAGACGGTTTTGAAAACGGACCACCAGAGCAACTCCGGTGGCCCGCGGAAACACCCGGAGGCGGCGGCGGTGCCCGAGCGCGCCGCTGGAAGAATTGGCGGCGGCGGTTGCACCGCCGCCCTCAATTAACGGCGAGGGGCGGGCCGCGCACACCCCCCGCTCCCCGACTTCGGCTCGGCCACGCCGATCCGCGGTGGGCCGGTCGGGCCGGACCGAGCCGGCGGGGCCGGGCTGAGCCGGGTCCAGTTGGGTCGGACCCGGTTCGGGCCGACCCAGGGGGGGGGGGGGGTCGGGCCGGGTCGGTCTGGGCCCAGACCCTCCGTTTTCGGACCACTTTCAGTCAAATGCCTATATCTTGGGCTACAGACCTCCGATCGACGCACCGTCAGTTGCATAGAGATCCTTGGAACGAGACGGTCGTTTCGGTATATTACACTCAAGGTTTAGGAGAACTTTGGGTTCGTCCATGTTGGTTTGTACACGAAACCAACCAGGCCCTCAGAGCAGAAACACTTATATCGTGATCTCCAGACGTTCGATTGATGTGTTGTCGACTTTGACGGATTCCTCTAAGTGAGACGGATCTTTTGGCTTACTCCGCTCGAGGTTTGGATGCCGTGGGAGTGTTGTCGGGGTGGTTCGCTCACAAAATCCAACCGGGCCCCTGGAACGAAAAAAGACAATAACTCACAGACCGGGCGTCCGATTGACGCGCCGTCTGTCTCGTTGATTTCCTCTTGTTGAGGCGGAACTTTTGGCATACTTCGCCTGAGTTTTGGATACAGTTGGATAGTGGCCGGGTTGGATTGTACCCGAAATCCAACCGGGCCCCTGGATCGGGAAAGCTGATATCTTTCAGACAGGACGTCCGTTTGACGAACCATCAGCGGCGTTGATGATCACGTTGAGAAACGGTCCCTATGAGTATACCCTATGAGAGTTCGGGGTACAGTTGAGATACGGCCGGGATTGGTTCGCTCACGAAACCAACCGGGCCCCTGGGACGAAAAGGCTAGTAACTCACAGACCGGGCGTCCGATTGATGCTCCGTCTGTTGCGTTGAGACCCCTATGATGAGGCGGTCCTTTGAGATACTTCTTCGTGGGAGTTTGAGGTACTTGGATTATCGACTTGTAGCTCGTGGAGCGGACCCTCCCAGAGACGAGCGTGCGGAGTATGGAGACTGTGTAGCCGACTGAGACCTGACGACTGCTTGACCGACTCGACTTGGAGTGAGTCGACTAGCCCAGTGGACGAAGCACTACTTTGTGAGGTACAGACCCATGGCGGACGGAGTACTACCTGTGTGACAGTGCAGACCCGCGGTACTCGTCTGGAGAGTACCTCAGCAGGCTACTAGGGGGTGTGCACTACTGTGTTTGGGTGGCATACCCCGGCGGGAAGCACTACTGTGTTTGGGTGGCTGGCCCGTGATACTCGACAGGAGGAGTACCTCAGCAGTCTTAGGTTAGTGAGCAGTACCTCGAAGTCGTGACAGGACCACTGCACACTCCAGAGACGGAGCTCTTCAGCAGTTACAGTTTCGATAATGAAAATCCTGGTTTGAGCCGAGACTTTTAACCTTGTGTTTACCTCATGATTGAGATGGTTCACTTGATAACTTAGGTATATGTATGGGCATATACCTGGGTAGTGGTTATCCGTTGATTTCATAATCTTTTTGTTTCCTCAAGATTGAGATGGGTTACTTGATAACTTAGATATATGTATGGGCATATACCTAAGTAGAGTTTATATGTTGAGATCTTCTTTGTGGATATACATGTTGGTTTTAGTGAGACCTTGAGGGTCTCGGGGTCCCTAATGAGTATCGTTATACTCACCCCTGCATGGGCTATGCCCGCACCTCGTTGTGTTGGTTGCAGACGATGGGCAGTGCTGACGGAGGCCGAGTGTTCGAGGACGAGTCAGTACCCGGAGGTGGACTACACGACGAGTCAGTATCTGGAGGCGGACTTCACAATGAGACAACACTCGGAGGAGGTTGACGGGCGAGAGCATTGAGGAGGCTATCAGCACCTACCCTTTAGGTAGGATCTGAGGAGGACGACCCAGGAGCTGCTTCCTTTCTTCCAGCTGTTTTCTTTTCCTGTTGTACTTTGTTCAGTTGTAGTTGTAATTTCATTTGGGTTTGTATTCTGGCCCATTTACCTTTCAACACTTCTCTTTGTACTTAGTGTTTTACTTCCGCTTGTACTTTGTGGTGTTTTGTTACTTTTATAAAGGCAATGTCTTCCCCGTTATCGTGATTTACGCCTTTGGTGCTAGTCACCAGCCCCTGGCCTATGGAAGGCGGGCTTGGGGTAGTCAGAGCATAGTTCCTGAGGACGGGTCGTGACAAATTGGTATCAGAGGAGTTCGGTTCTACTGCAGAACTCAGGTCTCTGATCTTTCTCTATGTGAAGTAATAATGTTAAGGGTACCGAGTGTGGTCTTCAGTTCAGGGAGTCCAGTGTTGGTGCGGCGGCCGACGTATCCGTACACCAGGACCCTGACTACTGGTTTCCAACTTTTTACACGAAAACACTGATTGCGTGTGTGTTTCCAAAGTAGTAAAGTAAGCTCAAACCTGGTCAGCTCACCAGGTATAAACGTTGACCATGTCGCATCTGTTCAGGATGTCTCCACGCAGACAGTCAGTTGGAGTTCCGAGAGAGTACTCGATGACAGCTCACTGAGCGACGAGGCTCCGGTGCAGGGCCCTTTTTACTATGTTGGCACCCTCGGGTGGTGTACCAACAGCTCCACCACCTGTTGGGAAGCAGATTCCAACAGTTATACTAGAAAACTGTGCACGCTGGCAGAGCACGTTGCATGAGTTCCAGCAGCAGCGACCTCCAAGGTTATGAGGCGAGATAGATTCCTGACAGCAGAGCAGTGGCTGGAGGCGATTGCTAGAGTTTTCCGCCTAGCTGAGACATCAGTTGAGTGGATGGTGGACTTGGACACTAGTTTTTTTCAGTGAATGACCATGAGGATGGTCCACATAGTGATGAGGCTTCGGTACGTGGACCGATGCCTGAGATAGTACCTTTGGGTAGTGTGTCAGCTATACATCACTACCTGTTGGTCAGCAGTTACAACCGGCGGTACCGGTAGGAGACACATGTAAGCTTACTACCTTACATGAGTTCTAACATCAGATACCCTCAAGTTCCGAGGAGAACCTGACTCACAGGCGGCTGAGGACTGGCTTGAGGGGGTGGCAGAGAGTTTTCTAGAGCTTATACAGTTTCGGCGGGACGACGTGTTGATAGCTGAGAATTCATCAAGGCAAACCAAACATTCCGGGTACTCGATGGATGCGTTTTGATCAGTGCAATAGAGGTCGGACCTTTGATCATGGTATGTTTAAGGCCTTCCGAGCCAGTACCTTATCTCTATGCATTCCTACTTAGGATAGGGTGATAGAAGGAACCTTTGTGGTTGAGAATTATTTTCTGTACAAATACAGCTAGAGAATGATAGAAGTTTGGAAAGCAGGAAACTGGTGCCAGTCACGGGGACTTGGGCATGTAAAATGTTTCAAGAATAGGAAATGATAAGGACAGATGAATCTCCAGAGCAGAAGACATGGAGGCAGAGCTAGGAGAGCAGCTTGTGGTGGTGTACATTTCAACATGTTACCATCACCCGCCTTTGTAGTCCCCACTAGACTCAGGGAGTTGGAGAGAAGGGGAAGATATTAGCTGCTTTTGGTCATGGAGTGCGACCAAAAAGGGATTTAAGGATGATTCGAAGTGCGGACTTTGTCTTCTACGAGCTGCCGTAGCCACAGACATCGATACGAATCATCCCTTCCTTCCATGAATCTAGTCCCAGACCTAGAGTTTCCGGTTAAGCTGTTGACTTGAACCTCACGTCTGGAGATACCTTTGGGAGGAGACTCGATAGTCACACTTACGCCGACGGTGTGATCTGACCCTTGAGGTGAGAGTCTCGGTTGGGACCTCTTGGTGGCAGCGTCGAGGCCTTATGACGTTAGTTTGAGTATGGATTTGGCAATCACTGTTCATAATCAAATTGATGGTATTAGGCTAACGTCGGGATGGGTTTTACTTGGTCGGCGAAAAGGAAACCCTGGGCAACACAAGTTAAACTCATGCACAGGAGGGTGAGACCGATCACTCTTGAGTCGGCCAACCTTACCCTCGTGGCAGCAGTCGTTTGAGTTCCAGTTCTAACAGGAATTGGAAACCTTTGGAGTTCGAGGATGATGATCACTTCCTTATACGGGTCTCACCACGACGAGGTTTACGAAGATGTGGCCAAGGCGGCAAGTTATCTCCGAGGTTCAACGGACCTTTCTAGGTCCTCAGCTGGGTAGGCGAGGTGGTTTACCACTTGACCCATCCACCTCAGTTGCACTAGGTGCACGGCGTCTTCCACGTATCTCAACTGAAGAGATACGTGCTTGATCCTTCACACATAATCGACCTCAGGGAGTTGGACGTCGATGACAGGGCATCATGCACGGAGGTTCCAGTGGGGATTGAGGATCAACGGGAGCAGGTCCTACGAGGACGGTCGATTCCTCTTGCGCGTTTTCGTAGGCAGCACGAAAACCTCCTGGTGAGCACATGGGAGCGGAAGGCTCAAGATGCGTGCTCTGTACCGCTTTTGTGACCCTGGTTTGTGTTGAAGCTTTACGGGGACGTAAGGCCCTGAGGTGGGAGTAATGTAATGACTCGGAAATTTCAAGGAAATTTTTTTCTTAATTTTATTTGGAATTTTACAAGAACGCAGTTTCTGACGGCGCCTGATTCCGAGGCCCGATGTGCCCGGAATCAATTTCTGAAGTTTAGCTCGGGTACGTTCAGTGAACGAACGAGTGAGATTTTCTAACTTTTGAACCAATGCTCGGAATCAAATTCTGAGGGCACCGATGGAACCGCATCGCCGGTATTTGCTTAGGAACGCCTATTCCGGAGTTGCGTTTACACGAGGGAAGTTGTTAAAAAAATTGTGAAAGTTAAAATAAAAATTTAACTTCAATTTTTTTTCCTTAAGTGTTTTTATCCATTAGATGGAAGTTGGGTAACTACCCAACTTCCCTTGGGAGGTTAAGAGGGTGGTGGGGCCCACACAAACCCCACCCCTTCATATCCTCTAACCCCCTCAACTCACCATTAATGTTGTGAACTTAAGTTATAACTTATGACATTAATGTAGTGAGTTTAATGTGAGTTTTTGAAATTCAAACTCTTGAATTTCAAAGGATTATGTTGTGTTAATAAATTAAGTGTGGGATTAATTTATTTTGGGTTAGTTTATTTGTTGCTTGGGAGGTTTGGGAGAATCGTTGAGAAACTTGAAGCTATTCTTCGTCTTCGACGAAAAACGTGAAGAACGGTTCTTCTCCGACGAAGAACATTGACCCCACGACCTAGAAGACTCGGCGTCCTGGATTCTTCCGTCTTCATCTTCCTCCACGACAAGGGAGAAGTCTCCGACCGTGGTGATTATCGCCAACGACAACGTACCTCCCTTCTTCATTATAGCAACAAGTGAGGAGACGTCGTTTCCTCCTCGGAGCACCCCGACAGCCACAGAATCTACGTCCGACGCCGCGACGCCATTCTCCGCAATACCCGACGTGCGACGTCAAATATCAAGGTAGGGAATTTAAATTGTGATTGTTGGTGAACCCTCGTTTACTCCCTTCTAAATCTAAGAACGCAGTTCAACTAAATATTAAGTTGATCCGCGAAGATTATTTTGCGGGTTGGGATTATTGTTATGATTCTTTTTTATTTAAGAGGTTGTAGGGGATTGTCTTTACTTTAATTTGTTCGAGATTACTCCCTTGATTTTTATTCTTCGTGAATATGTCCAACTGCTATCGTTTAACGAGAGGGGGCCGGTCCGCACAAACACGGCCGACCCACCTCCTTTTTCCATGTTGGATTTCTTTGTGTTTTGGTACGGGAAGGCGTGGTGCCGTCGCACCACGTAGAATCATGAGACAAGGAAATGCGCGGCGCCGTCGCGCCGCGTCGTGAAAAACAAACAAGGGCACCACACCGTCGCGCTGCATCGGAGAAACCCAAAGACATCCGCGGACGGAGTCGGGCCACGGCGAAGGGGCGCAACACCAACGTGTCGCGCCGGAGAACCACGAAGACGGCGCGTTTTTTTAATTGACGTGGGGATTGACGAGCGACGACATAACGGGGCCGCAAAGTATTTTTGAAGCTTGCGCAGTAAAGTACAAGACCCGAGATGAACACTGGATCAGACGGTTTTGAAAACGGACCACCGGAGCAACTCCGGTGGCCCGCGGAAACACCCGGAGGCGCGGGTCGCCGGCGGCCGGAGCTGTCCGGCCGCCAGGCGGCGGCGGCGCCCGAGCGCGCCGCCGGAAGAATTGGCGGCGGTAGTTGCACCACCGCCCTCAATTAACGGTGAGGGGCGGGCCGCGCGCACCCCCCGCTCCCCGACTTCGGCTCGGCCACGCCGAGCCGCGGCGGGCCGGTCGGGCCGGACCGAGCCGGCCGGGCCGGGCCGCGCCGGCCGGGCCGAGCCGGGTCCAGTGGGGTTGGACCCAGTTCGGGCCGACCCAGGGGGGGGGGGGGTCGGGCCGGGTCGGTTCGGGCCCAAACCCTCCGTTTTCGGACCACTTTCAGTCAAAAGCCCATATCTTGGGCTACAGACCTCCGATCGACGCACCGTCAGTTGCATAGCGATCCTTGGAATGAGACGGTCATTTAAGTATATTACACTCAAGGTTTCGGAGAACTTTGGGTTCGTTCGTGTTGGTTCGTACACGAAACCAACCAGACCCTCAGAGTGGAAACACTTATATCGTGATCTCCGGACGTTTGATTGATGTGTCGTCGACTTTGATAGATTCCTCTAAGTGAGACAGATCTTTTGGCTTACTCCACTCGAGATTTGGATGCCGTGGGAGTGTGGTCGGGTGGTTCGCTCACGAAATGCAACCGGGCCCCTGGAACGAAAAAGACAATAACTCACAGACCGGGCGTCCGATTGATGCGCCGTCTGTCTCGTTGATTTCCTCTTGTTGAGACGTAACTTTTGGCATACTTCGCCCGAGTTTTGGATACAGTTGGATAGTGGCCGGGTTGGATTGTACCCGAAATCCAACCGGGCCCCTGGATCGGGAAAGCTGATATCTTTCAGACAGGACGTTCGTTTGACGAACCGTCAGCGGCGTTGATGATCACGTTGAGAAACGGTCTCTATGAGTATACCCTATGAGAGTTCGGGGTACAGTTGAGATACGGCCAGGATTGGTTCGCTCACGAAACCAACCGGGCCCCTGGGACGAAAAGGCTAGTAACTCACAGACCGGGCGTCCGATTGACGCGCCGTCTGTTGCATTGAGACCCCTATGACGAGGCGGTCCTTTGAGATACTTCTTAGTGGGACTTTGAGGTACTTGGATTATCGACTTGTAGCTCGTGGAGCGGACCCTCCAAGAGACGAGTGTGCGGAGTACGGAGACTGTGTAGCCAACTGAGACCTGACGACTGCTTGACCGACTCGACTTGGAGTGAGTCGACTAGCCCAGTGGACGGAGCACTACTTTGTGAGTTGCAGATCCATGGCGGACGGAGAAATACCTATGTGACAGTGCAGACACGCGGTACTCATCCAGAGAGTACCTCAGCAGGCTACTAGGGGGTGTGCACTACTGTGTTTGGGTGGCATACCCTGGCGGGAAGCACTACTGTGTTTGGGTGGCTGGCCCGCGGTACTCGACAGGAGGATTACCTCAGCAGTCTTAGGTTAGTGAGCAGTACCTCGGAGTCGTGACAGGACCACTACACACTCCAGAGACGGAGCTCTTCAGCAGTTACGGTTTCGATAATGAAAATCCTGGTTTGAGCCGAGACTTTTGACCTTGTGTTTACCTCATGATTGAGATGGGTCACTTGATAACTTAGGTATATGTATGGGCATATACCTGGGTAGTGGTTATCTGTTGATTTCATAATCTTTTTGTTTCCTCAAGATTGAGATGGGTTACTTGATAACTTAGATATATGTATGGGCATATACCTAAGTAGAGGTTATATGTTGAGATCTTCTTTGTGGATATCCATGTTGGTTTTAGTGAGACCTTGAGGGTCTCGGGGTCCCTACTGAGTATCGTTATACTCACCCCTGCACGGGCTATGCCCGCACCTCGTTGTGTTGGTTGCAGATGACGGGCAGTGCTGACGGAGGCCGAGTGTTCGAGGACGAGTCAGTACCCGGAGGTGGACTACACGGCGATTCAGTATCTGGAGGCAGACTTCACAGTGAGACGACACTCGGAGGAGGTTGACGGGCAAGAGCATTGAGGAGGCTATCTGTACCTACCCTTTAGGTAGGATCCGAGGAGGACGACCCAGGAGCTGCTTCCTTTCTTCCAGCTGTTTTCTTTTTCTGTTGTACTTTGTTCAGTTGTAGTTGTACTTTCATTTGGGTTTGTATTCTGGACCATTTACCTTTCAACACTTCTCTTTGTACTTAGTGTTTTACTTCCGCTTGTACTCTGTGGTTTTTTGTTACTTTTATAAAGGCAATTCCTTCCCAGTTATCGTGATTTACGCCTTTGGTGCTAGTCACCAGCCCCTGGCCTATGGAAGGCGGGCTTGGGGTAGTCACAACACGGTTCCCGAGGACGAGTCGTGACATTTTTTTCAAGAGGACAATATTTAAGAGTCTTCCATTCATTAAGTTCATATTGAGAAGATATTTTATTTCACTAAAATAATAATTTATCATTATGATATCAAGGATAATATTCAATAGATGATAAATTATCTAAAAAAATATTCATCATTATTTAAATCTAAATTCCTATTTTATATTTTTAATTTCATCAAACTTAACATGTACTAATTATTAAATAACTAAATTTTTCTTATGGAAAAATCTATATGCCTGATCGTGCTACCACGGAACATCGAATTAATGAGATTTAAAAATAAAACAACTTAATTAAATATTTTAATAGTTAATAAATTAAAGAGGGTTTTATAATTATTTCATAATGCTATCATTTTAATTTCACTACACATATTAGATAGTTCATTGTTTAGAAAACTAGTTTAATGTAATTCTTTGGTTGAGGTTAATCAAGATCATGATTACCATCTTTGAACTTTAGAATAGTGCACATAGATTAAACCCTTAACAAAAAAATTGGTTTATCAAGTTTTAGACATTATACATGGAATTAGGGTTGATAAAGATTATTGAGATCTCAAGTATGTGTGATATAGAAAAGGAATCTCACATTTTCTAATCAGAACAACACAAGATTCCCAATTTAAATCTCAATCTAGTCAGGTATGAAATGAAAAGTGTTTCAATCAATTATACTAAAAAAATGAATTTAATGTTGAAAAATGTTAATATATAACTAAATGAAAATTTTAAAATAACAATTACACCAAAACAACTATAAAAAAGTTCTCAAACTCTTTATCCAAGTGTGTATCTCCCTTACAATGATCACCCAACGTTTATCTTTCCATCGAGAGGAGGAGAAGGATTATATAGAACTCCATATTAATCCTTTATATATCTATAAGGATAGAGGTATCTAGAACTTATAAAATTACGGGGATACTCATTTGGATCTCTAAAATGGTATAACATTACCCCCTTTTTGAGGTTGAAAATGAGGCACCTAATGTGGTAATCTTTTGGCAATGAGAGTTAGTGATTTTTGCTAATAGATTTATCAATACAAATTATACCTCAGTTTTGAAGTAGTAAATAGACTTATCTCAGCTTTGAAACAACCAATTAGTTATTAAAAGTCCTATTTACTATCTATCTATATAATTTTATAGGCATTGGACTTCTAAAAAGAGATAATTATTTAAAATAACAAAATATATTCATGAATTTGATAAATTTTGGTATTTTGAATATATCAACTTAATTGGGCATCCAAATAGATGATTTATGATTTTATTTCTTCTAATTATTTTTATATCACATTTTTGGGAATCCATGTACAAACTTTTAGCCCAATTGGATATAAATTTTAATCAAAATATGAAAATTAGTGGACATGTGTACAAGGGTTTCCATGCAGTTTGACCCATTTTCTCCCACTTTATCTTTGTCCCTCTAAATTAACTCCACCTATAATAAAAATATCAAAAGAAGTGAAATTTAACTTTTTAAAATATTTTAAAATTAACAAATTAAAACAAATGATAAGTGAAATTGAATATTCAATTTGAAATTTATAATAAAAAATCTGTTTAAAATAGTGATATGAGGGTGGAAAAATAATAGTGAATCCGGATGTAATAACACCTCCACACATGAACATTTTTACTCACGGGAAAAGTAAAATTTAAGAAAATTATTCATCAATATATTCACTATTTCATTAAGATGTAATATTCCTAGAAAATTTTATTCATATTAGAATTGAGAGAAAAGGATGAACCACACCAAAGATTTGATCTTAGTATGCATGGGAATGAGTGTATCATAAATTATATTAAAACAATTTAGGTAGATACATGATATTATTCCTAGAAAGGAAATCTATGAGCCAAAAATTACACTAAATCCACACATGTGTGTGTGAAAACCATTTCATTATTATATATGCACTATTTATTTAGTAAATATAAGTCATTATAATTTTTTTTGGCTCACCTGATTCTTTCCACCGAGCCTTCCCTACACCCTTTGCAATAAAATTTTCAAAATCCACTCAGTTAAGAAATATTGGAAGTAAAACCCTTTTGGTTTCATCCTATATGTTATGTTGTATTTTATTATTATTATATATATGTATATATATTTTAATTTTTTTCAACAATAATAGAAATCATCCATATGTAAATATGGTACAATAATGAAATTTATCAAATAAGGAATGTACATATAGAAAAATAATTTTGGATAGTCAATTAACATTAATTCTAATATATATATATATATATATATCCCTTTAATTAAGTAGAAAATATACACATTTACTAGTTGTGTGCTATAATGTGAGGAGATATTAAATGACATAATTAACCCATAAACCATTTACATAGATTTTATCAACATATAAAAGGTTTTATAAATATAGAATCATTTATATCATTAAAAATAACCAATTTTACTTAAAATCAACCCTTAGGGTTAATTATATGTTCAAAATCACTTGTCATTAGTGAAATAAAATTTCATTAAATGTTAAAACAACATGAATGAGGGAAAATTTTCATGATGTTTAAATAAATTCATGATGATATGGGAATTTAATATGATTATTCTAAAATAAAATAAAAATAATAATAAGAGGAATAAAAAAACATAAAAATACCTTATAATAAGAAAAAAGAGAAAAAACTAGATAGTTTAAAAAATTCATAACTCAGAAAAGTATCCCACCTCCACTCCTAGAATGTGAAGTATCCTCATTATAATAAAATAGAAGTTGGTAAGTAAGGATATAACCTGGTGGGTGTCACCGATATATGAAATATTGAAGGTGGAGTTCCTCAATTATGGAATATGAATGGGTTTCATAGAAGTGCTTTAGCTATTTACCATTCATAGTGAATTACTGTTGAGTTTATTTATTTTTTTACCTACACAACCCTAAAGAAACAAACATTAGTTAAAATTTATGGCCTAAACCAGTGGTAACAAAGATTATAAGGGTAAAAATTTAACCTTTCATTGTAAAAGGAGGTCTTTTTTCCCATTGTGAAACTAATGATAAAGGATGAGGTGGTCATGGGAAACCTTGGTTGTTTCCTTGTATATCTAGGAATTACAATATGAATCTCTTTAAATTTCCTCTAAATCCTAAATCTATAATTTACATTGAGAAACTATACTAGAAAGATTATAATTTCATTGTTTAGTGTCCAAATAGTCATAATAATCTATCTCAATAGGGTGGTTGAAACTATTTAAAAAAAAAATATAATGAGGTGACATACCAATGGGAGTTTTGAAAGTAATACGGTAATCCCACAATGCATCATTGATTCTAATAATCTATTTTTTCTATTGTGTTTAACCATTTTTTCAAGTATTTTTACCTTTCCATTAGATACCTCATATTACCCATTGGTTTGGGTATTATAAGTTATAGAAAATCAATGTTTGACCCCATACCGATGTAAAATTTCTTGAATTGTGTGGTTTTAGAAATTAGAACCCTAGTCATAGATAAAGAACTAGGAAATATAATCCTACAAAATATTTGGGTTCTCAAAAATTAAACAACTACCTTTGAGTCATCAGTATTTGTGGCTCGTGATTCTACCCATTTAGATGCATAATCCACTCGAAAAAGAATTATCCCCATAAATTAAATTCCCTGAACATCAAAAATGTCATTAAAAATGAAGTTTTGTTGTGTAATTTCACTTTTTTAGACACAATCCCTATCTTTTTACAATGAGTAAAAGATCTACAAAAATTATGGGCATATCAAAATAATGTTTTCCAAAATAATCCAAAATAAAGAACTTTTCATATATTTCTTTGGGGACTAAAGTGACTCCTACATGAAAGAGTGTTCCATAATGTGAGTATAAATGTAAACTCATGGTTGGGTACACATTGTCATATGAATTGGTCATTATAGATTTTCCACAAATAATGTTCATCCCAAATATAACACTTAGACTCACTCTTAATTCTATCCAGTTGGTGATTATTATATCCATGAGGTATCTATGAGGTAACCTAAAAGTTATACAATTTAGAAAACCATGGGATAATATCATAAAAAATTTACAAAATCTCATCAAGGAAGGTTTCTCAAAATGGGTATTTATTATATGAGAAGATTTAAAGATCAATACTTATGCAACTAATATTGTTGGTAATGAAATTTTCCACTACCTACTTTCCCAAAATTTTTATACCAAACTATTGAAGTAGGAGTATCTATTGAATAAGGTGTTGTTTCACATAATGATTATTAAAAAAGTATTTAATGGGAAAATGGTCATAAAAACCACCACTTTATTCCAAAGGAGGTATGAATGAATTTTTTCCAATGAAAACACTATATAAATGAATTCCTTTTTAGTTATTGTGTAGTTATCTTATGATGGGTCCAGAGTACAAGATGCATATACAAATATGTGAGAGGTAAGATCTACTCATTATGAAAGGAAAACCCCAAAAACATATTTGGAGGTATCACACATGATTTAAAAGGGTATATCTAGTTGTATATTTATAGGTTAATTAAGATAATTTTTCATTCAACTAAATTACATTTTACAATTTTCATAAAAAAGATCACATATTTTTGCAAAATTCCACACAATGAGAGTGTAGTTTTACAAAAATATTTAATAAATCGATGATGAAATAAATATTTTCCAAAAATTAATGCACACATCGAATTTTTTTTAGGTATGGTAATGAATAAGTAACATCGATTTTTAACTCATCAAATTGGATACCTTCCCTCAAAACAGCATGACCCAAAAAAATGCGCCATTGCAAAATAATATGACCTTTTTCAAAATTTAAAACAAGATTATTTTTGATGCACCAATGAATAAAAAATATAGATTATGTTGTACCTCTCGAACCCCTCGTGGCTTAATTTTCATGATCACAATCACTCTCTTATTTTACTAATATTGTTTTAAGTGTTTTTGGTTGATAGGCATAATTTCAGATTGCCAAGGAATTGGGGCAAGAAGGCTGAAAGCAGAAGTGGACTGAAAATCAGTCCACCGGCCAACCGGTGGCCTCACCACCGGCCAGCCGATGGAGGCCTGGACAAAAGGCATTTCTCTGTCCAGACCACTGGCCAACCGGTGTCACACCAGCGGCCAGCCGGTGGCACCCAGCCAGAACAGTATCAGCCACTGCCTCAGCACCGGCCAACCGGTGGCCACCTCACCGGCCAGCCGGTGGTGCCTGAGCCCGAAGACCTCTCCATTTTGCAAGCACCGGCCAACCGATGGCTCTGTACCGGTCAGCCGGTGAGCCCAGTCAAACTAGCCGTTGGGCCTTTGACCAGGCTGGTCCACTTGCCTCCCAACGGCCCCGAAGCCTTTTCCAACGGCTCCAAAGACCTAAAAAGGCCATATGAGGGTTCCCCCTCTATAAATAAAGGACTAGGAAGCCAAGGAACAAAACCGGAACCATAACCAAGCCACGGAAGCCCACGGGAACATTTTTGATCATTTGGCGAACCTCCGGCGGATTCCTTCAAGGAACCTCAACTTGCTCCAAATCACTTCCACATCCAAGGAGCACCACCAAAGAAGCTTGGGAGCGCCCTTCATCAGCTCCATCAATCCATTGGCTCCCAAGACTTCCTCATTACAGGTTTTATTGTTTTATTTATTTTGAGCATCATTTTGGGTTTGTGCCTACAAACCCCAACTCTTTCTCTCATCCTTTCATTTGGGTTCTCACACCACCTTCAAGGTGTGAAGAGGTTGGTCAAGCCTTTCCTTTAAAAGGCTTGAGACATAGGTGAGCTAGCCTTCACCTGTAAGAAGGCTAGCGGGTTCTTTCTCAACCATTGAAAGTAAGTGGGTTCTTGCATAACCATTAAAAGCAAGCTGTAATAGGTTCTAGACTAACCTTAAAGTCTAGTGGATTTCTTGCTAAAACCATTAAAAAGCAAGCGGTAGTAAATCTCTCAACGGTTGAGTTGGGAGCGGAGACGTAGGCTTGGGTATAAGCTGAACTCCGTTATCAAGTTGTGTGTTTTGCCTCTTTTATTTCCGCTGCACTTTCACTTTGATTTTAATTTGTTAAATATTTTTTAAAAGACAATTCACCCCCCCTCTTCTTGCCATCACTCTCCGACCAACAGATTATACAAACATTCATTAAGGGAGTAACCATAAATAGGGAAATATTTCATAAATACCTCTATGAAGTGCTCTAAGTAATCCAAGAAAATAATAACCATGAAATTATGAAAAGTACTTAGAGCATTACATATTCAAAATTAAATCCTCCTATATGAAAATGTACGAAATGAGTATGTAAATTTTGTCTTTTCCCAATCCTCAGAGGGTATATATAGATGTATTCAAAGAAGTCAACAAGAAAATAACAATGATAATTACCTGCAAAAAATTTCCAATATTCGGTCAATAAAAAATAATGAAAAATGGTTCTTTAGAGTGAAATGGTTAATGTTGTAGTAGTCAATGTAGACTCATTGATTTTTTTTACTCTCATGGGAACCAATTCGCTATAATCATTATAAATGATAATAAGAACAATATGTTTAGGCAAAATTTTTATTGCACTAACCTATTTATTATTAGATATATGATATATGATCTAAGATTCCAACGGTTTTATTACCTCATTTTTGACAATGTCGAAGAGGGTGAGGTTTAGTAGACATTGTGGTTTCCTAAATGGTTTAGCCTTATCCTCAAGGAAAATTCTATGCATGCATATGGATAGTATAATTCTAGGGATATCAAGAAATATACATCCAATTTAATTTTTTACACTCTCTCAAAAATTCAAGTAATTGTATTTCATGATATGGAGAGAGGTTATTGGTAATATTGACTGATAATTGGTTTACACCCTCAAGGAATGTATATTTTAAGTTATTTTGATGCTGTTTCAATTCAAGATAAGGAAGTTTGGGGATATAAGGAAATGATTTTGTGGGAAGAATCTCATTTATATAATCTATTAGATCATTATTTCTCCCCTCATTCAATAGTCATTTCAGAATTATTGGTGGTTTCAAAAATCCTAAGATGTAAGAAATAATCAATATAATTATACAGACAATTTTTTTCTAGAAAATTGAAAAAATCAACACATGAATCATTACCTAGAATATCTATGAATGATAAGAACTCAGAAAATGGATAAGGTGAATGAAGATAAGTTTTTTATGGGGAAAGAGAGTATATCAATTAAATTAACTGAAGGAGAGGAATACTCATGTGAGGGGTGCTTTATGGAATCAAGGATATTAAAGTGAGAAATGTCACCATGAAACTATATAGATAATATACCATTGTTTTCATTAATAATGGTTTTATAAGTTTTCAAGAAAGGTTCCCCAATATACTTGGGGAATTTCCATTCATATAATCATCTTCTATTTTAAGCATATAAAAATCAGTTTGAAAATTATGTTTTAAACCCTCACAAGAACATACTCTTTCATATTAGTAGGGTGTGTGGTACTCTAGTTTCCTATTGAAAAAAAATTATAGTAGGATTCATCTCTCCAAACTACAATGATATGAAAACAGAGTGAGGCATCACATTTATAGAAGCACCCAAATCAATCATGTCATCAAAAAAATAAGTACTTCCCTATGATACATAGAATTTATAATTTTATAGGATACTTTAATTTTGATTAATGTAATTGATAGATCAATATAGATACATTCCTCCCCAACATCACCTTTTAATCGCCTCTTAATCATTGTTGGTGTGTACCCATTTCTTTTAGAAATGTATAAAAGAATTTTCTTCACAACATCAATCAAGGGAATATTAACCTCAACTTTTTAAATGTTTCCAATATTTCCTTATCAAGTTTAGTTTCATCCAGTTTCCTTGGTTCGTTTTAATTTTGGGGTAATTTAATATGGATTATAGGGATAATTGAACCATCAAAAGGCAACGTCCTTCCTTTAGTGAGACTTCTCTCAAAAAAAGGATTTTCCACATTTGGATCTTTAGGGATGGTTGTAATAGTGGTTTCCTTATGAATGAATAACTCCAATGAAGGGTTAATTTGAATTTTTAGTTATGTAACACTCTAAAGTTTTATGGAACTAACATTTATCATATCACTAGGATTAACCATTGGTTGGGAAGGAAACTTACATGACCCTTCACTTTGGATTTCCCAAACTGAGTTGGAGAGTTGTCTTAATTTATTTTTTTGGTATTTTATGGAAATTTGGGTTATTTTTTGGAGTTGAAGGTTATTTTTGGTAATTTATTTCATTATTTATTCTAAGGTAGGATTAGGTTATAGAGGGGGTTGTTGGAAATTCCTTTATAGAAGTTGGATATTTTTAAGTGGTGATGAAGGATAACTACCCTTCCCTGAGTGGTTCCATGACTGTTCAAGTTGGTTGAAATACCACCTTACCTATATTATTGGTTATATTTCCATCCATTGTTGGATGGATATTATGATTATCTCCTGATATTTTTGTTTTATGGGAGGCTTGGGAAGATTACCTCACAAATCTAAGAAGGGTCTCTCAGAAGGGTCTCTTAATGAACTAAAGGAGGAGGTTGGGATTTCACTTAGTAAAGATAAATTTGTTAGAGTAGGGTAATTAACTCTTAAAATTATATGTCAAATTCTTCTAAAATTCAGAAAATTATACTTCATATACATCTATGATGGGTACAATAGACCTTGAACAAAACTATTGAGTATTCGATGCTTTGTTTTTGATGAGGGTCCTTGCACCGATCAGAGACTTGTCCGTTAGGGAACCACCTACAAAAAAATAAATCATTTTATGATTAATAAATATTAAAAATTCATAAAAATATTATATTAATAGTTGATCACTTATTTAGTAGGGTGAAAAACTTTCACATAACCTTTTAAATCATTCCCAGTATTCTTGAAGTGTTTACTCTTTAGATTGTCTTATTCCATAGATTATTTTTCTTATTAATATAATTTAATATATTGGGAAGTATTTTTCAATAAAATGTGCTTCATATCCACCTATCTTATAATTAGAGAGTTAACATAGTATAAATAGTATTTTATAGTTTCTTTTAAAGAGAATGTAAAAGAGTTAAGTTTTACAATTTCTTTATACAGATTTTTAGGTATTAATGTTGTGTATATAGTATATAGTTGTTTTAATTTTTTATATTGGTCTTATCTATAAATACCATGGAATTTGGGAAATAAATGAGTTATATTGAATTTTAGTTCAAAGTTTATTACTTCACCTTATGTATGAATATATCCAGGATGAATTTAAACATCATGTGAAGTCAATTACTTTAATGTTTTGGTATTTTATACCATTTTATACAAGTTAATTTTAGTTTCAACTCTATTTATATAAAATAAGAGTTAAGTGGGGTTTCAATGAGTTGTGTGTACTCCATTAAAGTATCTCTTTATGTGTCTCAGTGTTGATGATGTATGATTCTCTATGATTCAGGTTTAAAAGGAGGTAGTTCACCCAAATAAGAACACATCATGAACAATACCTAAATAGAAAAGATATTATAACACAACTAGTCATCCAAAAGTAGAATAAAAAAATATATATTTACACAAAACAAAAATATCATATAAAAAATACACACTCTAAATTGTATAACACCCCAAAAATGGTTCCAAAATTTTATCAAA
The DNA here is from genome assembly GCA_963277665.1 of Viscum album. Lineage (NCBI taxonomy): Eukaryota > Viridiplantae > Streptophyta > Magnoliopsida > Santalales > Viscaceae > Viscum > Viscum album. The sequence goes on along the minus strand of OY728122.1, from coordinate 1,916,760,343 downwards.
CTTTTATGATGCATAAAATTAATTAGGGTTTTAAAGATAATTTATATTATACAGAATACCCTAGGTATTCTCTCTAGGAGCATTGAATGTTTAACGTATGTATTTTAAATAAGAATTTTCAAAATTAAAACTTAAAGCATGAGATTTTAAATGATTTTTCAAATAAAGTAACTTAATTAAAGAGTTTAATATTTTATAAATTAAATTGTTTTTTAGAATTATTTGATAAATTGATCATTTAAAATTTAATACCCATCTTGGATATTTCATTATTCTAAAAATTGGTTTAATTAAATTCTTTATTTTAGGGTAATCAAGACCTCAATTCCCCTATTTTCCCTTTATAATGGTACAACTAGATCCAACCCTTGACACAAAAATCAATTTTCAAGGTTTATAAATTACACATGAAATGAGGGTTTTCAAATTATATAGATATCTCAAGTATGAATGAGATAAAAAAAGACTCTTGTGTTTTCCAATTAGAACAACACAAGATTTCCTCTTGAAATATCAATCCAATTAGTTATGAAATGGAAAGTGTATTAATAAATCATACTTGAAAATTCATTTAAAGATGATTCATGCCAATATAAAACTAAATTAAAAGTTTTCAAACACAAACTACACTAAAATTGTAGTAAAAAAAGTGTTGAAACCCCCTTTAAGTGTGTAGCTCACTTACAATGAATTCCCACTGTTTATCTCTCTATATAGAGGAGGAGAAGGCTATATGGAACCCTACCTTCATCCTCAACCTACCTATGAGGGTAATGGGATCTAAAACTTATAGGAATATGAGAGGACTCATTGGATCATAAAAACAGAAAAACCTTAACTCATAATTGAGATTGTAAATAAGGCACCCATGGTTCCAATTTGTAGGAAATGAGAGGTGGTGGTTTCGAACATAGATTTATCAGTACTAATTTTGGATTGATTTTGGACCAATAAAAATAATCAAGGACTTGTTTTCCAACCTTTTTAATGCCTCCAGATGAAATTTGGTGTCTATTAAACTACTAAAATGGGGGAATTCATCAAAATATCGAATTGTACTATTGGATTTAGAAAATTTTAGTCTTCTTGATAGATCATTTTAATTGGGCCTCTATATGGGTAAATTAGGTTTTGGTTTCTTATAATGAGTTATATACCACAATTTTGGAAGTCATTCCACAAAATTTCATCATCATTTTGTTGATTTGTTTTTCAAATTATAAAAATCAGTGGACATGTGTTCTTGGGTTTCCATGCACTTTAGACCGTTTTATCCCACTTCATCTTTGGACCTTCAAATCAGCTCCACCTATACTGGAAATATCAAAACAAGTGAAATTAATATTTTTAATAGTATTTAAAATTAACTAATTAAATCAAATTAGAAGTAAAATTGATTATTAAATTTGGAATTTATAATATAAAATAACTTTAAAATAGTGGTATGATGGTGGAAAAATAATAATGAATTACTATGAAATAAATGTTTTAATAGAAATTGAATATCCTAGAAATAATTATTCATCATATTTTTTAATCAGACTTATCTATATTATCTTTTGTATTTATGATATAAACTCTACAACCAAACACCCTAAAATATAAAACTTAAGGTTTAATTCCTCTAAACAATTTATAAGGGATTTTATTTATAAATTTTCTTATTAAAACTCAATTTAAAACATGAAAATATGTTCTAAAAACTTCAGCATAAAAATATTTAGGAACATTATATTATTTAATCTTATTTACTTCCATTTCCTCAATCGATCTATTATTTCTTTATACCAAACCATTTTTTTGTGGTGTTATAGGAGTAGAAAGACTATGTAAATATCCTATATATTCACATAATTTCTCCAAATACATATTAAAAAAATCATTGATTCTATTAATTATTATAGTGATAATCAAATAAAAAATATTATTTTAAAATAGTTTGCAAAAATAAATTAACTTAGCTAAAGTTTCAATTTTTTTGAGTTAAGAAATAAGTCTAGGTGAATTTATTATAATCATCAACAATTATAAATATATAATTCTTTTCCCCTAGACTAGTAGTTTTCATAGGGAAAAATAAATTAAGAGGTATTAATTCAATAAGTCTATTAGTTTTAATATCATTAATAGTTTTAAAAATATCTTTATGATTCTTAAATTTTAAACAAGAATCACATAAAAAATATTTTCTTACTTTCATATAGGGTAAATCTTGAACTTGTTTATACTTTGAAAATTTATGAAACAACCAAATTATTTCATGTACAAGACTCAAATGGAATAAAATTTCACCAATTTATACAATATTTAGACACTTAACCTTTTTTTAGTTGAGATAAATCAATAACATATATGTTGTATTTTCTATGTACTAAAAATAAGATTATTTCATTTTTAGGAACTATGCATTTATCATTTTAAATTTTTTTATACATTACATTATCACACAATTGTAATATTCTTATTAAATTTTATTTTAAACCTTAAAAAAACTATATAAATATTTTTTGTTTTAGAAAATCTTACTTCATGAAATCCTTTAATATGACCTTTAGAGCTATCTCAAAAAGTGACAAAACCTCCATCACATGAATTAAATGATATAAAGTTAAAAATATCCCCAGTCATGTGTTTTTAATAGATGTTGTACATATACCATGAATATTTAAGACTCCTTAAATAGATTAACTAAAATCAATCATGTGAAGGAATGTTTTGGTACCCATGATTTCTTGGGTCCAACTGGATTAGTGATAGAAATATTACGCATCCAAACAGACTTCAAACATTAATTTTTTTGATATTTGAAAATACAGATTTTTAGAAATAATAGTTTTAGTGTGACTGAAAGACTATGTAAATCTTAATGAATACTAATTGGAATAATTACCACATATTCTTAAATTAAAACACGTTAAACTCAAGATACTTCCATTTTAAATTTTTACTAATAATGTTTTGTTTATTCTTGGTAGTTGACCATTATAAATAACATAATTTTAGTTTTTATTAGGTTTTATCATAAACATAATTTCATCATAACATTCCACATTCTAACAAGAAACAATATTTATTAGTATTTTATTTTATAGCTTAAGCTTCTAACATTCATTATAAACTTTATTTATGTCATCCAAAACTAAGTTAAATTTAAGTTCTTAACATTAATTATTCTTAGAAATAAAATCTTAGTCATATCATTATCATATCATAATTTTTATATTTCAAAATCGGAAATATTTTTCTCTTCTTCATTGTTACTGATAGAAATTTTAAGATTTTCACTTTCCTCTTTAAGATTATTATTTTATTTAACTGATTTCTTAGTTTTAACTTGTAATTATATATATAACTCATCAAGTATAAAAACATTTTTATTTAACATCCTATTATTTTCATATTTTTTTAATATCATAATTTTTGTAATTTTAATTATAGTCAAGACTAGAAACATTATGAGATTTTTTTTTTCATATTTAGCAACAACATTTTAGAAAACATTAACATGTTTTCATAACCGTGTAAAAGGTGAAACATGTAACTCATAAGGTGTGTACATAAAATTAAGGTTTCTAGTTACCAACTCACTTCATTATTCAGTTATTGAGTCAAAATCATCAGTGTAAGTCCATCCAACAAATGCTCCCTCTTCTCATTATTGTCATTGTATTTCTTTGATTCCTTTAATTTTGGAAAATATATTCTAATATGTACCTTCTTTCTAAACTCATAACAAGTTTGTTTTGAAACATCATTATTTTTAAACGATTCTTTCCTTTCCTTTTTATTTTTATTCCTGAAGTTATTTTTAACTCCTTTAACATTCTTCGAAAAGTTGTAATTTTTTTTTCATGTGAGATAAATTCTTATTACCTCATTATGAATCATATTTTTAAGTTTTAAGAGATAGATAAATATTATATTTGAAATTAATACCTTTATTTTTAGGAACTTACTCATCCTAAATATTTTTCAACTCAAGTTCATACTTCATAAGTGATCCAATGATTTCATCTAAGTTATAATCATTAAAGTTATTTATCTCATTAATTGAAAATTTATTCACATGATACTTTTTAGTAAGTGACTAAAAAAACCTTTCAGATATAATCGTGTTTTATAAAGCCTATCTATGTACATTCATACCATTTATAATTCTTTTAAATCAATGAAACATATGGTTTATGGATTCATCTTCACCCATATCGAAATCCTAGTATTTTATACACATTATTACTAGTTTTATTCTTTTAATCCTATTAGTACTATAGTGTGTGACTTAAAGTATTATAAATATATCCAATGCTATCTTTGAGGATGAAACATGGTTAAAAACACTAAGACTTATAATTTTTTTTAATATATTAATTAATTTATAATTTTAAAAATATTTTACCACATCATTACCAAAAAAAATTTAGATTAACGTTTAATAGATTTTATGATTTCAAATTGATCATCTAGTGATCAATTATTAATTTCTTGAGAAACAGTTCAAGTGAAGTGTAGTAGTGTTTATAATAAAATTATATGGAAAATAAAATGCACGAGCACCATACAGTTTTAGTATTCCATATTATCTTGATCCTATATCTAATCTTCAATCCCCTATAACTCAGTGAGTGGAATGATACTCACTAAAAATAAGAGATAACTTTTGAAATGCATGATAAACATTTATAGACGCTGCATTTTTCTCACATAGAGGAACAACACATCCTGTATAACCTTAATTCCTATGGAATAAATCAAAAATATAAATCCAAAATTTTATTTGTAGTCACAACCTAATGATATACCTTTTTGTTTGGTGGTATAACCAAAATTAAACTTTCTTTTAATTGGTAAAATCATAAACCTATGACTAAGAATAAAAAAAATAACAAAATGATATAATGTTGAAAACTAAAAAGAAATGAAGAACATAATAATTTCAATGATGAAGAATAAACTTTAATGTATCTTCGATAACTTAAATAAATGAATGAACTTTTAATTCCTTTATGATCAAAATAATGAAATAATAGTCATATCATAGATTTAACACTTCATAATTCTTGTATGGATGTCATGTTTTACTCTATTTATTAATGATATATGAAACCATTGTGTTTTTTATCATGTTCCTTTAATCAAACAACAAAAAATAATCACTCTTAATTAGATCCAAGATCTTTTATAACATGTGTAAGTTTCTTTCAAACCAATCCCAATCATCCACAATTTGGAATAATATAAACAAGGAAATAACACTTATCTATATTTTGAAATATCTTATGAATAATACTTCACTAAAACATTCAAGTTTAATTTTAATATAATTATTAACATTAGTATATATTTTAAATATTAATAAACCAGTTAAAAAAACTCATATAAATAATCAATAATTCAAAATTTTAAAACTTTAAAAAAACAAAATATAAAAATATACTTAAAATGAAAAATTAAACTTTGCGTAAAAACTATTTTACTAGGTTTTTGTAAACAAGATTCATACAGATAGTGAACTCACATAATTATATTTCAATGTATCTTCATTTAATTTCAAAGTAAATTCAAAAAACTTCATAAAATTTTCAAATCTTCATAAATGATTTTTCATGACTTTGAAATAGATTTCATAGGACTTTAATATTTTCATAGGACTTTGAAAACAGTTTCACATGACTTTAAAATTTCTATAAGACTTCAATTTTTTTATGAATTTAATTTTTTTATAAACAAAAAATTAGTTCCATATGAGTTTAAATAATTCATATAAATTCAAAAATAGTTTCAAATGAATTTAAAAAATTTCATATAACTTCAAAAAATTTCATTAGAATTTGAAACTTAGATGAAAAACTAAAATTCTAAAAACTATAAAAATCATATTGGCTATATAATCCTTTAATAAAACAGTACAATCTTCAAACCTAGTTAAAAAAATAAAAAAAAATTGTTTTAAAAAATCTATAATAAAATATAAATATCCAATTTAAACTTATAATGTATTTGTAAACAATGTGACATCTGAGGTATTTATAATATTCAAAATAGAAAATATCAATGAAAATAATAAATATCTCCAAACACTAATAAAATTCATATCAATCAAACTTAACATTAAAATTATTAACAATACTATTTAATATGCCTGTTTTATGATTCATCATATTCTATAACATGCTTGAAAAAAAATTAGGATAAAAGAAGTTTTATCTAAGTTAAATATTTCATCCTATATATTTTTTTCAAATAGAAAGGATATGATACCATCACCCATCAGTGTTATATTTTAAAGAATAAATTATTCTTTTCATAATATTTCTCTAAGAAAATAGAATACCTTATAAGATATGGATGTATATAAGTTATTTATTTTTATTCCTACTAAGAGAAAATACATTTTATTTCCTAAATGAAAAATAGTTTCTGTATATCAACATGATATTCTCAAACTAATTTCATATCAAAGTCCATTGGTATTATGTTTAGATTTATAGAAGTTAAAATCATAATAAATAAATTAGTATACTAGTCAAATCAATGTAAATATAATTTTATATCTTAAATGATTATAGGACGTGTTGGTAAATAAAAATTTAAAGAATTATATATTGATACCAAAATAATATTAAGGTAAAATTTAATTGAAATATTCTAAGAATGATTATGATGATGAACTTATAAAGAGTTTTAAGTATAAAAAAGAAGTTATTAACACCAAAACATTGGATAAGAATTTTTAATACTTGTTCAAGGAGTTAAACATTAGGAATATGATTCCTAAGTCTCACCATTATTAAAACTAACATTTTTCCTAAAATTTACTCACTAAAAGTGTTTAGTAGGAGGATTTTATTAGATGTTTACATAGATATATTGTAGGAATTATATAGAGATGTAATGAGTTTATAAAAACACTAAAATTGAAACAAACATAAGGTCGATATGGCGGTCTATCATATGAAATCTGTTTAGATAGGTGATTATGTATGGTTTTGTTAATGTTATTAAAGGATTTAAGAATATAAAATGAATCATGTTATAAAAAATTGATACTCTACTTTGTTATTATTTCATGTTATTTACATATATTGCATGAATTGAAATAATAATTTACCTTTTAATGCATGTCTTTGAATTATCCCTTACCTATGTTCATCGTAGTGTATTATAGGTTGTAATAAAATGTTAAGGTTAGAATGGGAAAGATTTCATACAGAGATACAAAATATTCTCATGTTTTATAAAATGAATTTTGTACACTAGATTACCCATGAAGTGTATCATATGGAGTGTTGTACATGGTATAATTAGTATATTAGGGGTGAATGTTTCATAGTTTTCATTTCGTGTACTTGAGGTTTGATAGATACCTAGAATGATAAAATTTATAATTTGATACTTTTCTTATGTAATAGTTTAATCTTTATTAATCAATGGGTGGATGGGTATATTTCTAATCATGCCATCAGTTGGAGATTAATCAATATGGGATTTATCATGTCATATGATGAGTATGAAATCTGAGCCCTTGATTAAGATAGAATAAATAAGTGTACAAATGTACATGGATAATACATGTGAAGTTCATACCTATTTCATGAGTATTATGTGATGTGCTTATCCATAAGGATGAATTAAATGTGATTTATTCATCAACCTAGTAATTATATATGAAAACAATCAAGAACATATGTGTATGATACATGATAATGACATACTCCACGTCCCATGTTAACTTGATGTATTGAAAAAAGTGATCATATAAAATTTCATGCTTATATATGATATAATTGGTAGACATGGCTATAAAGATGCATGATTTTTATGAAGATCACACTATATCCATTTGTAGCTTGATTAACACTGATAATTTACTATATGATTCTATTTTCTTATATTTAGGAATTTGAGAATTCATATTTGTTTTTAATACTACAATGGCCCCTGGTGTCACCCTTTATGGTTGAATAAATGAGGATATAGTTTTATGTAACTCAGATAGATACTCTAAAAGAGTATAGATTTAATCTAAAAGTGATTTGGATGGATATTTATAAGGTATTTCATATTATGTGATAAACAATGAAGTTGATCATAACACTACAAAAGTGTTTTGGAAATATACAAAAGGAGTTTTGGATATGGTTTTATAATTTATTTAATATAATAAAATATAAGTTTAAATGAAAAAAAGTCTATGGGGATTTAGTTAAAGTGGGGTATTTATATAGATATTACTTAAAAACCATACATTATTGTGTATGATATATATATGTTTCATGATATTATGTTAATGGATCTATGGAATATCATATGCCTATATAAAGATCATATCATAATGTATGTTATGGTGATAAAATTCCACTACCTATACCAGTCATATAGTATGACTTAACTACATATTATTGCATGAATCATAGAATATTATATAATCCCTACAATTTATAAATGTATCCATACATTAATGTTTAACATTTAGAGATATCTTACACATTATACTATCATTAATTAAAAGTTTTATATAATGAAACACATGATAGTTGATTGAAATAATGGTTATAAATTTTTCATTATCAAAGTATTTACTCAAATGTTTTGTAACATTCAATTAAATACCATGGATATCTTAGGGAGTGTTCAAAAGGACAATATAAATAGGATAAATACCATGAAAATAATTCGATGAATTTTGTGGATTCAATTAAGTGAATTTGTCTTCTTCTTCCCCATTTACCTTATGAGATACTAGCATACCAAGGAGTAAAGAAAGATACCACCAAAGTCTCGAGTGATTCAGTTCATCCTATGGATACACCAAAAAGGAAGAAGTATGATGGATACCACTTATCAATCTTCTTGAAGATATTAGAGATAGAAGTCATTGGTGAAAGGTACACAATATGTGATTAATTTTCATTTATACATGGTTTTGGTTTTGTGAATGGTTGATCTTTAGATTTAATGGTTTCTAAAGTATTATAATTCATTGAAAATGTTATTTTATCCCTATAAAACTAAAACCATCATACTTATAGAGAATACAATTATTAATAATATATGGATTGAAAAAATGGTATAATTTTCTCACATGATAGTTTTTAGAAGTATCACATTCATCCCTGTTGATGATATGGAAAGGAAAAAGTTAGAAGAAAAGACTGATATATAAATGTTTTATTGGGTTTGATGATGAAAAATTTGGATTTTAGATATGGTATAATGATCATTGGAAAGTTATCATAAGTTGTAATTCCCTCAACAATAAGGAAATTCTATGGAAGGATTATATTTTAGCATAAGGTGAATTTGAGAACAAAAAATCAATTTGAGAATTTACAAGTTGATATGAATGGATGTATGGAAGTTTTAGTGAGTTCAAGGAGAATAGAAGTAAAATAGGAAATGGGAACTTATATATGATATAAAACTAATCTTGTTTTGGAGGTAATATAGTTTGATGTACCAAAATATTCTAGGATTGTGGAAAATTAGGGAAGAATTTAAAAAACACAGGCTTTAGAAGGAAATGAACCTCAAGTGCTGAGGTAGTCTACTAGGGTTAGAAATCTAATGATTTTTTTGAATTTTAAATTCACTATTTTCTTCAAATGAATGGAAGTGAATTTCTGTGGTAATTTTATGATGTAATCCTTTATATATCCCAAGTTCAAATCCAGACAGATGTGAATTTCCCTGATATTACAAAAATCCTTTAGAATTTCAGTAGTGAAGTTACTATAGGAGGTACTATAACAGGGTAAAATAGAAGTGATACTATTAATTTGAAGTGGTATTTCGAGTGATGTATTGGTACTTTGATCCATAGGTATTTCGGGACACCAATGGGATTCATGCCATAGGGCATCCAAGACATCATTCGAGGGCCTCTGGTATATATGGAGTATTTTATACTAGTGGGTGTGATAGTGTGATATAAGTTAATGGAAAATTTATATTTAGGATGTTTATTTGTGAGGCCGATCACTATAAGTAGTGAATAAATTTTATAGCACACACATAACCTCAATAAGGGGAATAGATGGTATTATGAAAGCATAAAGTTTGGAAATCAGGATGGAAGATAATATAATAGAAGGAGGGGCTGCTTCAAATTAGATTTTTGTTCCTCTAAGCCTTTTGGCCATGTACTCCAGGACCTTCGGTCCATGTATGATGGGGATTTTAGGCCATGTAAGGGTTCCTTATCAACCTAGTTAAAAATAAGGATTATCTAGAAAATGAAATTAAAATGGAGTTTTAAGTAGAGCCTTGAATAGGTGGAAAGATTCAGTGACTCAGAATAGTGGGGGTCATGAATTATCAAGTAGATTGAATCCTTTTATTTTAATGAAACATGATAGATGTTGTAATTTTCAATTGTTAAAATTTAACTATAGAACTTGTTAGTATACTAGTTTAAGGAATAAATAGATGTTGGGAAACAATATAAGGTGAGGCTAGATGTGAAACTTTTTCAATAGATATAAGGAGTAGATTACAGTTAGTCATTTTCTCTAATTATGAAGAACTCAAAAGTTCAGATGGTGATCATTCTAGTTGATTCAGAAGGTTTTCATCCTGAGTAATAATATGTCAATATGGAATTCCATTATGGTGATTTGGAGGGTAAGATTTATATGGAGCAACTAAAAGGTTTCATGAAAAATGGAATGTAAGGTATAGTGTGTAGGCTCAAATGTAGTTTGTATAAAATAAAACAGTAAACTAGATAATGAAACCTGAAGTTAAATGCCTTTATAGAAGTGATAGATTTTTTTGGGTGAAATTTTGATGATTTATATAATTATAAGGTGTTTGATAATGATTTTTTTTCATTATTGTTATCTATATGGATGATATTCTCTTAGATAGTTCATTAAAATAACAACTAGAGGAGTTTAATAATGATTTTTGAATATTTGAGATGAAATATCCTAGATTATGAAGTGTGTTTTGGGGATGAATATTAAAGGGGACTAGAATATTGGTACTTTGGTCTTATCTCAATCGGAGTACTTCTAAAAGGACATAGAAAGGTTCAAAAGGCATGTATTGAAGTTTGTGACTACACTTTTGGTAAAACTTAAAGATATATAAGAATAAAGAACCCAAAGTGAAATAATATTCAAAGTACATGTCAAATGTTCTATATGAATCAATGGTTAGAAGTTTTTTTTTGTATTCCATGGTTTATACAAGGTTATACATTACTACCGTGGTAGGAGTTGACAGCTGGTTCATAGAGAATATAGGTAATGAACAATAGGAATTGATAAAGTAGATTCTATGTTATCTCAAAGGTTAGACATACCTATATCTATGTCATAGAATGAATGATTCATTGTAGGGGTCTGTATATGTAAAATTTAGTGGATATAAAAACTGATAAACAAGTACCATAGGCTTTGGGTTTAATTATTAAGGGACTATTGTGAGTTGGATGTATCAACTACAACCTATAGTTACACTATCAACCATGAAATTAGAGTAAGTAGCTATTATGGAAGAATGGAAGGAACTGATATGTATAAATGGTTTATTGGAAGAACTTGAAAGGTTATAGAGGAACAAAATGCTATTTTGTTATAGTCATATCATGATCCATCTTGTGACGAATCTAATGTTTCACTCATAGAAAAAACACATTCATATTAAGTATAAATTCATCAAAAATCTTGTGGATGATGTGGTAATAAAGATATATAAGGTGAGTAGGAATCATAATTTGATTGACATGCTAACGAAAGTCTTGGTTTAAGAATGTTTAGGGATACATTATACCTCAAAGGGATTTGGATGATGGATGATCAAAAGATAATGAAACCAATAGTTGGATACAAAATAGAGGCTGAAGGAGATGTTTTAGAGGAGGGAAATAAGTGACCAAAAAGCCATATGTTGTGAGTAAATCTTTTAAAGTAGTATTAATGTGGGATTTTGTTAGGATTGACATTGTGAAGACCACTTTCAATATTTTTAACCAAACATTTCAGAAAGAGTGACTCCAAAATAACACTCTAAAATTAGATAGAAGTGGGGGTGGTGGAACCTTTTAGAATGGAATTACTTAATCATTTTAAATTTTAGAGTCTATAAGTGTGAAATGATGTGGTCCTAAATAATGGATCCATGATTTTTAGAGGAAAATTTCACTTAGTTATATGAATAGTCTATTGAATATCGCTTGGTCAATGTGTATGGTGGAGCTCAATGATTATATGATAGTGGAATCGAGATAATAAAAATAAATTCCTAGGGATCATATATATATATATATATGGGTGGTGGTCACTTGGGATTTATGAAAAAGATTTAGTGCACTAATCTATTCATGTTGTGACTTTGACTTGCTATAAGAATGCGTTCTTCTATTTTATTCTGGGCAATGTTCTAGTTCTAGTAACTTGTAATTTTGTGAGACTTTCTCTTATACTTTTGTTCAAAGTGAGGTTATAGTGTTTAACATTGAGTAATAATTTTTTTAAACCATGTAACTCTTATTATTTGTTTTTCCAAAAAAATAACTAAATTATACACCATTTGCAATAGGATTTCATCACAAATAACTATTATGGGAAATATAGTTGCAATTAGTAATATTTGCGATGGGTCATTGCTAATATGCCGAGACCTAATATTTTTATAATGGAAATAAGGATTTGTAACAAATAATATTTGTGTGGAGATTTTAATTAATCATAAATAAAATTCATTAAGTATTTTCGATAGTGACACAACCTAAACCACCGGGTCCCCATTCGGGTTAATGGTAATCCAAGTGTGACACTCCAAGATCACCTCTAATAGGCTTTAGGATAGTTCCTAGTGTTTTTTAGGAATATCACACAATATTGGAGGTCATATCTTATATTAACCTACAATAAACACATATATTTAAATCATAAAATACAAGAAACACTAATAGAGTATATATAAAAAACTGAACTATAGAAAACACATTATGAGACATAAAATACAATAACAATGCCATATAGGAAAATACCAACGGAACTGTACATTTGAAAAACCTTTGAATCTAATAGGAATAAGACTCTAAAAATCTCTTACTCAATGAGTGTACTCTAAGATCAATCTATAACCATGAAATTCACCACCAATATCACATTCCACCATGATCCCTCATGAATATCCAAGAATCACCAGGTATTGGCTCCAAAAAATCCACACCAGCTACATGTCGACAAAGACCATCTCCCAACTATGCATCATATGAAAACCCATATCTTTTATACACTTTATTTCATGGTTTATTACATAAATATACATATAACACAATCCAAAAAATTTGAGAGACCTAGTGTCTTTGTGGAATTATATAAATATCATACTAACCTGAAATAGGGATATAAAAAAATTATTTAAATACTTCATAAAATTCTATTATATTCCCTTGATCTTCTAATACCACATGTGATAACCTGGAGATATACATAATAAAGGGGTGAAATATAAAGCCTATTGAGGGAACAATTAAAGCATAACTAATAATTATGAAGAAGGATAAATGAATCAATAAGATGGGGAGGGGTGAATTAGTGATATATTTTCTTACAAGTTTCCTTAATTTTTAAATAACCTTTACCTACTATTAAATAATTATTTCTCAGCTTAAAAAAAATCAAACAAACATCTACAGGAACATAAGAATTTACAAGGTTCACTACTCAACAAGAGTAGCTACGTCCTTAGCATGGTTTGGAAAAAATCCAATAGCACACAATACACTAGAAAATCGTCCTTTTGTGTGGAATACAATGAGTAGAATTTTCCCTTACACTTTTGTAGCACTATGTTCAATACAATAGTGCATGTGCTCCAAGAAGCACAAAATAATGTAATATAATTTTTTTGTGACAAGTTTAAGAAACATGTTACTATGTTACCTTATCAAATTTCACAAATAAAATATTTAAAATAATTCTTAACTTTCTCACCCAAAAGTAGGAAATAAATTCTTGGACTTCATAATGATAATCAGTCTGATTTTCCAGTCTGATATTCCCAGTCTGATTTCTTTGTCTGATAAAATAACTTTTTCAAAATATGGCTGGAGCAATTTTGAACCAATTTTTTCTTAGTCTAAAAAACCTAGTATAATTTCTCAGTCCGATCTGGAATCCATGAATATGATATTGTATTTTCTTCTCTGCTTCTTCTGTCTAGAAAACTTCCTTAGGTAAGCATAATACAGAAACTTCTTGTCCCTAGAAATTTAGAGCTTCTCTCTCTTCTTCTATGCATAATACTTTTTTTTATGTAAGGAAAGTACAAATTACTTCCTCCTTTTATAAGCGACCCAAAAGTGACTTGGGTGGGATTATGAAAATCTTTCCATATCAACCAAATTTCCCAAAGCATCAATTTTATTTACATTTTAGATGAATCTTTGACTTCTTCAACGCTTCTCAACCCTTCTTGAATCTTCTAAAATCTTATCACAACTTTATCTTGCTTGAGACTTTCTTAAAACTATCTAGTATGATTCTGATTTCCATTCTGATTTATTCATTACGATAAAGACATATGTACAACATCATAATCTTTATTATGATGCTTCACACCAAAAGTAAATGGGAAGGAAAAAAGATGAATTATCATTACGATGATCAATACCAAAAACTCATTACTCTTATTCGTACCAACTGAGAAATATATGAAAAACATATGTCTTCTCATTACGATTCTTAGAATCAATTCTACATTAGCTTCAAAAATTCTTCTAACAAGCACTTCCTCTGACTTCTTCAAACAACCATCTCCCCTTGAAAATACTTCTACAATTGCTTTAAAAATATATTCAAGATCCACCTTGAATACACTTTTAGAGGCTGTTAATAGAAATAATATTTTTCTTATTTTCTTCAGACTAATGACCCTATATCTAATGAATGTATCAGTCTATGATTCACCCCAATAACCCTTTTCAATTCCAGTCCAATATTGAACCAATTAAAATAAAAATAATATTAATGAAAGTGATTACCTAAATTATGATTAATCTTAAATTCCATTTTTCATGAGTCCCAACACACTCCCATTTCTTTCCAATTCAATTTTTTCCAATAAATCCCTAAGATAAACAATCTCATTTAAGATACTTTTCTACCTCTAATGATCGGCAGCACACCACATCAAATGGACAGGCTCCAACAACTTTGTCTTTAGAAACTTCTTTCTATCTCTGATTACGATACCAAATAACTTTTAGATCTCAAATTATTTCTCTAAAGATTTGTTTCTTTTGGATTATTAGTCTGACTAAAAACTAGTATATTTTCCTTCTCACATCCCAATCAACCTTCCTAGACTTTAACAATTTTGTTTTTGGTGATCTTACACCAATGGATTTGAGACTAGAAAGCTTAGAATTTAGTAACTTTCTTATTCCACACACTTCTTCTTATATAATAACTTCCTAATGACATTGAATAAGTTTATGATTGGCATAGAATCGACTGAATTATATTATAAATTATTGTAAATTCCCAAAATTTCCACCATATTATTTGTTTTCAAACCTCAATATTATTGGCAGCACCATTTTATCCCCATTTCCTTCATAAGGCTTGCATACTAAGTTTTCAGATAATTTATGAATTTTTTGAATTACAAAACAAAAAATCATTGTCATATTTTCTTCCAAACTAAGAAGAGTCAGATATATCTTCTCATTATGATCTTCCTTTCATTTTGGACTCAGGGTGAGTCTGATGAACCTTCTATTCTAGAAAAATTCATCTCAATCCGATGGAATTTCTTAAGTAATGTGAGTTTGAACTCTTTAATACGATGGTCATTATGATTATAAAAACTTTATAAAGTGAATTTATTTATTTCTTCTTAAAAAAAAGATACACTTGAAATAAAAATTTCTTTGAGCTTACGAAACCTTCTCCAGACAACTTGGTCCCAAAAATCTCCCCCTTTAAATTTTTCTATCAACCAAGATTCATAAATGACTAAAATTTTTAACCTCAAGATATGGATTACTTATCAAAAATTATAATCCTACACAAGCTTCCTCTTTATAAGAAATAAGAATTATTGATAGAAAAACCATGCTATCCCAAAGTAGTGACCAATGAAACCTCTTCATATTTTCTTCATGAAATCTTTAACTTATTCAATTTTCCTATCAAAAAAAGTTTACTATAACTACTCTAACAAATAGTTATAATAGTTCACACACTTACATGCTAATATCACATATTACCCATAACTCCCCCTACATACACGCTTCCTTAAAAGGTTTAGCACATATCAATGGATAAATTTATGAAACAATTCTCCCAATTTGAAAACAATTTAAAAAGACTAGGTAAGATAGGGGACAAAAACAAATACCTCAACCTTGATGAGAAAGATGTTGGATGACCATGTTCAACCTCAGTTTATGAAAAGGTTCCTTCAGTAATGGTTTTGTGAAAATTCTAGCAACTTGTTCTGATGTGGGAACGTACTCCAGCTTCAATTAATTATTCTCCAAATTCTCTTTGATGAAATGATATTTGATGTTAATTTATTTTGGATGAGAATGTTGTACTAGATTCCTGGTAAGCTTGATTTCAATTTGATTGTCACAACCTAAGATCAAGGGTAAATTTACCTAAATAAGAAAATCTTCAAATTGAGTCTTCATCTACATAAGTTGGGTAGAAAATTGAGTGGAAGTAACTTAATTAGCTTCAGTCATGATAAGAGTCAGTAAATTCTATTTCTTTATATTCTAACTGACATAACTTTTTCCCAAAAAGAAAACTCCACCAAATATGGATTTTTTATCATCAACATTTCTTACCCAATAAACATCTGGATACCCAAACAAATCAATACTTTCTAATATCTCATACTTGATTCCAAAACTTATTATGACATTGATATATATGAGAATTATTTTTCCATCCAACAGATGTGATTATTTTGAATCAATCTAAAATATTGCACATAAGGTAACAACAAAAAAATGTTGAGTCTTTAGGTATAAAAATACAATAAAATTTATATTAGCTTCTGAAAATATTTTTGATCAATTTACCCACCTTCACCATTTTTAGAAAACTTAGTTCCTTCTAAAATTGGTGTGGAAAATTGTTTTTAATTTTCCATACAGAACTTATTAAGAAGTTACTTAGTATAATTTTCTTGATAAAGAAAAACGTGCTTCTTCTTTTATAATATTTTTAACCTAAGAAATTATTTCATTTCTCCTAGAATGGAAATATCAAACAACTTTTTCATATCTTCAGTAATTATTTCACAAGTTCTTTCATCATTCCCATAAAATATAATGTCATTAACATAAAAAATTATGATGAGGGAAAACTCATAAATTTATTTGATGTAAATATTTCTATCAACTATTCCTTTTTTAAAAATCATATTCCTTAATCAAGTATCATATTTATAATACCTTTACCTTGGAGATTTATTTATCCCATACAAGTATTTTTTCAACTTTCCCACATAACTTTCATCTTTCCCAACAATAAATCCACATGGTTTTTTAATGTAAAATTCCTCATCGAGATCACCATTAATTTGTTTTTTATTTTAGATCCATCTGAAAATTTTTGCAACTTAATTGTGAAGAAATAGAAATAAATATTCTAATTGTTCCTAACCTTTCCACCAGATCATAAGTTTCATCAAATCCAATGCCCTAAATTTTTTAGTAACCTTTTCACAATTATATTGATTTATTTATTATCAATTCACCATATTCATTTAGCTTATTCCGGAAAACCCACTTTGTAAAAATAAAATTTTATCCATTTGGTTTAGGTAAGAGTTCCCACATATCATTCTTTTAAATCTTGTAAATATTTTCATTCATAGCTTGAACCCATCCCGAATTCTCAAAAGATTCATTCATATCGTTTGACTCAACTTTTGAATATAAAGAAGTATGTTTAACAAATTTTTATGTTCTTTTTTTTGAACATTTTGATGTTGATCACCAATAATTTTCTAATATTCCACTTGATTCCTCATCCTAGGATGATATTTTCAAGATTCTTCCTTATATATGAATTTATTTGAGTCTGATTCTTATTTTTGAGTAGGATTACCTTTGGCAGTATCCTTATCAAAATTTTCTGAAATTATTTCATTATGTTCATCTTACTTATCTGAATGAGTTTGTTTATCTTCCTCATATTTTTCAAAAACTTTTATATAGGTAGAGTTAAATAATCTTCTTGACTCTTTTTTGAAACATATTTATCCTATTCCATCTAGATAATAGATAATAAAAATTCCATCTTCACCTCTCTACTCAAACTTTCCAAGGTTTCCACCTTTGTTCTTTGTGATGCATGAACACCAAAAAACTCTTAAATTCATTAAACATTGAGTTTTACCATAAAATATTTAATATAGATTCATATATGAACTTGGTATTTAGAAACATTGGGTTTTGATATACACAGTAGTGCTCATAGCTTGTCTCTAAAAGTAATGAGAAAGACCATGTTCAAGTAACATACTCCACCCCATTTCAACCATAATTCTATTTTTTTCCTTTCATAATTTTATGAATGGGTTTAAGTTATGATGAACTCATTCCTAATTATATGATTCTCAAGATAACGTTAAAATTCATCATCGTTGTATTCATGACCATTGTCTATTATCAACTTCTTTTCAGAATAGTCACATTCCTTCTCAAATTTCCTTCTGAAACTTTTAAACATCTTCAGAGAATCTGACTTATGTTTCATATACATAACACAAGTATTGCAAGTAAAGTAATCAATTAAAGTGATTAAGTACTTATCTCGATGAGTTTATTGTTTTCTCATTGTCCTATAGATATCATAATGAATAAGTTTTAGGGGCCTTTTTTAACAAATTTTAACTTTCTTATGCACATAATTAGTAATATTTCCTTTCTAAAAAATTTTGCAACACCAATCCATTCTTCTAGACAAATTAAGAATTCCATGTAGACTGTCTCTACTTGATAAATTTCTCATGTTTCCATGAAACATATGTCCCAAAATTTTATGCCACAACTGGTTCTCTTCTACCACGCCTAAGTAACAAGAGTGTTTTATTTCACCAATATGGAATAAGTTTCCTTTTATACATTGGACTCTTGAAATAATCTTTCCATCTTCCTCAATTTTCACAATAAACCCATCTTTTTTGAAAATAAATTTCTTACCTTAATAAAAAAGTTGTGAAACACTCAAAAAGTTGTGTTTCAGCCCATCAATATACAAATATTTCTTGGAATTCAACTTTTCTTTCCCGATAACATGAGATCCAATACCTTTGATTCTAATGGATTCATCATTGCCGAATTTCACTATTCTTTCTTTGAAGTCTTTAACATTTTTCAAGAATTTTAAATATCCTATCATATAAGAAGAACACAAAATATCTAAGATACAAGGTCACTCTCCTATATCTTTGATAGCAGTTTCTATAATAAGATATTTTTATTTCCATTTATCTCTCTTAACATCTAACTTTTGAGAATTGTTAACAAACTTTTATTGTGCAAGTAACAAAACAAGACATCCTTTTACTAGATTTATATAATGTTCACATCTTCCACAAATAGTTTTTAGAGGTTGGAATCAATTTTCAACTTTTAATCCAACCTTCTCAAGTTTCTTTAAAACATCCTTCTAAAACTTCTTCCATTAAGGGGATTGACTCCCCCCAAATTTTTCATTTTATAATTTGTGGAATAGTAGTAATGTTTTTAGTTAAAACAAAAAATATTTTTTGTATTCCTAAATCCACAACAATACCAGTAGTATCCATATAAAGAATATATACCTATGAAACTTCAATACTATCCGGAGTTGTGATCATGTTTCTTAATAATCTTCTTATAGAACTTTGTTGAACACCAACATTTCTATTATCAACTAGAATATTCTTTTTCAGATTAGTTGTTTTCATCCTTATTAAAACTATAAGTATTACAAACATTTTTTGACTCAAAATTTTTAGAAAATTCTAAATTTTCAACTTTTTTGGTCTTGGACACATAAATAAATTTCCCAGATTTATTATTATCAGAAACAATTTCAACTTTTTTCTAAAACATTGAAGGTAAATTCTGATACTTCTCAAGTTTACCCTTTTTATAGTTTTAAAAAACTTCATAGATAAAATTATTAAATTTTTTTACCCTATGTTTAGCTTTAGAATGTTTTTTTGACATGTTCCAACTCTTTTTCTTTTTTACTTAAACTTTACATACAAATGTTCATTAATATTGTTTTATTTATCAAGAGATTTATTCAAATCATTAATATATTCCACCAAATTTAATTTCTCATTAGGAAAACATTATTTATTGTTTGTTGAAGAGTCTTCTCTTTTATCTTCCTGATTTCTTTTTTAATTCTCCAAATCTTTCTCAAACATGGTTTCAATTATTATTTAAAATGAAATTCTAATCAAGTTTCTTCTTCTTTAAAACTATTGCTTTTGAATTCTTCATTGTTTACTATTACAATAAAGTATTATCAGCCTTTTCAATAGATTTTTGAGATTCAACTTCACTCTATTATTCATCATCATCTTTAGATAATAAAATTCTCTATTTTTATTTGGATAATTTTTTATCCTTACCTTTGGAATAAGATTTAGCCTTATCGCATAATTTTTTCTATAATATTCTCTACCTTTTATCATATTTCTCACTATCTTATTATTTATTTCTTATAGAAAAATTAGCTGCAAAGTGGCCAATGGATCCACATTCAAAACATTTAAAGGGAATTTTCAATTTATATTTACCTATTCCTCTTCTCACATTTTTAGAAAACAAGGATAGAAATTTATCTTGATTTTTATATACCTAATTTTTAGAATCAGAATCACTAGATTCTTCTTCAACAAGAATATTATTTGAATTTTTCTTTTTGATAACTTTGAAATATATTTATCTATAAACTTTTTTTCCCTTAATAACCTTCTCCCCTATCATTTAATAAGTAATAAGAGTACTATGAAAATAATCTAGAGATAATGTTTTTTGATCTCTATCATCCATTGAATAAACTTTATCATCAAATTTTTTGGGAATAATTATCAAGATCTTTTCAGAAACTATAGAATTTTCTAAATTTTAATGAATATATATGATAGTGGAAACAATGTCATTAAAACTGGTATAAAATTCACCAACAAATTCATATTCACCCATATTTATATCTTCATACTTCATCCTATAGATTTGTAACTTTTCCTTTTTCACCTTTTTTTTCCTTCATAAATGTTTTTTAGCTTATCCCAGATACCTTTGGTAGTTACAACACCTTTAAATCTTAATAATTCACTTTAATAAAGTGATGATAATAAAGAATTATTAGATATTCCATAATTCTCATGATTCTTCTTTTCAGTAGATATGATATGGTCTTTTTCATCAATAGGTGTAAATC
This sequence comes from Viscum album, assembly GCA_963277665.1. Classification (NCBI taxonomy): domain Eukaryota; kingdom Viridiplantae; phylum Streptophyta; class Magnoliopsida; order Santalales; family Viscaceae; genus Viscum; species Viscum album. The sequence goes on along the minus strand of OY728122.1, from coordinate 1,916,738,921 downwards.
CATCTATTGTAGTTTCAAGAATATCATACCCAAGAGACATAAAATAATGAAACATTATATCTTTACAGATATTATACTTCTTACTATTTAAAAAATTTAGATTTTCCATCACAACTTCTATTTAAATACTTCTAAAAAATAGTAAATGAAGGGATAATTCAACTATGATACCAATTGATAATTCCCAAGAAGGATTAATGAATCACTCAGTGGGGGAGGGGGTAAATTAGGGATATTTTTCTTTTAATTTTCCTTACTTTTGAAAAAAAATTCACCTTCTATTAAAGATTTATTTCTCATATGAAAAAAATCAAACACACATCCATATGAACATAATAACTTACAAGTTTCACTACTCAACAATAATAGTTATGTACTTGGTATGGTCTAGAAACAATCCAATACCACAAAATCCACTAGAAAAAAATCCTTTTGTGTGGAATATAGTATGTATGATATGCTCTTACACTTGTGCACCTCTATGTTCAATAAAATAGTGCATGTTCTTCAAGTAGAACAAAATGATGTAATACAATTTGTGTAACAAGTTTAAGAAATATGTTACCATGCTTCCTTGTAAACTTTCAAAAACAATATCTTCAAAAAAATTCACTACTTTATTACCTAGAATAAGGAAAGAATATCCTAGAATTAGTAATGATACCTAATACAATTTTCTAGTCTGATATTCCTAGTCCAATTGATCAGTTTGATAAAATAACTCTATCAGAATATGACTGAAGCAATTCTAAACCACTTTTATCTTAGTTCGGAACACCCAATCTGATTTTTTGGTCTAATACATAAACACTAAATATAATCTTGTCTCTTATCTTTTATTTCTTCTATCCAAAAAACTTCCTCACATAAGAAAAATCCTAAAAATTATTATCCCTAGAACTTAATATCTTCTCTCTCTTCTTCTGCGAGCAATACTTTTTTGTGTGTGTTAGGAAGGTAGAAAGTACTTCCTCCTTTTATAGGAAACCAAAAAGTGGTTTGGGTGGAATTAGGAAAATATTTTCCGCTCAACAAAATCTCCCGAATCATCAATTTTCAACAAATTTTGGATAAATCCTTGACTTATTCATTGCTTTTGAAATCTTATGAAATCTTATCGATTCTTGTAACAAATTTATCTCACTTTATACTTTCTTAACATTCTCTAGTCTAATTCATATTTCCATTCTGATTTCTTCATTATGATGAAGTCATATGTACAATATTAGAATCTTCATTACAATTCTCCATACCAAATGTAAATGGGAAGGAAAAATAGACGACTTCCCATTATGATGATCAGTACCAACATCTCATCAATATTATCCATACCAACTGAGACATATATTAAAAACATATGTCTTCTCCTTACAATTCTTAGAATAAATTCTAAATCAGATTAAAAACTTCTTTTGAGAAGAAAATTCTCCGACTTCTTCAAACATCAAGCTCCCATTTACAAAACTTCTATAATTTATCTAAACATACTTTCAAGACCCCCCTTTAAAACACTTTTGGAGGCTATTAAGAGCAATACTCTTTTTATTATTATCTCCAAGACGATGAAACTGCATCCGATGAATGTATCAGTCTCTACTTCACTTCTATAACCTTTGTTAGTGCCAATAAGATAGTATTGACTCAATTTAAAGACAAATCATCTTGATGAAAATCGTTGACTATATTGTTGATTAATCTCCAATTCCATTCTGCATTGGTCTCAACATAGTCCTCTTTCTTTCCAATTCAATCAATCTTGAAAACTCCATACAAGAAACAATATCCTTTAAGATATTTTTTCCTATGATAATCGATGGAACACCATGTCAGATGGACTGGTTCCAAAATATTCAACTTCAAAAAATTCTTTCTTTCTCTGATTATGATACCAAAGAACTTTCAGCACTCAACTTCTTTATCTAAATATTTGTTTCTTATGGATTATTAGTCTAACTGAAAACTATAATCTTAATCTTCGCACATTTTGATCAACCTTCCCAACCTTTAATAATTATATGTCCAATGATCTCACACCAATGGACTTGAGACCAGAAAGCTTCAACTTTAGAAACTTCCTTCTTCCGAAAACTTCTCCTTATATCATGAATTCCTCACAAATTTTAATATATTGAATATTGGAATAACATCATCTAAATTACATTAGAAAGTATTGTATCTTCCCAAAATTTCTAGAATCTTTATTCTTTCCAAATCTCAATACTATTGGATGTACCGTTTTCTACCCCTTTACTTCATAAGGATTAAATCACATGTTTTCAGAAAACTTATCAATTTTTTGAATTAAAAAACTACAAAGCATCATTAGTTTTTCATCGGAGCCAGAGAGACTCTAATACAACTTATCATTATGATATTACTTTCATTTTAAACTCAGGGTGAGTCTGATAAACCCGTTCTTCCAGAAAAATTCCTCTCAATCCGATGGACTTTCTTAAGTAATGTGAGTTTGAACTCCTGAATATGATGGTCAACACAATTATCAAAACTTTAGAAAGTAAATATTATTATTTATTCTTTGACAAAAAAAGACAACACTTGAAATAAAAAATTATTTCAGATTTTGAAAACCTTTTCCATAAAACTTGGTCCCAACAATAAAATGAAGTATAGAAGTACATATGAGTCAAGGGGAATAACATGGTGACATAAAAGTTGAGAATCATAATCTTGAACATTGAAAAATGATATAAGATGGTAAAATCAAGGAATCATAGGAATGTGGAACTGTACACTATACGAGTACTGTAGAGGCATATTTCTGGGTACTGTAGCAGGTACTGTACACTGTACGTGTACTACAACAGAATTGTACACTGTGCAGGCACTACAGTAGAACTATACACTGTACGGGTACTATAGCAGATACTGTTTAGTACTATAGCAGTTGGAACTACTCACCTTGGGCCATCGGTTTGGGCTTGGAGTCCTTAAGGATTTCGGGCCACCCAGTCCTTCAGGTTAGTAGGAATTTCGAGCAACCTTTAAGGCCTTTGGGCTACCTCAAGGTCACATGCAGTTTCCCCAGAAAGACTCTACAAAAAAGGAGCAGCCCCAGAAGAGGATTCAGAGCAGGTGAACTCACCAGAGTAGAGCCAAATGGATTTTTAGAATGAGAGGGTATGGATATGCTATCGGGACCTACCTGTGATTGCATGGGAAGCCTAGACAGATGGCTATGTGAAGGTGGAGAGCTACTATCATGATGTAGATGCTGGGGAGGGTCAGTTCCTTGTAGATAGTATGGTTTAATTACCTAATACCTTCGGGTCATGTAATCTCCTAAGCCTACAGGCCTTGTAATCTCTGAGCCTACAGGCCTTGTAAGGGTTCCCCCTCATCCCTTAAAAGGGGAGTTATCAAAAATCAATAAAAAATAAGGCCTTCAGGCCATTCGGGCATAGGAATGTGGCACCAACATAAAACAAGACATCATAATCATACGTCAAGGATAACTACCAATAAATCATAATATAGTGTTATTAGGCTAATAACATATGAGATATACATGGTATTTCATGAGATAAAAACATTACCCAATGTATTTTAGGGATATATAATTTTGGAACCACCTTTCACATTCATATCATGTACATGAATTTGTATGCCACATAGATCATACAACATGAGAACATATTTAATCACTTTTAATCCCAAGGTTAAGTATTAAGGATTACATACAAGGAAATAATCCATCAATTAAGGATAGGTTCAACTAGTTTAATACCCTTGAGTGGAAAAGGGTATGGGTATTCACAACTCAAAAGTTTATCATGGAAAATCACAAATTAATTTTAGCAACATAATGAGTGTACATAATGGTTTATGGAAGGGGTTAATGAGAGTGAAAGTTGGTCTCTAATTAATTTTTAATCACAAGTAAAGTAAATGGATGTTTAAAAACACATTATAAAATGAAAAATTGGAAATCAAAAGGCTTAATAAAATGAATGTACTTGAATAAAAAGGAAGTGGAATAGAATCCCTTACTTGAGAGGTTGTTTCTAAAATCTCAGGAGGAGAATATTAAGATATTGGGAACACATTGGGAAGGATTTATAGAGGGATATATAGAGTAACTTCATTATAAAATGTATTTTTGAGTGAATATGAATGGTAGGCTGGGTAGGTATTTTAGAAAAAGAGATTGGAATTCTTTAATAATTTCTAAACATAGGTTTTGGACTCTAAGTAATAAAATAATAAAAAAAACATACCCTAGTTTTTTCCCATTGCTTCAGCTAAATAGGAGAGATTTTATTATTTTAATAACCTTACTAATTAAAATAATACCATTCATGATGTTTAAGTGAGTCATGTTTATAAATAATTGTTTTCAAAACCTTAAAACATAATATAGGTTTTGGAGGATTTTTTAAAGGATTGAAAAATTAATCAAATCACATAAAAAAATTATTTTAATGGAAAAATTTATTTTTTGTATGTGAATTGATTTTATAGCATTTATCACATCATTTTGGGCTATTATGATGTCATAATACACACTATATATTTATACCATATTTAATGTTTTACCCAAAAATTTGAATATATTAGAAAATTATTAAAAACTCACCAATGGATAGTTTTGACATTATAATTTCAAAAATAATATTTGTTTTTCCAAAATAATTTTATAAATATAATAATTTCTACTTTTAAATGAAAAACTTATTTATTGAAAAATACTAGTTTTTATGGACCATATGACTTTATGACCCTTATAAATATTACGTGGGACTTCATTAAATCATATTATCATTTATATATAAATAAATATTATTTAATAATACTATTTTATGAAAATAATATTAATTTCAAGGTTCTTGAGTTTATCAAAAAGAGTGTTTTAATTTAAAATAGATATTTCCTAAAAATAAAATTTTGATTTCTTCATATCAAAATCTAATTTTTATCAAAATCATTATATAATCAAGTATATATATAAAGTAATAATGAAAATGGATAAATATAATCATTATTTTATTAAAAAAATTCATACTACTTGGGTCTAGATACATAACCCCTTATTACACCAGCGTACACCCTAAGGGAAAGTTGTGCGATAACAACACTTTTTTGGGGGTAGTTCAACAAACATGGTTTGGGCGGTGATATCTATAAGATTGAAATTCTCCCATAAATGGGTTTAATCAAGCTTTGGTTTTTGACTATCAGCTTGGACTTGGTTAAGGGAAAAACCTAATGATTACATCTCCCTTAGAAGCTCTAATAAATGGGATTCATAGTGTACGATCCTATTGGTTGATGCCATCACTCTTTCCTTCTATGAAAATTATATTTTATCATAGACCTTAATATCTAATATCCTTAATAGTCACTTTTTAATGACTATATTATGAATAGTTATGATTCTTAACGATCCTTTAAGCCTGGTAGAAAAATTATGGTTACATTTTATAATAGTCCAAAAATAGAAAATGAAATATGCTGCATGTATTTTCTATAAATATATTACTTTATAATAAATTTATTCATTCAGAAGGTAATTTCATTTATAAAATTTTGGGTCATTAAATTATCCCCCCATTCAAAAATTTTCCCTAGAAAGTTCATTTTGTACAGTAAAATAGATGAGGGTATTACTATTTCGTTTTCTCTTATAGTTCCAATGCTGCCTCCTCAAACTGGTGGTTCTACCATAGTACTTTAACGTGGAGAGTTTTATTATTTTGTTTAAATTTTTCTCTATGATCAAATATCTTTATTTTATACTCCTCATATGAAATACTGTTATGTAATTGTACCACTTCTAGATTCAGTACATGTGATGGGTCTGATATGTACTTATTTAAGAGGGATACATGGAACACATCATGTACTTGAGATAGGTTATGTGGGAGTGATAATTGATAGGACAAAACTCTAATACAATCATGGATATCAAAGGGGATAATTTATATATGGCCAAGATTTACCTTATTCCCAAAACTTGTAACTTTCTTCCGTGGTGATATATAAAGGAACACCTAATCTTTGACCTCAAAATCTAGGTCTCATAGATGATTGTTTGCATAGAATTTCTATTTAAATTACATGGATTTAATATTATGATAGATAATTTGAAACGTCTTTATCATCTATTGGATAATATCATGTCCCATAATATTCATCTCTCCAACTTCATCCCAACATGTTGGAGTCTAACACCTCTTCCCATACAGAGCCTCATAAAATTCTATTTGAATGCAAGATTTTTTTTATGATAACTCAACTAGGGGAAGGTGATGATACCAACATACTTGAAATTACATTAAACATGATATCAATATATACTATAGAGTTTAAATGGTTCTATTAGACCAACCATCTATCTAAGGGTGATAAGTAGTACTGAAACTCATCTCTCTATCAACTCTTACTAAAGGCTTCTATAAAACCTTGAGGTAAAACTCAAATCTCTATAAGATATAATAGATAATATTACTCCATGTATTCTTACCACTTAACTTATGTATATCATAACGAGTTGTTCAAGAGATAAATCTTCCTTGATAGGAATGAAATGCTTTGAATTTGTAAGATAATCAACTACCACTGAAATGATGTTATTACCTTTTTTTGTCTTGGGGAGTCCTGTGATAAAATACATGGTTATGTTTTACCATTTCCATACTAGTATGGGAAATGGTTATATTATACCATTAGACATGTATCATCTATCGTTGATTTTTTGGTATACCAAGCATCAAGATAAAAATTATACAATCTCCCTTTTTATGTTATCCCACTAATTTTTTTGCTTCATATCTCTATATATCTTAGTTCATCCTAGATGAATAAAGAAGAATGAGCTATGTGCATCATATAAAATTTCCATCTCAATTTATTGTATTTATTGGATACATATCTAGATTCCAAACCTTATAACTCCATATTTAGAAAAGTTGAACTCTGAAATATCTTCTACCTTTTATGTAGCTCTTTATTAGTTTTTTGGCCTCCTTTATCCTCTCAAGAATGGATGGTTAATCATTATTTGTGAATGGTATGATTATGTTTCTTTTATGATTCCCACATCCATCCTTTTTTATGTCTAAGATTATTATATTTCTTTTAATCCTCATCATGGATAGGGTTTCTCGATCCTTTCTACTTAGAGCATCTTCCACTTTATTCACCTTCCCAGGACAGTAATGTATTGAATATTCATAATCCTTAATCAAATCTAACCACCTTCCTTGGTTTATACTGAGATACTTCTATGTGAATATATACTTGAGGATTTTATGATCCAAATATATATATATATATCACTTTTACCTATTGAGATAATGTCACAAAATCTTCAATGTTAAGATCACTACAGCCAATTCTAGATCATGTTTTAGGTAGTTATTCTCATGTATCTTTAATTAGATAGATGTATATGATATCACATTGTCATTTTACATGAGTAAAAAACCCAAGAATTTTTTTGATTCATCACTGCATATAAATATTCCATCCCCACTGGTTGGTAATGTGAGCATAGGTGTAGTGAATAATTTCTTATTTAATTATATAAATCTCTCATAACATTCATTAACCAATAAAAACTTAACTCCCATCAAATTTATCCTGGTTAGTGGTTTTGAAAATTATGACAAGTTTATCAAAAATTGATGATATTACCCAGATAATCCATAGAAACTATGGATCTCTATCACATATATTAGTCTAGATTATCCTTCAATTGAATATATATTTGAAGGATCCATAGATATCCCTTTGCTGGTGATTACATTCCCTAGAAATATTAATTTTTCCATACCTAGCTCACATTTACTATACTTAGAATATAAATTTTCTTTTCTCAACTTCTTCAGTACAACATTAAAATTCTTCTCATGTTCCTCATTTCTTTTGGAGAAGATACTACCATAAATTTATTGAGGCAATCCTTAAAGAATCTATTCATTACGTCCATGAATATAATTATAGAATTAGTGAGTCCAAATAGCATCACTATGAACTCATAGTGACCATACCTTGTATGAAAATTATTATTGGGGATATCCTCCTTCATATTTACTTGATAATATCCTGACCAAAGATCCACCTTATAGAAGTTTTGGGATCAATATAGATGATCAAACAATTCCTCAATCCATGGTAGTGGATACTTATTCTTTATTGTGATCTTGTTGTGATCATTATAATCAATGTTGAGGCTCATCGACCCATCATTTTTCCTGATGAAAAGGACCAACACAATCCATAGTGAAACACTGTGGGCATATAAAACCTTTATATTGATTATCATGTAGTTTCTTCTTTAGCTATTCATGTTCAATAGTGTCTGTTCAATATAGAGTCTTGGATATTAGAAAAGCTCCGAGTATAAGTTAAATTGATAACTCAAACTCTTAACTTGGAGGAAGGACATGGAATTATTTGGGGAACACATGGAATGTAATAAAAAATTATCATTTCCTTAGTCTCAATAATTTTAGCAAGATATGATTTCTCCAAAAGAAATAATATTGATTCTTGAGATAATTATTCCAAAGTAGACCCATCCTCCTCCTCACACTTGTATATGATTAGACTGAAATTTATGATATTAAGTGTGATTTACTTCTCATGGAAATTTATATTATCTTTATATATAATGAAATATAATCTATACCCAGAATGAAACTAAATTCCACTTAAGGAAGTATCTCAAGGTTCAATGGAAAATTTATCCATCAAATATTGATAGAGGGGAAGTTATAAGCTTAAGGTGAAATAATTGACCAATTTTCTATTTTCAATGACAACTAAACTTCCAGCTTTTGAGGTGGTGTTTGAATAGTTCTACTAAACTTGAATAATATTAAATAATTTGTAGAACCATAGTCACATAAGATATTTGAAGTTCATAAATGGATTATAGGCCTATATTTCACTATTTTATTTTGGTTCTAATCATTTACTTCATCCAAAATAGACACATGTATGAGAATTTTCAAAATATTAAACATATAAAAGGGAATCTATGAATATTGAAGGGATAAATCATAAATTAAATGTATTACTTAACCTATTAATTCATAGGTTTCAATCTATGTTATCCATGATTTATTTCATAACGTTAAATTTCATAATATTTTTTTCCCTTCATATCTGTTTGAAAAAAGCACATGATTAACCAAAACATATCCCCCATGTGTTTTGGCTAGGTGTGCAGTCTTAGGAATATTTATCATGCACTGAGCATAGTTTGAGTTAATACCCTATGATCCCTTTCATAGTTATTACCCCTAGGTACATCTATTTCATAACCACATCCAGTTTCCAGTATCCAGGTAGGGATTTATTTTCTCAAAAAAACAATCACTCTATACTTTAACAATATTTAGGGATATTTTTCTACATTTAGTATTATCCATATAGATTTCACTATTTTTTGTAATCCAAAATCTCCAAAACTAACTATACCTTTCTCTGATACCAACTTCATCAACCCATATCTTTCATACACTTTATTTTTCACAAACCAAGCCAGGATTCCATCCAACCTAACACCTGACCCGGACTGTAGAAAGACCTGAAGGGAATTCCTGATATCCATGGTCTAGAAAATAGTTCTTAGGAATCAAACATCACAATTGGTAATGATGTAAAACATTAGAAAAAACCATAAACAACCCACAAGAATATCATTACATCATAAGCAACAACTATAACCAAAATAAATACATTTATCAAAAGTTATACATTTTAAATTTTTAACCAAAAACCAAAATACCAAAATGGGGAGGGGAACCAATTACAAAACAAAGTATCCATGAAATAAGAGGGTCAACACCCCCATTACACCTCCAGAAACACCAATAAGAAGACGAACACAAGAAACCAGATCTACCATCATCACCACAAATCATCTTTCCATTAACTGGGTCAAACATAACAAAGTCTACATACACATGAGGGTGTCAGTATGGTGTGATACAATTCCCAAAAGGATTACACACAAAATAGATTCCATTCTATAACATCATAAGATAAATCAACATGCTAGTTTTTAAAGAAAAAAAAGAAAACATTTTTAAGGAAACATGATTTTAAATTGAAAGAGAGGAAAACTCAACAACACAATCCACAAGGTATACATAGTATCACATGAGAACCATAGTAAATCCCTAAGACACTAGGGTTAGTGGGGTAATAGGATCCTCATACATATGTGATAATCACATAAAAAACAAAACCCACAACATCCTCATGCACGATCCACTAAAGGGGAATCACATTCTAAGTTCTAGTGGTCTCTAATCATCATCATAACTTTAGTTAGTGTTTTAGTGTCAATCCTGTTAGGGGAACTGGGACACAACCCTTCTGACTTTCTAGAGTATTATACATATTTTTACCACCTATATACATAGGATTCCATTTTTACTCATTTCCATTACCTCTGTCACAAGAACCATCACACACACACACATCTCCATCATTAGAAACACCCATTAAAATAAACCATATTCATTTGAGAAATCATATTTAAACCCATAAAAACACCCAAACCATTTGAAAAAATGATTCTTACCACTCAAACAACCTATAGAACTTAGAAATCATAACAAGCATACTGAAATCATCCAATAATTTTAAAGCATGGACACCTACCTTTCACATGGAAACTTTCAGAAATAGGTGGAAAACCACAACCGCACCACAAGGAGACCCTATAAATGAAAGATTACATAAGAACCATCAATATTTTACCCAATGAAAAAATATTTAACACTCATTAGTTCAACCTATACATCAATAGATAAGGAGAAGGAGACCAAGAGGAAGGAAAAAAATAAGAAAGGAGAGGCCTCCTTGAAGACTTATAAAATATACAACGACAAAACCACTAAGGGATTGAGGTATAAGGGAGAAAATAGGGAGGGGGAGGCACAAATAGGGATAAGAACCACAAATGGGGTGATTTAGAGTCGTTTTGGTTTAAAATCATGGAAGGTTAGAATTTGAATTTCTACATTTTTAAAGTTCTGGGAAGGCTGCATAGTCTTGATGCGTGGTTTGAAAAACTGTGTGCCAACATTGTAGCACCTTTTTCTAAGAGGAAAATAGATTACACAGTTTTTCTAGGGAGGGTGCACACCTGTGTAGTTGACCATGCACCTCAAACAGACCCACTTTTCTAGGCGCACTATTATCCCGCATGCCCATGCGATAGGCTGTGCGACATGAACAATGCCATTTTCTAGGGCACGTAGTCTCTTATGGGATGACACATGGTTTCTTCTAACTATGCGCCAACCATGAACTACCTTCTATTTCTCCAAAAATCATCAATTTTTACAAAAAAAATCAGGAAATCCAAGAGATAAATATTAGACCAAAAATAAAATAAAAATTACCTTAAAATGAAACCCAGGATGTGAAAATTTTGCCCACCATGAAAACTTTCTTCCCTTGGAAAGTAATTTCGAAGTTTGATTAGAGAAAAAAATGGATAATGCTCCTCAACCCAAGATATTATCTACCATGTCTCATGATCATCATTTCTATCTTTCTAAAGAACTCAGAACAATGGTTTGGACTTCTCTCATAGTACTTTATCTTGGGAATCTACAATACGCACTGGCCACTCAAACCCAGAAAAATTGGACTCCAACTCCAAATCTTCCCAACTCTGTATGTGAGATGAGTCCAGATTATATTTCTTTAGTTGTGAGACATGGAACACCTCATTAATTTATGCCAACTATGATGGAAAATGTAACTGGTATACCACCTTACCAACTCTCTCAATAACCTCAAAAGGTTTGACATACCTCATAATTAGCTTCCTTTGCTTACCAAGATAGAGGTGACCCAATCAAGGGGCCACCTTCAAAAATTATCAATCACTAATTTATAATTCCAAGGCGCAACACTGCTAATTGGAATAAGAGTTATGGAATCTCTGTGCTATCAATAGATGCTGCCTGATTAACCAAACTTTATCAGACATCTCATACACTATGATCAGTCCCAATAATGAGGTCTTTTCCACCTCTTCTCAATACAAAGGCAATAGACATGGCTGACCATAAATAACATCAAATGGTGCCATATTTATCTAGGATTGATAAATATTATTATATAAAAATTTGACCAATCCAAAATGGTTATCCCATGAGCCTCCAAAATATAATACACATGACCGAAGCTTGTATTCCATGCTCCAATTTTCCCCCTATGTCTGACAAAAAATTTGAGGATGGTATGTCATACTGATCTTAACCTATGACCCCATTGCCTTCTAAAGGTCTCCCCAAAACTGTGAGGTAAAGCAGGGGTCCCTATTCGAAATGATATCTGACGACACACCATGAAGTCTCACTATCTCATGAACATACAATTGACCCAACTCATACACTTTGGTCAAGTCATTGATCAAAACGAGACGAACTGATTTTTTCAGATGGTCAATATCCACCCATATGGTATTCTTCCCCGGGGTGTATGAGGTAGGACAACGATGAAGTCCATAGATACCTTTTCCCACTTCCAGGTAGGAATGGGTAGTGGATGAAGAAAACCATAGGTCATGTGGTGCTCTCAACATTAACATGCTGACAAACATAACACCTGGATACAAAGTCAGCTATATCCCACCTCATACCTAGAAATTATAACTGATGACACACATCATAAAAAATCTTAGTGGTCCTGGTATGAATAAACTAATGATACTAGTGGATATACTGGATCTCCACATTCTAAAAAGATAATGACACCATGAGACAAACCTTGAGATAGAGAATCCCATATGAAGATAAAGACCACTCACTCAAAACCTCCCCACCATTTTGAAACTACATATAACATTGGTAGAACTCATAACTTAGATGTTCTTAAAAAATCATCTCCATAAGGGAGGGATTCAGTAGAACACTTTCTTGGAACATGCCTCCACTTTGATCTTTATTTTCTAGATTAATTTGGGAAAAAATCTCCATCAAAGTCCACTCATCATTGGACTCCTTGAAATCTTGCAATGAAAATTTCCTTAAAAAGGAATATTCCATCACATTACCTTCTTCTAGGGTATAGAAGATATCAAAATTGAACCCATGAAGGTACTCTACCCACTGATACTGCCTCAGATTCAGATCCTTCTAGGAGAAAATTTTGGATAGGCTATTATGATTTGAGTAGACTACAAACTTCTCCCCAAAGAGGTAATGATGCCACATTTTAAAGGAATGCATCACTACTGCTAATTACAAGTTGTAGGTTGAGTAGTTATTCTCATGTGGTCAAAGTTAGCGAGAACTATATGCCACAACGTTCTCATCCTCCATCACTAAACACCCAATAATCATACCAGAGGCATCATTGTTGAACATGTATCCCTTTCCAGATTCTAATAAGATCAAAACAGGGGCTATGGTCAACCATCAGTTAAGCTCCTCAAAGGATGTCTAAAATTCCATGATCCAATCAAACCTTACCCATTTTCGGGTAATTGTAGTTATGGGAAAGGAAATATGAGATAAATATCCAACAAAATGACTGTAATACCCCGCTAGGCCAAAAAATATCCTGATCTTGAATACATTCTTTAGATGCTCCCATGACATCACTGCATCGATCTTCTCAAGGTCCATTGAAACCCCACACTCAAAAATCACATGGCCTAGAAACTTTACCTCCCAGATCTATAAGGTACACTTTGAGATCTTAACATAGAGGTGGTGATCTCTAAGAGTTCCTAGCACAATAATCAAGTGCTTCTCATGATCTTACTTAGTCCTAGAGTAATTTAGGACGTCGTCCACAAACACAAAAAAAAAGGAATCAAGGTACTAATGGAACACCTGATTAATAATCTCCAGGAATACCAGTGGATAATTTTTCAACTTGAAAGGCAAGAGAAAATACTCAAAGTGGTTTTACTTACTTTGGAATGATGTTTTTAGAAAATCTTCCTCTCTGAATCTGACTTGGTGATACCCGGAATTCAAGTCGATATTGGAAAACCACATTCCCCCCTTAAGCCAATCAAAGAGGTCATCAATATGGGTAAAGGGGTATTTATTCTTGAGCGTTATATTATTCATATTCTGGGAATTGATTCACAACTGAAGAGATCCATAAAACTTCTTTTTAAATAGAACTGGGGAAACCCAAGGAGAGATGGTTATGTGAATGAATCCTTTGAATTCCAAATCTTCTAGCTATATCTTTAATTACCTCAAATCAGTGGGGGACATGCAATATGATGGAAGAGATATCAGTTGTGTTCCTAATTCCAAATCGATGGTGAAATCCACATCCCACTCTAGAGGAAAAAATGAGAAATCATCTGGGAATACCTCTAGAAACTCATCCACCATAGGAGGTAATCCATCCTCAGAACCTCTACCAACATCCTACAACATGAATGACTAGATCTAAAAAACAATATTCCCCAAATCTGAAAGTGGAGGCCCATATAGTCTTGACTGAGGATTCAAATCACCTTGAAAAACCTAGGTACTTATATCAGGTTCCAAAAAACCCACTCACCCTTGATAAAAATTGATGTGAACCTAGAAACACACCATCCAATTCATACCGAGGATCACATGAAAGAGGTCCATTTATAGAACTAAGTAATCCCATTCCAGATCGACCCCTGACAAGTTGAGAGTGCAAGATGGAAACCTGAGACCCTTATCTCTCTTTTTACTAAGCATTATCACAAAATAAAACACATATGACATAATATCAATTGGAAATTTCAACAAATCCACAATACAGGTAGAGATAAAGGAATTAGAATCACCAGTATCAAATAGAACAGTTTCCATGGATGATATAATAAGAATCGCACATCAAACCATTATAGGTCCTACATTTGATTCCTCTGGTACTTGATCCATAGAATGAAGGAGCCTCATCTATATCTAGGTATGGGGATGACTACTAACTTGTGACTCTTCCTTAAGACGACTCTGACCAGAAGAAGATCCATCCCTACACCACAACCACCAAACTGATAACCCATTGTCCTGGATGGATCTGACTGATCTATCATTCTCTTAGAGGTTGAAAAACCTTCACCACCCTGATAAGAGCATGCAACTATGTGAAACTGCTATAAGTGCCCCATAATTCCACACATATGGGAAGGCCTGGGTGGGGATGAACATTCTGATCGCATATTTCATGGCATTCCAAACTAATGGCATAGGACTAATCCAACATCTAAATCCATATAAGATGATGTTCGACAACAATGGGTTGGGTTACCACCTACCTTCTTTTCCTATTAATCATGCTTCCTCTTCTTTTCAGATGAAGTACTACTGCCCTAACCCGCTGCTGAAACTACCCCCAAAAAGCCAAAATTTTCACTTTATATTATCTCCACCATCAGAGTATGATTGAAAACATCAAAATAAATATTCAACTTAAATAATAAGACATCGTACTGAATATATGACTATAACCCCATTTCAAACCATTGATCCTTTAAATACCCATTAGAAACTACCTTGGGTGAGAATCAAACTAACTCAGTGAAGAGGTTGGAATACTCCATCATGATTCGATCCCACAGACAGAGATCAAGAAACCCATGGGTCTTGGAAAAGGCCAAGGTCTTAGGGAAATACTTCTCATTGAATATTACCTTGAAGTCCTTATAACCCATATGCTCATTCTTTCCATCCTAAACCACTGAGTCCCAACACCTCCGATTGAGACCTTTTTATAAGAACAAAAAACACTTAACTTTAACTGACTCAGGAGTATCAAGGAACCCGAACATCCTTTCAAGATTTTCAATACAATCCTTAGCTTCAAGGGGATCCATGCTACCCTGGAAGGAAGAAGGATTATTCTTGATAAACTCCCAAGCCTTTTCCTTTCTAGGACATGATTTATCTTCCCTAACATGAGAAGGACCAAAGCCTCCTGGTCCAATTTCCATATATCCCAAACCACTGCTTACACTAGTCTCTGATCAACTGGTGAGGGAGAACTCTCTCTATACTCTTGTCAAAGTCGCACAAGAAGTATCCAGGGAGGCATAATGCTATAACCATCAACAAACACAAGGAAACCATCAACACATATATAGAAAATTTTCAAAAACTATAAACTTTAAACACTTCCATAAATCAAGGAAAAACCATAAAAACCATAATTAAAATACAAAGTACTCCACCCCAATCGATGTCCATGCATAGTCTACAGCCTGTACATGACACCTAGAAGAGGAGTCAAATCAATCCCAAACATCCCATGGTGAGCTGAGGCTTATCTCAAGGTGTGCTGTCCAGACACCCTACTCACAACTAAAACCTCAATCCCCAAAATTCTTAGATCAAGTCTATCTAGACTCTCCCAAATAACATGACCCAAGTAAGGGGAAAATCCCTCTCTTATACCATTTTATCATGAACCAAGTTGGGATTCCATCCAAATCGATACTTAACCCGACCCATGGTAAGGCTTGAAGTTCATTCCTCAACCCCATGAGAAGGAAACTAATTCTTGGGAATAAAACATCACATTTAGGAAATATTTCACCCATAATACAAAATAATAAACAACCTACAAGAATAGCATCAAATCATAAGAAAAAACTATAACCAAAATAAATAAAAATATTAAAAGCTAATTTTTTTTAATTTTTTAAACAAAAAAATAGGGAGGGGAACCAAATACACGACTAAGTGTCCATGAAAAAATAAGTTCAACACCCATATTCAACCTCCACCCACACTTGTAAAAAGAGGAACACAATCAACTGGATCCACCATCACCACCATGAAACATGTTTCCTTTACATAGGTTAAACATAACAAGGTCTACATATACCTGAGGGTGTATGTAAGGTTTGAAAAAATTCCTAGTAGGATACCACTAGAAATTTATTCCATTCTATAACATCATAAGAAAAATCAACATGCTATTTTTAAATAAAAAATAAAACATTTTTAAGGAAACATGCTTTGAAATTGAAATATTGGAAAACCTGACAACACAAGCCACATGGTATACATAGTATCACACGAGAACCCTAGGAAATACATAAGGAATTAGGATTAGTGGTGTCCTATGATTATTTTACCTCAGTGATAAACACATGAAATCCAAAACTCATAGTGTCCTCATGCATGATCCACTAGAGGGGAATCACATCCCATGTTCTAGTGGTCTCCAATCATCATAATAAGTTTAGTTAGTGTTGTAGAATCAATCCTACTAGGGGAAAGAGGCCTTATACCTACCATACCTTCTACCTTACTAGACCTATTATATACACCTAGATACTTAGGATTCCCTTTGTTCGCAATTCCATTCCCAATGTCACAAGAACTATCAAACACACGCACACACATCTCCATAATTAGAAACACCTATGAAAATCAACCATATTCATTTAAAAAATCATATTTCAACCCATACACACACCCAAACCATTTTAAAACATGATTATAAATAGTTACAAAACCCATAGAACACATTTAGAAATCATATAAATCATACTAAAATCATCCAACAATTTTAAAGCATGGAACCACCTACCTTTCATTTAGAAACTTCAAAAAATCGGTGGAAAACCACAACCACACCACAAGGAAACCCTATAAAGGAAATATAACATAATAAAAATAAATATTTCACCCAAGAATCAATATTAAACCCTTATTAGGTCAACCTATCTATTATAGAAAGAAGAAACCAAGAGAGAAGGAGAAGTAGACCAAGAGGAAAGAAGAAAAATAAGAGAGGAGATGATTACTTGAAGACTTATTGAAGATACAATGACAAAAACATAAAAGGATTGAGGAAAAAGGGATAAAAAAGGGAGGGGAGGAACTCCTATGTCTTAGAATCTAGAATGGGGTGAGTTAGGGTGGTTTTGGGGTTAAAATCGAGGAAGGGTAGAGTATGAATTTCAATATTTGTAAAGTTCTAGGAAGGACACATAGTTTGGATGCATGGTTTTCCAAAACATGAACCAACTATGTGACACATATGTACAAGATGAAAAGTGGTTGAATGATTTTCCTAGGAAGGGTGCACACCCGTGTGGTTGACTGTGCACCTCAAACAGATCCACTGGTCTGGGTAAATGATTAGACCGCATGCTCGTGTGGTAGGCCGTGCGGCCTGGATAGTGCCACTATCCAAGGTGCACAATCTTCTATGGGATGTCACATAGTTTATACTAACTATGCGCCAACCATGAGATGCTGGATGTCAGTCCCAAAATCACTATTTTCACCAAAAACACTTGAGAAAGCCAAGAGATAAATACAAGGCCAAAAATAAAATAAAAACTTACTCAAAACAAAAATACCAATGTTAAATTATTTCATGGTTTATTACCTAAAGATACACATAACACAATTAAAAAATATTTATGGGACAAGTGTCTTTGGGTAATTATATAAATATCACAATAAATTGAAATAGGGATATAATTGCATTATTTAAAAACTCCATAACTTTCCCTTATATTCCTTTGATATTCTAATACTACACGAGATAACCAGGGTATGTACATAAGAAAAGGGAGAGATATAAAGCCCAATAAGGGAATAATAAAATCATATCATTAATTAAATAAGTACATGTGGTCTAAGGGGAATAACATGGTGACATAAAAGTTGATAATCAAAATCATGAACATCAAAGCATGGGATAAGTTGAAAACATTAAATCATCATAGGAATGCGACAACAACATAAAACATGAAATAATATGCATAAGTAAAGGATAACTGCCAAGAAATCATAACATTGTGTGATTAGGATAACCACATATATACTATATTGGGTGTCTCATGAGATAAAAACATTACCCAATGCATTGGATAGCTATACAATTTCAAGACCACCTGTCATATTCATATCATGTACATACATTTGTGTGCAACCTAGATCATAAAACATAATATTGTATTTCATCACTTTTAATCCATAAATTAAAGAGTATAGGTTACATAAATTTAATTCCAAAATCAATGAATGATAGGTGAAACTAGGTGCATACCCTTAAGTGGAAATGGGATTGGTATTTAAAATGAAATATTTATGGCATAGAAAATCATAGAATAATTTCAATAGAATAATGGGTGTACATAAAGGTTCATGGAAGGGGTTAATGAGAGTAAAATGTGTCCTATAATTACATGGGAGTCATAAGGAAAGTAAAGGGATGTGTAAAAACACATTACAACCAGAACAATTTGAAATAAAAAAGCTTAATATAAAGAAAGTATTTGAATAAAAAAGAATAGGAAGAGAATCCATTACTTGTGAAGTTTCTTCTAAAATATTGTGAGGAGCTTCTTGAGATCTTGGGAACACCTTGGGAGGGATTTTTAAGAGGGATATAGAGAGTAATTTTATAATAAAATGGTTTTTTAAAAAATATAAATGATATGGTGGGTGGATATTTATGCAAAATAGAGGGGAATTTTTATTAATTTCTAAACATAGGTTTTGTACTCTTTTTAATAAAATAATCAAAACCACAAAAATTCCCTAGATTTTTACCCATGATTTCCAGAAAATAAGATTTATTTTAAATATTTTATATGGTTAAGAACCAAAATAACCAAAATAATTCCATTCATGATGTAGAAACGAGTCATGTTCATGAAGAATTGTTTTTAAAACATAAAATATAATATAGGTTTTGGAGAATTTTTAAAAGGTTTTTAAAATAAATAAAATAACTTAAAAACAAATTATTTTAAAGGGTAAATATATTTCTTTCATGTATTACTTTCATAGTATTTATTTCATCACTTTTGAGCTCTTATGATGTCATAATATATACAATATTTTTATACCATATTTAATTTTACCAAAAAATTAAACAGTCTTGTAAAATTATGAAAAAATCACCATTGTAAAATTTCAAATTGATAATTTCAAAACAAAATTGAAAAAATAATTTTCTAAATATTTGAATTTTAACATTTAAATAAAAATTCCTATGTATTTAAAAATACTAGTTTTTACGACAACTTTTTTTTTTGACCCTTATAAATATTACATTGGAATTTATTGAATTATATTAAAATTTATAATTAAATAAATTTTATTTAATAAGACCAATTTTTGAATGAAAAATTTATTTCATTTTTTTTGAATTTATCAAAAATTTTGTTTTAAATGAAAATATATATTTCCCAAAAATACAATTTTTATTTCTTCATATCAAAATATAATTTTTATCAAAATCATTATATAATCAAGTATATATAATGTAATAATGAAAAGGGATAAATATAATCATTATTTAATTAAAAATAAACTATAAAAATCCATACTATTAGGGCTTAGATACATAACCCCTTATGAAACCAGTGTCCTCCCAAATGGTAAGGTGTATGATGATAATAATTTCTTGGGGTGGTTCAATGAACATGGTTTGGGTTGTGAGATATATAAGTTTTAACTTCCCCCATAAATGGTTTATCTCATGTTTTGGTTGTTAAATCTTAGCTTGGTATTGGTCAATGTAAAATCCCACTGAGGCCATATCCCTTAGAAGCATTGATGAATTGGATTCATAGGGCACAATCCTATTGGTTAAGGCCTTCAATCCTTATTTTGGTGTCAATTATATTTTATCATAACACTTAATATATAATAACCTTAATAAAAACTGTAGGATGACTATATTATTAGAGTTTTTGATTCATAATGGTATTTTATGCTTGATAGAAAAATTATGGATACATTTTATAATAGTCCAAAATAATAAATAAAATATAATGCATGTTTTTTCTATAACTAAATTAGTTAATAAGGAATTTATTCATTCAAAAGGGAATTTCATTTATAAAAGTTTGGGTCATTACACATCTTTTGAACATACACAACACATGTGGGGGAAAGTCCTGTGTAGGGGTGAGTATAAACATATTCAGCAGGATTCCTCAAAACTGGAAAATAATGAAAAAGAAACTTGTCAAATAAGAACTCCTAATATTAAAGGGTAACCATGAACTATTAGAAATTTGGCCTATGACTATGGGCCTATTTCTATGGCCGGGACAAACCGTGGCTATAAGACCCTTATAGCCATAGTTGGTGGACCTTCTATGCCTATATTCCCCTTAATTCCATGTTCAATGTACCAAATATGGATGTAAGGGTTTCTTGAACTATAACAAGAAAAATATTTCCCATGGTAAGGGCATAGGAAAAACTTATAGCCATGGTCTATAGACAGATCATGGCCACAGGCCCCCCTACAACCATGGTATATGGATCAAAAATGGTTATATGTGTTTGGGAAACTCCTATAGCCATGGTAAATCCATAAATCGTGGCCATAGGTAGGGTTTTCACCCATATATCCATGGTTGGAAGACCGACCATAGTTATAGGGTGGTTTTAAAAGGATTATATCTACATTTTTATATGACTATGACAACATGCCTTTGAAAATGGTCTATATAGCCATGATAAACCATGGATATATATTAATAATAAAAATGTTTTAATATATTTATAAAATATTATATATATACATATATATGTAGGTATATTTATATAAATAAAATTTAGATGATTGGTAATGTATACTTAGTTAATAGCATTTGGTAGGGGCTCGAAATGCAACAACTATATTTTTTTTAAATAACCGATAGCCACATTTGGTGGATCATAGATAAAGGTGATATTTATATTAGACCCAAATCACAATAGCTATGGAAACATTCTATATCCATGTTTTCTTAATGTGGATATAGTCATGGAGGCTATTGATAATGCAGCAAACTATACTCTCTACCTGATGATGGCCATATCCTATAGACAATGTCATGAGGCCTATAGCCACAGTCACAAACTGTTCTTATAGGTGATATTTCTATTACCAAATAGGAAGATAAAAAAATATACAGATATAATCAACCACTAGAATTCATAGGTATGTAAATAATTCAATAGTCATCTCATCTCCAATCCATGAAGGTCACACCTCATGAGAAACTAAGGATGTTTAGAGTACCAAAAGTCCTATAAAGTCTAATGTTGATGGAATAAAAATATATTACATATTAAATGAAACCAAGATGTTCATGAGGAGTCACAAGTCTTGAATCATTTGATATATTAACCTCTACCGGCTATGCATCACCACTAGAAACCATAAATGAGGACCCAATCCTCACTGAAGCCTATGCAACCATCGTGGGAGTATTGCACATTACCATACTCCATTTTTTCACTATTCTAGAGACCACTTGGGGAACTTTTACCTTGACCAAGGATATATTTTGTCCAAATGGGTATTATAAACTTCAATCATCACCACCAAGCTACGTGAAAACCCATGTTACCTCACCAAAACTATAGTATGGGACCACACCTCACTAAGAAGAATGTTTTGGTCAAGGGGGTAACTAACCTTAGGGGAGAATCTATGTCCCAAGTATAATACAAAAAATATGGTCTAATCTAACTTCATAGATAGAGGAACCATGTGTCTTTGAGTAGTACACAACAAATGAGAGCATCACACAACATGCATGAGTAATACATAATAGGTGAGAGATAGGTACTTCACCCCTGAATGCTTTAATCATCACACCCAATCCCTATCATTGGACTTATAGATCTAATGAGACAAAAATACTTTTATAACCTTGTGTCCCATATATAATGATGAAGATAAGTGAACCATATTTTTTTACAAGAAACAATGCTTAGGAAGGACTACTCACATGTCCAAATTTGATTCCTAAGAAAAGTGATAAGAAAGTATGTTAAGGATGGAAAAGTATATGACACATAATATAGGTGTGCATGATGTGTTTCACCTCAGGGGTCATATGGTCATGTACTACAATTCAAATGGAATGTGATTTCAACATTAATAGTGATTACTATGTTGTAAATGGAATTTGGGAGCAAAATGTTACTCAACATGTATCCCCAATAAAAGAGTCCTTGAAATCTTGGAGAAAATGACCTGTATGAGATGGTACATAGCCTTTGATTCTCACAATTTCACTCTTGGAATATACAACCACCTGATTCATGTCATGTAGTCCATACATGGGATGTATTTGAACTACACGTTTAGGAATATGGACATGCAATCATCTTCCCAAATCAAACACATGTCATGTGAATCCATAATACACATCAGGAGATATTTATAAATTATAGAACCCTAACACCATAGCCTTGGAGGTAAAAAACCTCTATTTATCTAAACTAAATTCTATGCAATCACATTATTCACTCAGAATACACGTTCTTTTATTTTTACATTCCATAAATACCCTAAATTTACCTTAATCATGTTGTCGCACAACCAATAACTATACAGGACCACCAAGAGTCCCTTTTGGCACTCAATAAATCATACTCTACATCCCCTTATGGAATTCGCACAATCCATCATGCCCAAAACCTTGAAATTCCACCCAAAAGTTCTTCCCATTTCTAATTACGTGCCTGAATTGATAACCTTCACCATCATATTTCACTGATTCATCCTTCCCATCACCCCAATATGGAACCAATAGCCCAAGTGTTGTCTGGTGGAGATTTCTTACTACATAAATAAGGGGAACCAAATAATGGTGTATGATACAAATACAAACCACCCAATAATTCCTTAGCAATTTACTAAAGGGAATGTCGAATGGGGATAAATCTTAGATTAGGGAAAACAAAGTGACGATTGAAGAGAAACACCATAGATAAAAATTGTATGAATAAATTCTATGATTTGAGAAATTAGATTCCCAAAAACAATTTCCAAAAAGTTAAATTGATCTATATTTAGTAAATAAAATGTTGGAAAAAATCTACAAAAAGGGAGGGGGTTTAAAAAAATCAATCAAGAAGAACGAGGAATGAATCCAATAAAGAAGACCTACCATATGGGAAAAATTCCATCACTTCAACCCATTATCGATTCTATGATTATTTTTTTTCATCACTATTGATTTGATCATTGATGTCATTAAAGATCTGATCCAACTTCCTTGATTTGACATCGATTCCACCAAGATTTGGCCTTACCCCTATCTCCAGGGTTATGTTAGTGACTAAAAAGGACAATCCTAGAGAGTAACTATAAAGAGGGATTTATATAAGGGGTTTTAGGGTTTCACTATCACTAAATTAATAAATTGAGTATTAATTAAGTTTATAAAAAAATGCACCCATGACATGCCATCATGGAACTCATAATACAGGTGAAGTTTACATCACCCTTAGGGAAAATCTTCTATCGTGGACACAACCATGATGTAAAAAGTTTCATTTGAGTTTTAATTTAGAATATATCAACATCATCTATTCTCTTAATATAAATAAATATTTAATTAATGAATATTAAAAATCCATTAAATTTCACTATCCTAAAAAATTCAACAAAACTTATCTTAGAGGTAAGAAATGAACCTTGTGTTCAAATAAACCATTATTTTTTTACAAAGTCATATAATAGGTTAAAGTAAAAAATTTACACATGGGGAGGTCCCATGTCTCTAAAACTCAACATTTAGATAATTCTTGATTGGGGAAAACTCTCTTTGATGCATCCAACACACCTTTAAACCTTTTCATTCCCAAAAAGGAAACAATGAGGGATACTCAATAAGAAATCTCACAAAACAACCTCATATGAAAAAAAAACAAATTTGCACACAATTAATTTGTTTTTGAAGGTTTTGGCTATAAAAAATCTAATAATAAAACCACCTAAAAAGGGAAAATTATTTCTCATCACCAAATTTATTGAATATATCCCTCCTTAATTCAAGGATTAAACATAAACATGCATTCACTCTAAGTTAGTCTTTATAAGACTCAACACCCAAATACATTTATAATCCAAATGTTTTTATACCACATGGGATGAAGTAAATCTATAAACCACTGAAAACCATGTCAAATTGATTTCTTTCCATGGTTACTTCTAGTGGGATCATTTCACTTCACATATCTAAAGAGTGTTCTATATGGTTTATACATGTGGACAACCTATCCACACTGCACTTCACCAATTATCACTTCAAAAATATTTCACACTTAAAACTAAAGAGTTTTAAATAAGCATCATTCTATAAAACCACGTCAATTTACTATTAATATCATGCCTACAAGGAATAAGAACCAATGTCTCTAGATTATGAAACAAAGGTGATATGAGACTTCTTTATAAATATAATTATAAAAATCCACAGGAATCCTCTATCTATATCTTGATATCCAATAGGTTTATATTCACTATAGAAGATATAATAGTTTTTTTGTCTTTACTCTCTCACAAAAAGCTATCATTGAGAACATAAGGAACAAAAACCTCATAAAACTGGTCAAAAACACACCACTACCTATCAGGTAGCCCAAACTACCATAATTTGATGATGATGGTACTAACCATTCAAAATATAAATATTTAAAATCAAAAATCACAACAGAACATCCTCCTCCACCATATAGAAATAGTTACCATGTAATTACTACACCCATAACGACCCACTAGACATACCACACCAGGGGTCATGCTCTAATAGGGTAGTAGAAAATCAATATATCAATCCTGATATTTAATATGAACACCAATAAAAAATCACTATCCATCTAGGTAATTGGTTGACGTGTTCCCCACCTTTAAGAAAACTGTTTAGGTATATCCCTTGAGAAGATCTGGTCACACTGGACTACTAAGTCAATATCACAAACTTGGGTATCTCTCACATAAGAAAGATTGGGGATAACCCCATTGATCTAAGGTGATAAATATATCTCTATTCACAAAATAATAAACTAATCAAAAGATAGAATAGAATATTCTTCCTTTATCATCTAGACATAGAGTCCTTTACTAGAAGCATCACCTACTATTCGATTGCTATGACACTAAGATATCATCCACCACCATGGATTCAACTTAATGAATATAAATAATAATCCGTGAATTCAAATATTACATTATGTTAGTTTAATTGACAACTGATATAGTCATAGTAAGACTAGGTAAATTTACCGAATGATTAACAGGAGCTTCCTTGAATATACACAAGGAAGAAGTTATCCCATAATTTCAATTAGAAACACTAGAATGTCATCCCTAGAATAAAATCTGATGCATACATCAGTCTATTATTAAGGGATAAAAATGGGTCACATTTTGGAAGCATTCATGAATTCATACTATACTATAATTTATATTTAATCCATAACAAATTAGGTACCAATACATATCTTTTTTTCATAAGGGAATCTCATGAAAGGCCTTTTACTCCACTAGGGGTAAACTCAATTTACCAAAGGGGGAAATTGAAGGATGGTGTCTATAAGTGGAAACTATCTCTCTAGATGACAAAGGTTTGTCTAGGATTTTGAATGGAATATACAATGTTGGAAAAAATATGTATTAATAATAACTCATGCTTATTCAATCTAGTAAGAAGGTCACTAAAAAGAGGAAACAAATCATACTATGAATTATATTCACGAATGCCTAGCTATAGCCACCCATTTCAAGTATATTCTCATAACTCTAAGTATAATTAGTTCATTCATGATAGGAACTAACCAAATTTTGTAACTATGGGAGAGTATTGTGGAATCATTCATATCCATATTCCCCTTCACCACCCACTAACTGATGAAACATCTCCCCGATAGGGTACTAACTTTAATAATAAAACCTAGGACTTCCATGAAATATTTAATGTAGATATCCATATACAAAAATGATATATATATATATTTACGAAAACTATTATTACTCTTCTAAATCCAAGGTTTATCCCACCAAAGAATCCTCAATATTTCAATGCACACTCAAGGCCTCTAACATAGGTTGTGTTGCATGAAAATACAACCAAAACTCGATAAATATTCCTTTGAAGTCTATGCATGAACTGCTGAGATCAAATAAATCCACTAAAAACATGTCTATGGAACACTTAATGAGGTATATAGTCCTCATTTCATACTTGGACATAGTCATTCTTCCCTATAGAGGCTCTAATATCCTGAGATTATACTCCACCCAGAAAAAGGGCTCAAACTATAACCATGGTAGAGAAGTACCAATGTGTGCTCAATAAAAACATCATCCACTAATGGGTCACTATACTATATAGGGATATCAGCACAATAATTTTAATATAGTTATTGAAAGTCTAAACTAGACGAAAACACAATATTTAAACTCCATCCAAACATTTTTTCCTCGAGATTAGGACCCCCTCTCAAACCCATGAGGATTCTATCATCAGAACGTATGAAAAACATATAGCTTATGAGTAATATTGTATAACTTTGTAATAACTACCATAATATATATAAGAAAATATATACTAAGTGTATAAGGGATAGAAACTACTACATACCAAGGAACAAGAATATCTCATATATTAATGTTGAAAACAATTCCTCATCACTCACTAGCTAGCAGTGAGATGCCCAACTATTTTAATGGGATCATCACAACCCAACCTATACACACAAGCTATCTATCAGTGGGTAACACCCTTCATTTGATATGGTGATTCCACAAGTATTAGAGAATATATGGAATATATGACATATGAATGCCATGAAAGATCATATCTGACTATTATATGATGTATTTAACAACTTTCTCATCCCCTATAATGATGTATTACAGGTCTGGGTCGATTAACAGGTTATCATAATCCCATTTAAAAGATATGTCATCAGCCACACCTATACTAGGATTCATTTTCTGATAACCAAACTCAATACCCCTTAACATCATTTCCCTAAATTTCTAGACGAGTCCCCATAAGATTTCCAACTTCAAACTCCGTCCCTAGGACTCAACCACTATGATACCAATTTGGTAGGACTTGACCCACTAAGTCACAAAATGGGTTAATGGTAAGTGAATTTTACCATTCTAATACCATCTCCAATAGGCCAAGGGTTAGTGACTAGCACTGAATAGGAATATCACACAATATGGGATCACTTAACCTATATCGACCTACAATTGATGCATATCTCCAATGTATAAAATAACTAGAAACACCAAAATAACACATATATATATATATATAATTTAACTACATATAATACATTAATGATACATAAAATACATGTAAAAATCTAAATATGAAAATACAAATGTTACTATACATTTACAAATCCTTTGAATTTGATAGGAATAAGACTCTAGAAAGATCCTCCTCACCGTGTATACTTCTAAATTGGTCTCCAGCTATAGAAATAATTATCACCATCATTATCTAGCATGATCCATCATCCATCACAAAGAATCACTAGGTTTAATTATAATTTTAATTCATATACATCTTATGAATATATATATTTAAGGATCAATTATGATTTACTTGATAATACACTGAGTATTGTTTTTTTCATGGAATAGAAATTCAAGACTCAAAGGAGAAGATGCTGAAAAATCATAAAAATAAACCTTAAACATCATGAATCTGAAATACATGATATATAATCCTAGATAAGACAACCTTCCAACCAAATCCTATACTGCGGATCCAAAATACCAGCTGTGAAGAAAGTACAAAACATGAATCCTGATAACATGTCATAAAAGACTCGAATTTCAAACATGATGAAGATACATGATGTGAACTCAATACTTAACGTTCAATGTTTGAAACCAAATTTACACCAAATATTCGTGTCTTAAAATCCACTAGATCCAAAATGTTTGGAGCTTAATGCAGATTTGAAGTTAATGGCATGAAAGTCAAGTACATTTCATGAAATTTTCAATGCATATGCCACTTTAAATAGTTACATGATGTGAAACATTTACATGTCATGTAACATTTGAGGTCTCCATATTTCCAGTGACCTTGGCATGAAAAAAAGGCTCAGACGCCCAAATTATTTTCTTTCTTTATTCTCTTTTTCTTTCATATTTTTATTTCCATATATTTCAATTAATTTATTTTATTATTTAAATAAATCCATTGTTTCCACTTTAAATTCTAAGAATTTTTTATTGCTAGTTTTTTGTTCTGACGTCTAAATCCAATACCAATTACTGTTCAATTTTAATTTCCACCGCATTCTTTATTGTTTCTTTGTTAATGTATATATTTAATTGATATTTAGTGATTTAAATTGTGGATTTATTTTATTTATGTTCTATATTTTTCATTTCAAGAATGTTGTGATATATTTTCCTACTTTCATTCTATACCATCATGTGTGACTAATCAAATTAGGGTTAGGGGTCTAGAGTAAGGGTGGTTTGAACCTAATGAATATCTAAATCAAAACTTGGTAATCCTTTGACTATTAATTAGGTTAAAAATAATTATCAATCTTGTTTATTTTGTAACTACCCTAACCATCAGAGGTGAATTTGAAAGTATACTTGACCTAATTGAAGTTGAGTAGGCTAGGACCAATATCCTGTGATTCTTTCTGCCTAGAATTCAAGATTATTGCACTTAGGTTGTCAACTATATTTAAAAAAGGAGTATTTTATAGATTAATAGATCCCATTGGTTGGAAAAATATCAATTGGTGACCTTTTCACCACTTTGCAGTGTGATCCATTGGTCTATCCCAAGATAGATCTAGGATTACTCTTGTGATGATACCCTAAAATTGAACCTAAAATATTCTCCTTAATTTGTTTTATATCCCAAGATACTTAGTTTTATAAAACCCAAAAACAAATATTGATCATGAGGAATCCTCACCAAAAGGTTCTTACCACTGGGTTTCATTCATATAAGATGTCCCTATGGGTTCGACCCCACACTTCTACATTATTATTACTTTGTAGCCAAGTGTAGTTTTGGAATTATAAATTTAATCTAATCAATGCCCATGAATATTCAACGACGCCATACAGACTGGTCAAATTTTGGATCCATTGCTGGGAAAAGTTGGGCTTAGGAATAGTGAAATATGGTATGAACCTTGTATTACCTCACCCCCTTTTTTATTATTTTCCTTACCCTTTTCTTTTTATTATTTTTTTCTCACATAATAGAACCTGAGTTTTCTTTATTTCGTCTTAGTGCATGTTCCAGGGTCCATAGACTCATTCTATGAGCTTGGATGCAAAATAACTACTTTATTCAAATCCTAATATCGATAGATATATTTATACATAATTATTCCTAACAATGGATGAGAAGAATGATCTTGCGCTGCCAAACCTAAATAATGCTCAAAATTCGCCACCTAAACTTTAGAGAGAGCGACCAACGCTGCAGGATTTCACCATCATGGATTGAAACTTTCTATCTATTAGTGGGGCTACACCCAACATTATGCACCTTCCAACTCTAGCGTATTATTTTGAGATAAGATCTGGTAGAATTCATATGATCTAGAACATATCGAAATATAGTGGACTTCAAAATGAAGAACCCCATGGAAATATTTCAAATTAGATTTAGGTTTGTGAAACCTTTCCCAACCAAGGATTATCATCAGACGCCATTAGACTGAGAGTATTCCCATTATCCTTATTCAACTGATCCAAGAATTTTTTTAAGATTCAAGTGCCCGAGTCAGTCATAACTTGGGTTGATCTAGAAAAGAAATTTATAGATAAATACATTCTACCAATCGAAACCTGGAAGCTCAGAAATGAGATTCAAAATTTCAATTAGGTAGATAAAGAATCATCCTTAAAAGAATGAGATCAATTTAAGGAGTTGAATTAAAAATTAATGCATTATGTAATTTATGTATGGATGTAATTATATATTTTTTACCAAGTACTCCATCTTGCCGCCCACACTATTGTGGATTCCTCTACTGATGGTGGGATAATAATAAAGATACATGAAGTCAAAAGATCACTATTAGATGAAATATCACACAATGCTAGTTTGGGTCAAAGTGATAGAGGAACACCCCAGTGTGGAATCCATTAGGTCTAAGAGACTATACAACTGGTGGACTAAGTAGAATTCCTTACTAAGAATTTAGAATATTTTCATCTTCCTACTCCACCATCATCACCTCTTTCCTCTATTATGGAGATATAATGGTGAGAGATGTGTACGGGCCTGCACCCATACCATGAATGTAGTATAGGTTTATAATAAATTCAAATATAGGATTTTAATTATGTTAATTACAATCAATAAACTCATAAATACTAGCATCCCCAATAGTATCAGCAGCAGTACTACCAGTAGAGACCAACTCAGTAGTTGAAACAACCAAACCAAGGTTACTATCAGCATAGGAGTAGAAAATTTACACCAATGAATCATGGATCACTTGGGTATCCACCTCAAGGTACACCTACTTGACCACATCATAAATTCAAACAACATTTTCCCCTAGAGATCAACAGTTTCCACCTGCTTAACAGTAGCAATTCCAGAAAACTCTGCTAAAACCACAACAACAAGACCAAACTATTCAGTCTAATCCTAAAAACCTACTAACTTCATTCATGTAGAAAGTAGATCAGAGGATGAAGAACTAAGATAATGAAATATAATACCAAAGGTATGTCCTCTAAACCTTGAGAACCAAGTGGGAAAAATCTCAAAGACCCTTTTAGACCAATTACTGGGTTCTTTTACTGGTGATATCAGAACTCATCCAAAAGTGGAAGCTAAGGATGTGGTTACTAGAATTGAAAAAATGATGTATTTTTAGAATCCATGAAGAGATGAGAAAAAATGGCCAAATATCATGAAAAACATGCTTCAATCACCAGTGAAGATGACAATGCTACAAAAGCTAAAGTTAGTTAATAGAAAAATCTGGAACTAGAGAAAACTAAAAAAACTTCAATTCAAAATTAACCTAAAAAAGAAGAAGTCTATGTGGAACTACCACCATAAAAATCACCACTTCTATTTTCAGAGAGTATGATACAAGAAAAAATATAGGAGTAATATAATTTTTTTATAAATATTTAAACAATTTCACATCAATATTCCCTTTGCAGAAGTAATTTCTCAAATTCCTGTGTATGAAAAGTTTTGGAAATAATTTATCTCAATTAAGTGGAAAATATAAGACCTTGGATTCATAACCTTAAATTAATAATTCCCTATAGTTTTTAGATGAAGCTACCTACCATGATGTGAGACCCTAGAAGTTTCTCTATTACCTGTACTATAGGGACATGAAATTTTAGAGGATCCATGTGAAATTTTGGTGAAAGTATCAATCTCATACCTATGAGCATATTTTTAAAATTGGGGCTCAAAAAGTTAAAACTAATGAGAGTAGCACTTCAACTGGATGACCGATCATTTATGTAACCTCGAGGAATTCTCGAGGATATCTTAGTCAAAGTTGGAAAATTCATCTTTCCTGCATATTTTGTTATCTTGGATATGGAGGAATAGAGAGATGTTACTATCATCCTAGGTAGGAAATTTATTTTAAATGAGAATGCATTGATTGATGTAAATAAAGGATGAATGATATTCAGAGTTAGTGATGAACATGTAATGTTTTAATTAGAAAATCCCCCCAAGAAAATTGATGA
This sequence comes from Viscum album, assembly GCA_963277665.1. Classification (NCBI taxonomy): domain Eukaryota; kingdom Viridiplantae; phylum Streptophyta; class Magnoliopsida; order Santalales; family Viscaceae; genus Viscum; species Viscum album. The sequence goes on along the minus strand of OY728122.1, from coordinate 1,916,706,473 downwards.
CTCATTTGAGTATCAATCCATATTTTTTAATGATGGTAAAGATGATTACATGACCATTAAAGATAAAATAGAGACCCGATCTCTATATAAAGATTAATGTAGTGACTATGAGGGTGTAAATCAAATTAAACATCTAAAAAAGGGATATCATCCCACCATTCATACCCTCATACATCAGACCACTAACACTATAATTGAAACCTCTATCGAGCACCCTAAAGTACACATTCTTAGAGACTATATATACACTTCCAGTCATTATTATCTCAGAAAGAACTTAATAACAAGAAGAAAAAATAATATAAGTATCTAAAAGTTAAAAAAAATCAATTTTCTGGGTAATGGATGGAATTAAAGGGATTAGCCCCATAAAATGCACCCAAAATATTTGGATGAAGGTGATAATACCAGAAGTCAACCCTATATGAAAATCACCCATCCAATGAAATAATTAGTAAAAAGGAAGTAATAAATCTACTAGATGATAAAATAAAATTTTCAATCTCTATTAGTGAGTGGGTGAGTCTTCTAAAATTATTCCCAAAGAAGGGAAGCTTAACAATTGTTAAAAACAATTTATATGAGTTTATCTCAACTAGAAACATTACTAGATGGAGAGTATGAGTTGACTAAAGAAACCTAATCATGGTAACACGAAATGATCTTTTCCCTCTACCTTTCAGGGTTAAAATTTTGGAAAGACTATCTAGACATGAATTCTATTATTTACTAGATGGATATTATGGGTAAAATCAAATCACATTCAACCTATAATATTAATATGAAAATACTTTTACATTTACTTTTATAACCTTCTCCTATAGATGAGTTTCATTTGGAATGTGAAACTCATCGAAGAATTTTTAGTGGTGCATGACACATATAATTTATGATATGGAAAAGTAATTCCTCGAAATATTTATGGATGATTTATTAGTTTATAGAAGATAATTTTAAGTCAATATTAGTAATTTGGATCTTTTCCTAAAACACTATGAAGAAAATTTTCTTGTATTAAATTAGAAAAAATTAAAATTTATGGTCCAAGGAGGCATATCACTCAGACAAAAAATATCAAATAAGGTCATGGAAATTGATACATAGAAAATTAATATCATTGGAAACTTACCTGAACCCTCAAATATAAAATGAATAATTAGATTTCCGTGCCTTGTAGGTTCCTATCATTTCTTCATACATGAATTTGAAAAAATTTCCTGCCCATTTATACACCCCTTATTAAAGTAAACTCCTTTTGATTTCACTGAAGAGTGTCAGTAGGAATTCAATACTTTAAGGAAAATCCTAGTGGCTTCTTGGGTCATTATTTCACTAGATTGGGATAAGGAATTTGAGCTGATGTGCGACACCAAAGATTTTGTTATAGGAACTATTTTAGGATAGAAGGTTAGAAATATCTTACATCCCATATATTATTCTAGTCATACAATAAATGAGGCTCAATAAAAACACACAACCACCAAAAAGGAACTATTGGTAGTTCTCTATTCATTTTAAATTTTTTGATCATACCAAATACTTTCCAAAGTAGTGGTTTATACTAATCACGCAACACTCAAACAACTATTGAGTAAAAAGGATTCCAAACTATAAATTATATGATGGATACTACTGCTACAAGAATTTTAAATAATAATCAAGGATACAAAAGGGTCTAATAACATCTTTTCTAGTCACATATCTAGACTCCCACAATCCAACATTAAGGATGAAGATAATCTAGATATTGAAGAGGTCATTCCTGATGAAATGATGTTTAAAATAAATACATAATACCAAACATGATTTTTCTGATATTTTAAACTATATTTCCATGATAAAACTTTATCCCCACTTTTACTACAAAAAGAAGAAGAGATTCTTTGTTGAGGCCCCATAATATTATTAGGACAATCCACTACTGTTTATACATTGTGATAATGGATTAATGAGACATTGAATCCTAGATTATGAAGATCAAAGTGTACTCGATATGTGTCATACATCACCAACTAGAGGACATCATGAGCCTGAATTCACTATAGCTAAAATCCTACAAACTATAATTTTATATCCCATAATCAACCAAGATGTGAGGAGTTTTGTTCATATATGTGATTAGTTCCATTGAATAGGAACCATTGGAAAAAGAAATGAAATTCCACAGAATCCCATTCTAGAAGAAAAAATATTCTCCATATGGGGGATCAATTTTATGGTTCCATTCCAAAATTCTCATGGGAAATTTTACATCTTGGTATATGTAGTTTAAATTTAAAAGTGGGTGGAAGACAAGGCCACAAACCATGATATAACTTCGACGATCATGAAATTATTAAATAAAAATATTTTCTTGAGATTTGGATTTTCTTGATTTCTCATTAGTGATTAGAGAACTCACTTTGAAAATAATGTTGTAAAAGGATTGCTAAGAAAGTATGGAATCTATTATAATACTCTAAATCCCTACCACCTACAGAGAATTAGTAATGTGGAATTTTCTAGTATGGATATTTAAAAAATTATAGAAAAGAATGTGTCTATAAGTATAAATGTATGGAGTCTCAAATTCAATGATGAAATTTGGTATTATCCAATAGAATATAAAACAGGCCTCAAAACTACTCCATTACATCTTGTTTATGGTAATCCACGCCACTTTCTAGTAAAATTATCAAATATATCTTATTAAGATGTTAAGAAACTAAATTTGGATTCTCAAAAGGCTAGGGAAGTAAGAATTCTATAAATAAATGAGTTAGAGGAAATCAGAAGGGAAGCTTATGAAAATGCTTGTATTTATAAAGAAAAAACAAATAAATGGAATGACCAATGCATTGAGTGATGAATCCTTACACTAGGGGATAAAGTTATACTTTTTAATTCATGATTGAAATTATTCCCTGGAAAGATGAAATCTTAATGGTTGGTTCACTTTATAATTATCAAAGTTTTCCCATACAGATCAATCAAAATTCAATAAGGTGAAGGACCGTCCTTCAAGGTTAATGGATAGAGACTAAACATTTATCAATAACCATTTCATAAAGGGTGTTCCCATTTATTTTGAGTTCAACTAATTCTTCTATCCATTCTCTTGGTCGATGACGTCATTGTTAGCACTTTTTGGGAGGTAGCCCATATTTTTTCATTTCCTTTGTTTTATATGTGTTCTTAGTACCTTTGTTTTTTAGTACCTTTTATTCACCATTCATCCCAAAATTATTTGTAGTCTTCATACAACTGTTTGAGATGTTTTCTCCTCCTACTAACTATTCATCTACCCATTATTCTTCTTACATATTGGTTAACTACTTTGAATTAATGGTTTATCTAGTGTAGGTATTTTTTTCTAACACTTCTTGTAGGAAACAAAATTTCCAATCACCATAAAAAAAATCTCCCAATGGAATGAAATTAAATATAGGTATATCTCAATTCACTATTTAAAAATCATAAATTTACATCTCATTTTTATCTATGATTCCATTTATATCTCTCCCATGTTGCATTCTATAACAATGCAAACACTATATCATTTTAAGTGTGGGGGAGTCTTTCTTGATCTTTATTGTTGATACACTCATATTATTGCCTATTTTAATTACTTTAGAAGACATTTTTCATTGAAATCATTATTTAAACTTGAAAAATCATTACACCCATTTAAATTAAAGAAAAGGTTTGGTAGGATATTATTGGAAATAATTTTTTTATTCCATTTAAGCTTTTTATCATGATTTATGAGTTGAGTAATTTAATTCTAATTATAGATTCTTACATTTTATTTTGATTGAATTATTACTAGATACTATGCCCGGAGTGACTACTAGTTATTTTATATATTCTAATTCCCAAGAGGATTCTATACATTCCTTGTAATATTCCTTTTTGAGAGTATTTATTAAGAGATACTAGGTATATGTAAACCTATCAGAACATACATTGAGATATTATTGAGGCTTTTATTGAACAAATAAAATATTAAAATGATTGAGGAATTTTTTTATCCATTTCCCCTCAAACCCACCCGTACATATATCCTTTTTTTATCCCATAGTATACATGAGTAACCTTGTTACGATGAATCCATTTCAAGCCTATTATCCCTTCCTACCCTACTATTATTACTATTCATGTTTTTCTTTTGAAAAACTGTGTGGGATTTTTTATCTCAACCATGCACAGGATGTTGATATTGAGGAGACATATGGTGAAATTTTCATTAAATTGATATGATATGGTTTGTAATTACCTTTGAAATTCTATATTCATACCATATTCCATTGAAAAAAGGAATATAAAAAAATGGGTTATATGTTAGGAAGGTAAAAAATATGCATTACCAGACCGATTCTCATGATGTATCATATGTGGTTAAGTGATGGATGTGAAATCTAGATTAGACGTGATTTTTTAAAAATAAATAAAAGAAAAATATAGGAACATAAAACATTTTTATGCCTTCATCACATATTCATGGACCTACCTTGAGTTGTTTGGATCATGGACACATTTTTTATAGGAGTTACTTCATTTCACTATTAATGATTATCATTTGTTATACTATAGAGATTATCCTATTTTTTGAGATTGATTTTTATCATTTTTACTCCTTCACTCAATCTTAAAAACCTTTAAACCTTATTGCTGAAGACCTCATGATTAATTTTGTATTTTTATTTAAAAAGTGGAGATGTTAGAACCATTTAAAGCCTATGATTAGGAAAATGTATTCAAGGTATGATCATAATTCTAGTTTTATTTTTCCTTGAGTGATAAGAGAAAATTTGTTGTGAGGTAAATTTAAAAATGGGTATAGATTCAAAGAAAATGTTATGAAATTGTAATTAAAATAAGAAATAATCTGAATAAATAACTGAACTATGAGATGTGGCTAATTTTTTCTACAGGATTGATTTCATAAGACTTAATTTTTTCAGTTACAATTAGTTTTATTTTCCTGTTTATGATTCTTGTTTCCTGTTTAAAAATTGTTTGATTTTGAATCCCTATTGAGATGATATTTTTTAAGGATAAGAAATTGTTCAAGTGTGGGGGAGTTTGATAATTAGAATTAATATAAATATTTTGTATACATTAATTTAAAGATTAATTATTCTTTACTCGATAATACACTGGGTATTAGTATGTTTCGACAAAGAATAGGAATTCAAGGCTAAAAGGAGAAGTTTCTGAAAAATTAGGAAAATCAACCTTACAGATTGTGAATTTGAAACACATGATATGTACTCCCTGAATAGAAAACCTACTAGATTAAGGACAAGCTATGAATCCAAAATACAAGGTGTGAAGAAAGTAAATGACATGAATTCAGATTATACATCGTGAAAGTCTTAAATTTCAAACCTGATGAAGATGCACAATGTAAACTCAATACATGATGTTCAAAGTTATAAACCTAATTTCTACAAAATATTCTATCCATGAAATCTGATAGATCTAAAATGTTTAGAGATTAATGCAGATCTTAAGTACACAGTTTTAAAGTCAAGTAAACTCCATGAAAGTCTCGATATATAATCCACTTAAAAGAGTTACATGAAATGGACCATTTATACGCTATGTAACATTCAAAAGCTATATATTTCTAGAGACCTCAATGTATAAAAAAGGCCCAGATTCCCAAATTATTTTCTTTATCTATTCTTTGTTTATTTCCAATTTTAATTCTGGTTTATTCCTATTTATTATTTTTATTTAAATCAATCCATTGTTTTTTCTTTCAATTTTGAGACTCATTTGTTTCTAGTTTATTGTTTTGACATCTGAATCCAATACCAATTTCTGTTCAACGTTAATTGCCACTGAATTCTTCTTTGTTTCTTTATTAACGTTAGTATTTAAATTATATTTCATGATTTCAATTATTCATTCCTTTGATTTAATTTGTCTATTTTTTATGTCAAGAATGTTGTGATATTTTTTCCTACATTCATTCAATTCTATTATGCATAGAAAATCCACTTAGGGTTAGGGGTCGAGAGTACATGTGGTTTGAACCTGATGTATATCTACAATAAGATTTGGTAACCCTATATATTGTAATTAGGTTAAAAAATTTTCAATCTCATTTCTTTTTCAACTACCCTGACCATCATAGGTTAATTTGAAAGGATCCTTGACCTAATTGAAGTTGAGTAGGCTATGAAAAATAGCCTATGATTCATTTTTCCTAGAAGATAATATTTCTACACTTAGGGTGTCAAATATATTTGGACCAAGGATTAGTTTCCATCTTAGGTAGATAAAATTGGTTAGACCAAGATCAATTGGTGACCTTTACACCGCTTTGTATCTTAATCCATAGGTTTATCCCAAGCTAGATTTAGGATTACTCATTTTATGATACCCAAAAATTGACCATGAACCCTTCTACTTAATATTTTTTAAATACTAAGATAATTAGTTTTAGAAAACCCAATCCAAATAGTGATCGTGAGTACTCCTTTCTAAAAGGTTCTTACCACTAGGTTGTGTTCCTACAAGCTATATCTGCAGGTTTGACCCCATAATTCCACTTTACTATGAATTTGTATCCAAGTGTAGTTTTGGAAATATAAATTTAATTTGATCAACACCTATGCATATTCAATGAAGATGTGTAGGCTGGTCACGCTAGCTTATAGCAATCCACATCAACTTTGTATCCACCAAGAACATCTTTTAATTGCACTTCATCTTCATAGACACAACATGTGTGGACACAAGGCCCATGTAATGATGATTATGAACATACTTAGTTAGATGACTCAACACCAAAATTTAAAGACAAATAATCTAGTTAATTTATAACTCATAGAACAAGAGGGTTTCAAAGAGGAAGGTAAGTAATGATCTAGATATGATCAACTACTATATTTTACAATGATGCAAGGAAGTCCTAGTAATCTCATCTATAATCTAAAAAATTCATACGTCACGAGAAACTAGGTTTTCTTGGAGCACTAAAAAGATTACAATTTTTAAAGATGATATCCCATCCATTCATCAAATCTTGAATGCGACCAAGAGGTAAAATTTGAGTCACAATTATTCAAGCATTTTATTTTATTAACCTCTCCAAATTTTGTATCTCTAATGGAAATCATAAAGGAGGACCCGCTCATTACTAAAACCTGTGCGACATTCAAGAGAGTAATACACCTTACCATCCATCATTCCCATCACTCTTCTAGATAAACATTGAGAAAACATAAGTTGAACAAATATATATGGTTTACAAGGTATTATAATTCCTACCATCATAACCACCTAGATATGGAAAACCCCACACCACCTCACTAAAATCATAGTGGGGAACTTGAAACTCATTGATAGAAAAGTATTGGTTGAAGGGGTAACTGGCCCCAATGGATAACTCACACCCTAAGTAGCACACGATAGATAAATGGGGACCCAAATCTCATCAAGTAGTACATAATATACAAGAGTATCACATAATAGGTGGAAGTATCATAGATCATATGAGAGATATTTACTTTACCCTTTAATGATTTGATCATCCCACATAATCCTATCTTTGACATTATGAAGATAAGGAGAATAAAACAATTGTATCACCTATCATCCCACCTATGATACTAAATAAAACTACACTATATTGTTCTATGTGAAAAAATACTCAGGATGGACTACTCATTTATCCAAATATGAGTCCCAAGAAATGATATATGAAAAGCCAAAAAGGATGGGAAACCACATGACATGTACTATGGGGTTACATGAGGTGTATCCTCATAGGGGTTATTTGTTCATTTAGTACCCTTCACATGGAATGATAAGTCAAACTACATGGTGAGTACTATGATGTACATGATGTGTGGGACAAAAAATGCACTCGACATGTATCCCCAATGCAGATGTCCCTATCATCTTGAAGTAAACGGTCTGTCCAAGGTGGTAAATGACATGTGATTCTCGTGATGTCACCCAGAGCATATACTATTGCCCGATCCATGTAATGTAGGATATACATGGTGGGCATCCAAAAAACACATTATGCATCTGGGAATGTACTCAATCGCCCAATTCATACCACATGACATGTGAATCCATAACACGCATTATGTGATATTTATAAATTCGAGAACCTTAGAATCATATCCAAATAGGTATATACTATGCATTATTTTAATAATCATGTTGTTTTATCATATTATTCTCCTAGAATATAGTTTTTTTTTATTTTTCATGCCTCCATCACTCAAAATTTCCCTCAATCACCCTACCACTTCACCCATCACCATTCAAGACTATTAGGGGTCCTTCCATGTACTCAATCTATCATTGTCTACCTTCCCCCATGGAATCCAGATTAATCCATCATCCCACCCATCACCAAGACCGTTGGGGGTACATCCTATCACTTAATATATCACTGTATACATCCCCCCATTGAATTAGACCGATTTTTCATGCCCTAAACCCCATTATGCTACCCCAGAGTTGGTACCATCATTTATTCAATGCTCAGATCAATAAAATTCAACGCCATATGTCACTAATTTTCCATTCTAATCACCCAAAGGTCAAACGAATAACCCAAGAAAAGTTTAGTGGTGATCAATTTCCATTAAAAAAGAGGAATTAAATAATGGTTTTTGATGTGAATACTGACCACCCAATAAGTCATTCTCAATTCACCAAATGGCATGTCACTACCAAAAAACTGGGTTTACACAACGCCACCCTTTAACAACACTAAAAAAGTGCTGATAAAGAGTGTGCCTTTATCAGAGCTAAAAAAATCCCTCATAAAGGGTACTTTTAACAGCTAAAAATAGCGCTGTTAAAACTGACCCTTTATCAGCGCTTTTTTTACCGATGTTAAAGGGGCCCCCTTTATCAACACTTTTTTTAGTAGCACTAATAAAGGGGGGGCTCTATCAATGATTTTTTTTATAGAACTAATAAATTGTATATTTCAAAAAAATTATACTTCATAAAAAATAATATATTGATATATAATTATATTTATATTGATATAAATATAATATATATTTTTTAAATATGTTTTAGATCGATTTGATATGTTGTAGACACAAAACGGACACCCGAAGCAGAAGTTATGACCATTTGGAGGTATTAAGGACCTTTTCAGGCATTGAAGAATATGATAAGGTGTTTCAGTGGTCACCAAAGTGTAGTTTTATTCACAATATTTGATTTGATATGTGGTAGAGGAAAAACAGACACCCAGAGCTGGAGTTATCGGAAAACAGACACCTAGAGAAGAACTTATGACTATTAGGAGGAATTATAGGCCTTTTTTGGCCTTGAAGAACGTGATAATGGGGTAAAGTGGTTACCAAATTTTAGATATTTTCTCAAGATTCGATTTTATATGTGGTAGAGTGAAAACAGACACCCGAAGTAGAAGTTGTGATTTTTTGAACTCCTAGCGCCTAAAAACCTAAGAAACCCTTAACTCACTAAAATAACCATAACTTAAGCTCCAAGTTTCTGTTTGAGTGCCACAACTAGTAAAATAGAATCTCCTGAGACAAGTGAAGACCAATTATAATTGAAACCATGATAAGATCAAATAAACAAAAGATATATCAGTTATACCACTCTAAAAAAACTCCAACTTCAAACATCCACAACTTTCGCTCCGAGTGTCCATTTGGGCTCTACGACATATAAAATTGAAGGAATCGAAGTGATATACATAGAATTAGGACTCTAAAAAAGTTAAAATAATTTCACAGACCCTAAAACCACAAAAAACCAATAGAAGTCCTCAAAAACTCTATTTCTGTGTCTTTACCCTATCAATTTTTTCTTAAAATAGAAATAACTCCTGATCTGTGTGTTCGTTTGGCCTATTCCACCTGTTATATTGTATTTTATTCCATGAGATTCGTTTTTACTGGTCAAAAATCTAAAAAGAACACCGGATATGAAGTTATTCCCATTTCAGTGACTGCGGTTTGTTAGGTTTTTTAAGCCCCCGTTTCTAGCACTTTTGTCTGGTCTGCTGTTTTTTCAAACAATTTTTACTTATGATATACCTGTTTGTTTGGCCTCCACCACCTATCATATTGAAGATCATTTGATGATCTTCGATTTGACTAGTCATGGAGATAGAATAGACTCTCAGGTCAGAAGTTTTCATCGTTACCCTGAGTTTAGGGTTTATTTGACTTTCTGACTGTATTTATGTTTTTTGAGGGTTTCTTCATTTTTACCTGTTTTTTAGGTTTTTAGGGCTTGTTATTTTTTTTTCATAATTTACTGTTATTTATAATCAAATATATAACAATATATACTTATTTTTTATATATTCACATATAAAAATTTAATTTTATAAATAAATAAATAATTATATTTACATATAAAATATATTTCTCAATATATAAGCCTTATCTAAATAAAAAACTAAAATAAATTTTATTTAAAATACAAATATATGAATATTTATATACCAATATAATGTGTACGTGTATATGTATATGTGTGCGTGTCAATATTGACAAACTAATATATATTATCTATATATTCTAAACATATGTATATACATATTAATATATAATATTTCTAAATATATATAAATATGTATAATTATACTTACATATACACATATAATATATATATATATCTGTGTGTGTGTGTGTGTTGTACACACACACACACACATATAAACACACAAAAAAGCATACTTTATAAATGTATTTAAAACTAATCTTATAAATATATATTAATATATGAATAAATATATTAATATATAAATATAACTATATATATTAATATACAGATATATATATATATTAATATAACTAAATATATATATATATATATAAATAAATAGATATATTAATAAATGAATAGAAAAGCAATATGGTGGAGTGGTAAAGGCTTATGTGCGCATGTAACAGGTCCCAAGTTCGAATCCAGGGGGTGGCAGGTCGTGCACACAGTTGGAATAAGTGCTAGCACTGTTAAAGGGTGGGGGAACTGTTAAAGGTTTGGGGGGGGGGGGGTGCTGTGGCGTGTAGGTTGGGGTAGGGGGAGGGGGGTTGGGGTTGTTGAGGGGGTGGGGGGTCAATCACAATTGAATCCCCTCCCTGATTTGTAGTTTTTTTTAATATTTTTTAACTTTTATCAGCGCTAAAAAAAGTGCTTATAAAAGACACGTTTATCAGTGCTTTTTTTAGCACTGATAAAAGGGGCCTTTATCAACGCTTTTCTAAGCGCTGATAAAAGGGACCCCCCTTTATCTTCACTGAGATTAATAGTGCTTTTTTAGTGCTGATAAAATACTTTTTTAGCACTAACAAAATCCTGTTTTGTAGTAGCGTGTGGAATGGGGAGGAATCTTAAAAGGGTTAAAATGTAGCAAGGATCGAAGGTAAACTCCCTATATAGTCATTTCATGAATAAATTCCATGATTTGATAAATTTTATTCCCAAAGAAAAATAACCACATATTCAAATTCATTGATTCATAATAATTAAAATGAAAAAAATATATGTAACAGGGATGATTTAATAAACAATAAGTCACGAAGAATGAGGTTTGAATCAAAAAAATAAGCCCTGGCTCATGGAATAATTACTGCCAATTCAATTCATTGTCAATTCCATAGTTCCATTTATCATCTCTATATGATCCAATCATCGATGTCATCACAAATTTGGTCATGCTACCTCAAACCAATGTCGATTTAACTAAGATCCAACCTTCCCCCACATGCTCTCTCTCTCTCTAGGGTTATGTTAATGAAAAAAATGGAAACCCTATAGAGGAAATATATAGAGTAATTTATATAAGGGGATTTTAGGGTTTCAACATCACTAAATTAATTAATTAAATATTAATTAAATTCATAAACTAGTGCACCCCTGATTTATCCTCATAAAACCCATAATATGGGAAAGGTTTATATCACCCTAAGGGTATATACTCCATTATGGACACAATTGTGGTGTTAATAGTTCCATATAGACCGTAGTTTAGAAAATATAATCATTTGTTCTCATGGGGAAAATAAATATTTAATTAATAAATATAAAAAATATCTTAAGGTTCACAATCCTTGAAAATCTACCAAAACTCAATTCAAAGGTAAACACTATACCCCAAGATTGAAGGGCCCATCAATATTTTTTCGAAGTTCATTTTCTAGGATGAATTTACCATTCTACCTCCAAGGAGGTATTGAGAATCTATAAATCAATATTGATATGAGTCTCAATTGGAAAAAAACTGAGTCTTTACATCCTACCCAGCTTTAAAACTTTTTTATAGATGGAAAGGAAATAATGGGGTCTCATCAAGAAGGAATATCACAAAACAACATCATATGAAAAATAACCCACCTTCGCACACACTTCATTTATCTTTAGTGGTCCAAGCTATAAACAAACTCAGTACAAAAACACCCAAGAAATTAACATCCTTTATTATCATTGAAGTTATCAGCCCCATATCATCTTGAAGTAATACCAATAAAAAAACTTATATATACTCTATGTGAGTATTTTAAAGCCTCAACACCAAAAACCTTTTATCATTTAAATACCATCCTACCACATAGGATGAAGTGAATTCCCAAAAAATAACATCCACCTCGAATTAGTTTTCTTCCAAGGTTACCTTTGGTGGGGGTGAATTAGTACTAACCTTTAAAGAGTGTTCCCAATGGTTACTACATGTAAAAAACCCATCCATGTTATAATCCATCAATGATCACTTCATAAATATTTTTCACTTACACCGAAATATTTTTAAGGTAGTATGCTCTTCCAGAACCATGTTAGTTTCAACATTATCTCCTACTCAAAATGTACAATCACCAATTCCATTGATTTATGGTATAAAGGAATCATGGGTATTTTCTCTCAACCACTTTGTAAGCATTTATGAGAATCTTCCATCAATTTATTGATCTCCAATAGGTTCATATACACTATTGAAAATGGCCTAGTGGTTTTATCATTTCTCATTTATAAAATACACTAATGAAAATACGAGGAACAATACTGACCTCATCAAATCACTTAGTACCATACCACTCACATATGAGTGGAACAATTTTCCATAATAAAAATGGTATTGTACTGAACATTCAGATGACACTACTTCATTGAATCTATACCCCAGGATAACTCCCACCAAGCTATAGAGATTTAAAACCACAAACTCTAGAGAAATTATCCTCCACCATCATATAACAAGAATTACCATGTGATGGGTACATCAATAAACACCCAATAGACATTCCACATTGAGGGTTTTTATCCACTAAAGTGATATATACTTAGCATATACATCGTTATATTTAATATGAAAACTAATTTAAAATAAATATCCAACTAGGGAGGTGTTTGATATGATCCCCACCTTTAAGAAAACCCTTCAAGTCCATAACCCGAGAACATCCAGTCATGTAGGAAAACTAAGTTTACATCAACACCATGGGCCTCTCTCACACAAGGGAAGAGTGGGGCTACCACTTTCGATAAAATGTGAGAAACATATCCCTCTTTATGCAGGAATTAATTTTTTTGAAGCTAGTTACTCATGCACCTCCTATATCTTCTAGATATAGATTCCTTTAATAGAAGCATCAACTTCCATGACAATACTACATCATTGAGATATAATCCACTAACATAACATCAAATTCACAAATATGAATACTAATCCATGAATCCAATTCTCACACTATGAGAGTTTACTACAAAATTGATACTCTCATGGTAAGACTAGGTCAATTTTCCAAATGACTAACAAGATCCTACTTGAACCATCACAATGAAGGATTTAGCCTATAAACACTATAACATCATCTCTGGAATGAGATATGATTAATAATCCAGTATTTTGTTGAGGGAAAACCATGGGCCACCATTTTTAAGAATTCATGAATTCCTTCACACTCATGAGAATTTAATTTTCATCCATGCAATTAGTTAAGAAAGTCATACTTACCATATGATGGTTATATAACTACAAATTCATGAGGCTTGGATCTGTTAGAAAAAATTGAGGGGATCCCACTCACTATTGGGGATGGATATTTTCTCATTTAATCAGATAAAAATCTTTATATTATACAATAATTGGTATCTAATCCATATCAAGTTAGGTACCACTAGATCTCATCTCTATAATGAGGGAATCTCATGAAAGGACTCTTCCCCCACAAAGGGTTAACTCACTTTACCTGGGGATGTGGGGGGGGGGGGTGAGTAAAGGATAGTCACCATTAGTAAAATATGCATCTCTAGATGAAAATGGTGTATCTAGGGTTTCCATTAGAATCTATAAATCCAAACACAATATGCATAAATAAATAATCACACTTGGACCATCTAGTAAGAGGGGCTCTAAAAAGAGTACATGAAGCATACTATTATCTATATATATTGATACCTAACTATTTTTATCCATAAACACATTTCCCAATAGCTCTAACTATCTACACTCCAAACCTAACAAGAACTAATCAAATTTGGTAATGATGGGAGAGGATCATAACATCATCTATCTCTATCTTCCCCTATATGAAACACTCCATGAAACTTCCCCATATAGGACACTACTTTGAATGGAAATATATATATCTTCCATTATATATTTAATATGGAGATCCTTTTGTAACATTTATCTATCTATCTTCAAGTTAAATGTTAGACTTCTTTGAAATCGATGGTGCATCCCTGTTGAAAATACTCAATTTACCAATGTCTGCTGGAGGTCTCTGTCATTGGTTATTTTTCTTGAAAACAAAAACATATCTCAATAAATCTTCCTCCGGGGTATCTAAAAAAACTAATTATATAAAAAAATTCCACCAAGAAATATGTCTAGGAAACACCCTATGGTGTTCTTCAGACTCATCTCATACTCATACATTTCCATGCTTCCCTGTAGAGGGTCTAAAATCTCTAGATAGTACTATATCTAGAACAAGAGTTCAAAATAAAACCACAGTAGAGTGGCCCCATAATGAGTTTGAGTAAAACATCATCCAATAACGGATCACTATGTCATATAGGGAGATCAATTAAATGATTTTCATCTGGTTAGTGAATATCTAAACCAAACAGAAATTAAAATCTCAGACACTATCCAAACTTCTATCACCTGAGGTTCAAGCTCCCCTCACAAATCCACAAGGTCTCCATTGTTAGAATCGATACAATAAATCTAGACTATGGGTAATCTTATTCAAATTAGTGGGAAATACCATCTTATATACAAGAAAAATTTCCCCATGCAAAAAGGGTAGATAAACTACCTTATATCACAAGGTAAGGATATCCCTCAACTAAATCTTCGAAACAAGACTTCATCATTCATTAACCGGTTGTGAGCATCCCAAACTCATGTATGAGATCATAATGTCCTTGGATCTATAAAAAATATATCTATCATTGGGTAGTAATGTTCATTTTATAATTTAATCCCACTAGGATTATATCATATTTAGATGATATAACATAGAAAAGACAAGAAAAATCATATGTAATTATTGTATGATGTACATAATAACTTTATTATACCTTAAAATGATGTATTAGATCACTAGGTAAACCAATAGGTTATTAGAGTCTTGTCAAAATAATAAACTAGCCTCCAAATGAACACTAGTCTCCCTGGTCTTTTAACCAAACTCAGGACCCCATAAAAATCATTTCACTAAATTACTAAATCAATCCTCACATTACTTACAATTCTAAACTCTGTCCCCCATAATTGACCACTATGGTAGAATTTTTGAAATTTTCCAACCCAGTAAGGCCCTACCTATTCCAAGGTAAGTTAAGTGTACTAATATAAGCCTACCACTAATAGGCCAGGGGATGATGACTATAACTGAGTAGAAATATCTCAAAATATGGGAGGGATTAACCTATATCAGCCTAAAACTAACACATATCTATAAAACATAAAATAACCGTCAATAAAAATTATATATATATATATATATATATATAACTAAACTAATAAGACATACCGACTCTATCACCGACAAAACCATCTATGAACTACGAATCATCTGCACATATTCAACATGTGTGGAATAAGGCCCGTGCAAGGGTGAATATAATCATACTCAGCAGGATTCCTTGAAACCATAAAGGAAAGATAAAGAAAATAGATATCTCAGAACTCATGGTATTAAAGAGAAACCAATAATAAGACAAGTAAAGATCTAGATATGATAATCCACTAGAATTTATAGGGATGCAAAGCATTTTCATTTATCTTAGCTCTAATCCATGAAGGTCATACCTCATGAGAAACTTGGGATGATCAGAGTAATTAAAATCCTGAAAAGTACAAAGAAAATAGTCAAGACATACATAAAATCTCTAAGGAAACCAAGGGGTGCCTAAGGATTCAAAAGTCTTAAAGAATACAATCTATTTAACCTTTCTAAATTGTGTATTTCCAATGAAAAAAAAGTGGGATATTCTCCTCACTAAATCCTGTGTAGAATTTGTGGGAGTACCTCACCTTACCGTCTGTCTTTTCATCATCATTCTAGAAACCCATAGGGGATCCCATACATTTACCAAGGATAAATGTTGTTCATGGGTGTACTAACCCCAACCATCATAACCACCCAGTTATGAGATAATCCACATAAACTAATCAAACCCATGGTGGAGGACCCACACCTCACTGAGGGAAAAGTACTGGTTGTGGGGGTGAACAACCCTAATGAAGAACCCACACCATAAGTATGACACAATAGATAGAGGAGGAACTAAATTCATAGATAGAGGACCCATGTATTGTAGAGTATAAAATATTAAATGATAATATCACATATTATGTGGGAGTAGAACACAATAGATGAGAGAGAGTTACTTGACCCCATAATGCTCCGATCATCTTTCCTAAACACCGTCATTATCCCTAAAAATTTGATGATTATAAAATTACCTTATAAACTAATATACCATCTCTAATGCTAAATATAATCAAACCATCACATTCTACATAAAAAAATTCTTAGGATAGATTACCTGAACATCCGTATCTATGTTCTTAGAAAAGAGATATGAAAATTCACTAAGGATGGAAAAGTATACAACTTGTAATCTGGGGGTATATAATGTTTATCCCATCAGGGGTTATCTGGTCATGCACTTAGCTTTATATGGAATGTGAATAAAAATTATATGGGGTGTTAGACAACATAAATGACATGTGATACTAACATGGTACTCTATGTGTATCCCCAAATACATGAGTCTCTATCATCTTGGAGTATAAGGCATGTTCAATATGGTACATGGAATGTGATGCCCACTATTTCACCATGGGAATATACTATTTCTCAGGTGGTGTCATGTAGTCCATACATGGAATGTATTCAAACTACATGTTGTGTATCTGTGCATATACTTGGACATCTAAACCAAAAAACATGATGTGTGAATCCATAACACATTATATGTGATATTTATAAATTATAGAACCTTATCACCATATACTAGGGGTACATGATATATTTTCTTCTAAACCGTACATGTGTAGTGAAATAATTCATAAAGAGTGTAGGTTCTTATAATTTTTTACATAATTTTAACCTAAAATTTTCCCCAATCACATCATTACACCAGCCATCACCATCTAGGACAACCATGGTCCTTTTTGGAACTCAATCCATTACTGTCTACTTTCACCCATGGAATAAACATAACCCATCACACCTCAAACCCCATTATGACACCCTAGAGTTTTTTCCATCACTGATTACATTCCAAGATTGATAAACTTCACCAAAAAACATCACTTATTTTCCCTTCTGATCACCCCAAGGTTAAACCATTGGCCCAAGTGATGTCTAGTGGTGATATCTCATCGCATGAAGAAGGGGAACTGAAGAGTGCAAGTTTGTGAGAATACCAACCACCAATTAATTAATTCACAATTCACTACATGGTATATAGAATGAGGATGAATACATGAAGGGGAAAACATCATGGATTGAAGATAAATACCATGGATGATAATTATGTAAATAAATTCCATGATTTAAGAAATCAGATCCCTGAAGAACAATCACTATAAAATCAAAGGCATTTATTTGTAATAATTAAAAGGATGGAAAAAATACATAATGGGGGGGGGGATTTCATAAATAATAAATCATAAAGAGTGAGGCCGAAATCTATGAAAGAAACCCTACTTCATGGAAAAATAACTATCTATTCAACCTATTGTTGATTCCGTGGTTCCATTTAATTTCACCACATGATCCAATCATCACTGTCATCATGGATCTGATCCCATTCCCTCAATATGATGTTTATTACACTAAGATATACCCCATTTCTAGGGTTATGTAAACAACCAAAATGACTAACCCTAGAGAGGAACTATTAAGAGGGATTTATATAAGGGGTTTTAAGGTTTCATAATCACTGAATTAATTAATTAAATGTTAATTAATTTTATAAACTAACATATCTGTGATATTTTATTATGGAGACCATAATATAGGAAAAATTTACCTCACCCTTAAGGTAAACAACCTATTTCGGTTATTTTTGTGGTGTCAAAAGTTTCATCCAAGATATATTTTAGAAGATATCATCATCTGTTCTTGAAAGATAAATAAATATTTAATTAATAAATATTAAAAATTCCCTAAAGTTTACTATCCAAAAAATTCACCAAAACATAGCCCGAGGGAAAACATTACACACCGATATAAATTGAACGATCATAATTTTTTTATGTTATCCACTAGATAAAATTAATTATTTTACCACTAGGTAGGTTTGATACTCTAAAATTCCAAATTAATTTAAGTATCAATCTGAAAAAACTCATGTTTATATAGATCAAAATATCTATTAAAAATATTATTTTCAATAGGATTTTAATACACTACAAATATTATTTAGTAAAGAATTTTCTGACTGAAATAATTATCTGTAAAAAATAATATTTGTGACATAATTAAAATTTCATAATAAACAAAAAAATAAAAACAAAAACTCAAATAAAATAATTTAATAATTAAGAAAAACCATTCATAAAAAAATAATAAAAATTTATTACCTTAAATGTATATCTAAAAAATATAATGATTCCACTGGTGGGGAGGGGGATCAGCTGTAGTATTAGGGAAATAGAACTCTATCCATAAACCAGGTGTAAATCTTTGTATGTATTCCATCATTTTATCATGCTTATGACACTGGGATTTATCCTTTTTTTGAAATATATGTATAATTGGATCCCGATTTCATAGCCTCTCCTCATACTCTGCGACATATAATGATTTTGTATTATCTCCATTTGAGATGAATGACAACATCACTATAGTACTATAATAATTTAATGGAATTGATAACAAAAAATTATTAATCACCCAACCTTTTCTGATACCATGCATGATCATCTATATCTAAGCTGCCTTTTCAAAAACTAACTTACATGATCTCTCACACTCCATATCACCTGAATCCCCCATATATGAGAAGTCATGACCTCATACATTTTCTTCAAGTGTAATTATAAATTAAAATGGTATAAAAATAATTTTTAGTTATTTTTTTTTAAAATAAATACTAACCATAATCTGATTTTTTCTCTCACCAGAAATATCTCCTATAGTATGATCAATGTAGAGGCAATCACTCCCATAGTATGATCAATGTACATCCTCTTATAGATATAAAACACTGTAATAGTAGAATCAATAGAAAAATACATAAATATAACATATGAATTTTTTATTTAAAGTATATATAAATTAATAATCAATATAACTAACCAAATACAGTCAATTTATACTAAACATATAACTCACACCTCTATGTGTGACCCCCACCTCCCCCGATTCTCTCAACCAGATGATGATATTCTCTAGAAAGTCTCTACTATCAAGTAAGAGAACAATCCATCCCAAGTCTAAGCAGAGATGTAGTTTGGTTACTGATACACACATGACTCATAAAAAATTGTAGCATAATCTCCTCCATGGACCTCTTTCCAAGGTTGTATATAAATTAATGTATACACTCACACATACAAATATTTCATGATTTATAGATGGAATCACTCATGCTATCATCGACCGAAGACCATAAACCTTGATAAAAATTAAAAATATCATGTTATTAATAAAATAAATTTCAAATAAAATATATTATTTATTTATATACAATTCAGTAGTAGAGCATGTGATGATGAACATTGGTGGGAACCTGATCCCATGACACCCATGAATCAGAAAAATAATTTCACAGAATTGTACCAATATTTCCAATAACTATATGTGAAAAAAATATGAAAATAAGAATATATAATTTGAAAATTAATATATATATATATATAATTAATGAAAATTAAATAAAATACATAATTGAACATACTTCGTAAAGTGTTGATCAAAATAAAGAGATGGATGCCTCTCAAAAATAAAGTCTGGAATCATTAATCTAGCAAGGTTGTTACCATCATAATTGATGGTGTAGTGGAATAATCCTATGGGTCAGATCATAGATCACAAGGCTCATTATTGGGTAACACAACATCAGTGAGGGTATGATACAAATCTTTGTAATCCTTTCTATCCATCAAAAAAACAAAAATAATGTTACCAATAAATAAATTTTAATACATATATCATATATAAAAAACTAATAATTTTTTATTAGAAATAAATAATATATATTTATTATGACTATAACTAAAATGTAATAAATCATTCTTCATATCATATTTATATTCACCAGTTTCAATGTATTCATTATCTTCCTTAATATCATCAATTCCATATGAGCTTTAATTTCATTATCCCTCATTATTTCAAATTAATTGGTTAAATCAACACCATAAACCCTTAACTATGGGGTATTATCATCAATATCTATATCTCATTGAGTAAGAGATTCATTTGATTATTTTTCTTGAAAAATTTCAATATTTTTCACTTTTACACAATCAATTTCATTTTCCAAGAACTAATTTTCATGTGATTTTATTTTTATTACACTCCAAAAGTCATTGAAATCTCTTAAGGATGAATAGTAATTTTTATAATAAATCTGATATACTTGATTTTCTAGCCTAAATGGTTCATTTCCTAGAAGAATACTTTTATATTTAATTTCAATGAATCTATATCATGGATCAATTTGAAACCCTTGATCAGTATCAAACCATTGAAATTTAAAACATTGTTATATAATCCTATCCTAGATAACAAAACTCAATTATTTAATCTAGTATGGAATAAAAGTCAATTTTAATTTCTTTATAATGGGTTAATTTTAAACAATCACCACTAATCATTGACTTTTTTGATTCACTATATGCGCATGTATGAAATCAAAATCCATTATCCATATATGCATTATAATAATTTACCAATTCGGATAGTGGGTTACTTAGAGCACATAATTGATTATCAATTTTATTTCCATGTTATGATACCTGAAAAAATAAAAAAATAATTCAAAGTACCCAAAGGTGTTTGGTTCTATTTATTTTAAACTAGGTTTTTCAATGTAATAAATGCAATGAAGTTGGGTGATAGATCATATAACACCCTGTTACCTTTCTTCAGGTATTCCTTGAATTTTTTTCTTGGTTTCTATTTTTATTTGGGTGCATTATGTGCTTCTCAAAAATAGAGATCCTTTTCTAGAGTTAATGCTGTCTGGGTATAAATCTATAGATGGATTTATAGGGTGCTTCTTAGGATTGAAGGTCCTTAAGCTTTGGTTTGGATGTTTCCTATTGAAAAATGGGTGGAGCACTACCTGCTGGACAAATTTATGTCATTAATATTTTATATATTGATAATATGTTTTGGGTAATATTCTATTAATCTCATGAAAGGAATGAAAATTTATACACTATGAACTATTTCACGATCTGAAAAAATCAATTAGGATTAAAATTAATCCAAGGCGATGCATTTTTTGGTTGTATGTTTTAACATGCTAAATTTCACACCATGAAAGGGATTCATGATGTGAAAATATCACATACAATAGTTTTAAAAACTATTCATGTCTATATTGTGTTTCATTTGGCCATAACATTCCCTCTCAATACCTAGGAGCTATCCTAGTAAATGTTTATAATCTCTGCTACTTACGAATCATTTGTTTAGTGATTGATCATTATGGTTGCTATAGTGTATCTCTCCAGGTAATTGGTCTATGATTATTCATTACCTTTGGTCATGGAAGTATTTTTAGCTATGTTTTTGTTTCATATTCATGATCTATTGATGTTTTCTATTGATTCTTTAAATTTTATTATTGTTCCTCGTATTTTGAAAGATAATATGTGGTTTTTTGAACTCTATTATTGAATTTAGATAGATTTCCATTATTCTTGAAGTAGATGGATCTATGAGAGTGTTGTTAATTCATAGATTTCTATATGTTATTGTTGATCCCTTTGGATTGTTCATTGAAAAATATTTTCTTTGGTGTTAAAGAGTTTTAATTAAATGTGAGTATGGTTTTGGGAAATTATTTTGAACAAAATTGGAACATTGGGAACCTTGGGTATGTCAGGAAGTAGACATAGGTGACCCCAGTGTGTGTGGCACCCCTAGGGGTTGATTTTTTGATATCAATAGATTGTTGAAGGACTTGATATTAGTTGGAAGAAACTTAGTCCTAGTTTAGGCTTCTTTTATGTATAATACATATTCTTATAGGCTACATACCAAATGGTTTTATTTATATTTTATACACGGTTTATTGTATGATGGTTTATTTCATGGATATTTGATAACATGTTTAATTTACATATTTTTATTTTATAAATGATATATATTCCTGTTTGGTGAATATGGTATGCATTTGTGGAAACCAAAGAAATTTTTTAAAACTTGTTTTATTTATTAAAATTCTTTATAAAATTGATTTTTTTATGGATAGAACTTGTGGGTTCTTAATATTAAAACATTTATAGATTCTTTGGTGGTATCCTATTGGGATCTGTGCTCATAGCCTATTTTTTTTTTCCTTTGGGTGGTTATAGATATTGTTTTACAAGACTAAGGTAAAGGGAAAGAAATTTTATAGCATTACAAGTTCTCTTTTCCTCTTTTCCTTCATAGAGGGATGGTTTGGATGTGATAGTTGGTCACATGGAGATTTGTTGGTCTTATCTATTCATAATTGTTTCAGTCTATTGGCTTAGATTGTATGGATATTGTTGTGTATCATTCTTCCTCTTTTTATCTTGTTTTATTTATTATTTTTTTATATTCAAGAATTTTTTCCGTTATCATTATCATACTTCACCATGTGTAGAAACCACCTTGCGTGACATGTCTAATAGACTCGGGTTGGTTCTTTACAAATTAGTATCAAAGGGATGATGAGGCTAAAGTGTGTTAACACTTCTTGAGTTTGGTTCTTAATCATTTATTGATATAATTTTGGACATTTATAATTTTGTTAGTAAGTGTGGGAGGCTTCCTGGTCAGCTCACTTCCGTGTATGAACCGGAGTTACCATGGGTAGTCGGAAAATTTTTACCGGGTAGAGACTTGGTGTTTGAGGTCATTTTAATGAAATTTATAGTAAGTTTATTTAAATAAAATTGTAACATTTTTAATCGCATCATTTAATTAAAATAATTCATAATTTCTTTAAATTATTAACATTTTAAATCTTTGATATCAATAAATCAAGTTGTAACTATGATTTTAGAATCTTCTCATGACTGATTGGTTTTTTCATCTGATTGTTAGACAATTCCTCCTAAAAGTGATATCCCAAATATGAGTGATGAAGCTATGAGATGGGTTCCATAGGAAAATCCTCTAGTGTAACCTTCTTTAGTAGAATCTTTAATATGCACTATCCAAAATCTGGGTGTTAGGAACTTGGAATAAGTAGTGTATCAAAACTTAGAATTTACAAAGAAGCATCCACCTACCTTCCATGGTGAAAAAGGACCATAGGAATTTAAATAATTTATTGAATGGGTTGATAGGATCTTCAACTTATTAAATAATACTTAGGTCTCTAAGTTGATTTTTTTCCATATATATGATTTAAGTCTGAGAAGGAGATAGTAGGACTCTATTGTGAAAACTAAGTTGTATGATGATCTTAACTGAAATTATTTCAAGAAAATATTCAATGAGAAGTTTTACCCCAATACATTACATGGAGAGAAGACCCCATAGTTTATGACCTTGGACCAAGGGAGTGTACTATTCTGGAATATTCCACCAATTTTGTTGAGATGGTGAACCTAGAATCGGAGCTTGTCACTAATGAGTACCTAAAGGTTTAGAGGTTTGAGTTGGAACTAAGGCCAGATATTCAGTCGATGTTGATCCTCATGCGACTTCTGAAATTCCTGGATGTAGTTTATAAGGTAT
This sequence comes from Viscum album, assembly GCA_963277665.1. Lineage (NCBI taxonomy): Eukaryota > Viridiplantae > Streptophyta > Magnoliopsida > Santalales > Viscaceae > Viscum > Viscum album. Next base: position 1,916,682,108 of record OY728122.1, on the reverse strand, counting down.
ATTTGGAAGAGACTAATAAATCTCAAAAAATAGGTTCGAGAGGAGCTTCAGTTGGTACTGTTGTTTTCTAGGGTGTATCTTCGGAATAGAAAAGAAAGTGTAAAGGTAGACAGTTTTTTTCAAGACTATATTCAGTAGATGAATATGGAAAATAGTATGTTGTTTCATATCACTATGGGTGGGCTTGTCATACTGAGCCTAATTTTATAGAGGCTCCCTATACTTCTCATCATCATATACGATCTGGAAAATATGAAACATTTTTGCGATAGGATGCCCCAAGGAAGCAAAGTTAGATCCAAATTCACCAATGGTTCATAGGTTCGTACTAATGATTCCAAGGGTGGTGGTTCTTATCCTTAGTTTAAGAGGAACATTCATGTGGATAATAAATCTTAGGGAGGAGCTGAGGCTAGATGTCTTTATGCGGTGGAGTATACAGAAGAGTAATTTGAAGTTGGGCCATCCATAATTAGATGTAAAATGTTCATTTCATATTCTATAGTTCTATATTTTTTTGATACATGTGTTATTAATTCTTTTATATCATCAAATATAGTTTATATATTAGGATTGTGTTTGGATATTATTTGGTACTTTTTGGATCTTTACATGCCTTTGGAAAAAATGCATGAACAAGGTTTCAAGTGTCCAATGTGTCGAGTGATGATATCCAACTTTGAGGTGGGGTGGAACTTCTTAGTGCTCAATATTGACATATTTGACTTGATTATCACCATGGATTGAATGATCAACACTAAGGCCCATAAATTCTATCATCACCATCAATTTCAGTTCTTATTTTCTAATGGGGTCTCTCATGTTTTTTAGGGTGAGTGGGACTCTAGATCGATAATGGAGGGGACTGTTGTTCCTTATGATGGGGTAATATCATGCTAGTTTTCTAAGATATTACTTGATGATGTTTATCCTTGTTTGGGTAGTTAGATACCTATGGTGGTGTATACATACTGTGAGGTATTTTCAGATGATTTTTCTGGTTGAAAACTACAGAGAGAGGTCAAGTTTACCATAGACCTACTACTTGGTATGATTCCTATTCCTATTCCATATTACTATATAGAACCTACTAATTTGGTATAACTTATGGTATATGTTACAAATCTCGAGGATAATGGATTTATTCATCCTATCATGCCACCTTAGGATTCAACTATCCTCTTTTATAAGAAGGCATACATGAGCCTCATACTTTGTATTGAATATCTAATGTTAAATCAGGTGACCGTTAAAGAAAAATATCCCTTTCTTAGGATTGATGATCTTTTTGATCAGCTTAGATGATATAATTAGTTTTCAAAGATTGAACTGTGGTTAGGGTACCACCAATTGAGATTCTGAGAAAAGGATATACCAAAGATAGTGTTTAGAATATGGTATGGGCTTTTTAAGTTTTTGGCCGTGCTATTTGGACTAATAGATGATACGAAAGTTTTTATGACATTGAATAACTTGATCATTAATTGGTTCTTAGATACATTTATTGTGGTGTTCATGGATGATATTTTTATTTATTCTAAGTCATAATAGAAACACATGGACCATTTGGATATCATTCTTATAAATTTTAAGGAACATCATATGCATGGTAAGGTTTCCAAGTGTGAGTTATAGATTCAATAATTAAAATTTACGGGGAATATTATATTTGAGAGGGGAATCTTGGTGGATCTAGAAAAGGTACAAGAAGTTATCTCCTTGTAAAAACCCAAAAAATTGTTTAATATCCAAAGATTCTATGGGTTGGCTAGTTATTACAGGCTTTTTTTAGGAATTATCCAAGATTTCATCTTCGATGATAGTTTTAACCAGAAAGGGTGTAAACATTGAGTGGAATGATAATTTTCAGAGGTATTTTGATGGAATTAAGGTGAGTTTGACTTCAGATGAAGATTTTAATCTTCTAGAACTAGGTTTGGATTATGATGTTTTTTGCGATGCTTCGGGAATCAGTTTGGGGTGCGTCTTGATGTAGGGGGGATAAGTGGTAGCCTATAGATCTCTGTATTTACTCCCTCTTGAGAATAAATACACTAACCCTAATCTTGAGTTAGAATTGGTTATTCTTGCACTGCAAACATGGAGTCACTACCGCTTTGGATAATGATTTATGATATAATTTGATCATAAAATGCCGAGGTATATTTTCACTCAATGGGATGTAAACTGATGACCAAGATGTTGGTTGGATTATCTCCATAATTTTGATTTTGATATTTCTTATAATAAAAGAAAAGGAAACGTGGTCACTGATGTATTGATTAGGAAATTAACAACACAAGCAGTAAATGAATCAGTGGAAGAGTGGCCTTTGATGAGTTTGTTTTCTAAGATGAGCTTGGGAATGAAAGAAGTTGGGGGGTAGGTATTTATGGAATTGAGGAGGTTATAATCATCATTTAATGAGTGGGTTAAACTAATGTAGATATTTGATTCTGATTTCCAGATATTTATCAAAATCCTTTATGGTGGTGATAACTCGGGTGAGTGGTCTTGGTATCCTAGTAGAGCTTTGTGCTTCCATAGAAAGTTGGTTGTTCTGATTAACCTAAGGCAGGAGTTGATGGATAATAGACACCATTATTGTTGGTCTATATACCCAGGTACTACTAATACATATCATGATTTGAGACATTAGTATTGGTGGCTGAGGATGAGATGGTTGATTACATATTTTGTATCATGACGTCTTACTTGTTAGAGAATTAAGGAAGAAAACCATCGAATTTCAGGTTTGTTAGAGCCCATACCCATCCCAGTATGGAAATGGGATGGTATTTCTATGGATTTCATCATTGGTTTGACAAATAATCCTAGTGGAAATGATTTTATTTGGGTGATCATTTATTGACTCATTAAATTGGCACATTTTCTACCTATAAAGGATATGAAGAAGGTGGAATAGCATGGGGACTTGTATATTTGAGAGATTGTGAGACTTCATGGGGTACCTCTTCGATTGTTTATGATAGGGACCCCTGGTTCACATCCAGGTTTTAGAAAGGTTTCAAGGATGTGATGGGTTCCCATTTGAAATTGAGCACAACATATCATTCACATATGTATGGACATACAAAGAGAGTTATCCAGGTTCTTGATGATATGATACGAGATTGTGTACCTGATCTCAGTGGTTGTTGGGAAAATAATTTTACTTTGGTTGATTTTTACTATTCCAATATTTATCATTACTCAATAAAAATGGCTCCCTTCATGGATTTTTATGGTCGGATATATAAATATCCCTTGTGATAAGTAGAGTTGGGAGAGAGGTACTTGTTTGGGCTAAGTCTTGTTTATGAGACAAAGGAGAGGGTGCAATTTGACCCTTAAGAGATTGATCATTAAATAGATTCATCATAAATATCATGAGGGCTATCATCACCAGCCATTGAAGTTTGAGGTTGTTGATCAAGTCTTTCTTAGATTTTCACCTCTCTTAGGGCATTGCTAGTTCGGTATGCAGGGTAAGTTGGCACTGAGGTTTTTAGAATCCTTTGAGATCTTTGGATGTTTGTGAATGGTGGCCCATAGATTGGACATCATCTCATTTGACTTACATCCATGATGTGTTTTATGTTTCCCAATTGATGAGGTATTGAACAGATCCCTCCCATTTAATTGAATGGGTGGATGTCAACATTGAGACCAAAATCACTGTGGTTGAGCAATGATTTTAGATTATAGATCATTGAGAGAAGATACTACGTGGTAAAAAATTAATTTGGTCTATGTACTATGTAAGTTTTAAAGGAATAATCATGATACTTGGGTGTGTGAATTGTTTACATGGTAGTATTGGCCTTCAAATTTAGTAAGTATAGTATCTTGAGGACTTTCTGGGGGAATAAAACATTTATGGTGGAGAGATTATAACACCTCATTACCTTCGTTCAAGTATTTCTTGACCTTTGTTCTTGGTTTCCCTTTTTTTTGGGTCATTGTGTCCTTCTCAGAGATATAGAGAATTATATGAAGTTAATAAATTTTGGGTATAAATGTTTAAATGGATTTAGAGGTAACTTCTTGGGACTAGAGAGACTTAATATTTGGTTCAGAGGTTTCCTACTAAAAATTGGGTGGAGCATTGCCTGCTAGAAAAATTCAGGTTGTGAATGTTTTCCATGATGTGAATCTATTATAGGGAAGATGCTGTTAATATCATGTAGGTAATGAAAAGTTACATACCATAAAAATATTTCATAATGTGAAAACATTGAGTAGGATTAAATTCTTTCTTATATAATACCTTTTTTGACATATTTTTAATACGTGACATTTCACACCATGAATCGGATTCACAACATGTAAATATCATGTACAATAGTTTTAAACACACTAAATATTTTTTATGAGTTTAATTCAGCCTTAACCTTACCTCTTCAGACCTAGGAGCCCAACCAAAAAATTTTGGGTATCTATACTCGTTCTATATTGTTCATTCAGTGATTGATCATCGTGGTTATTGCAGTGTGTCTTTCCACATAAGTGGTATTTTCTTCTTTATTTACTTTTTTCATAGTGGTGTATTTAAATATGTTTTTTTGTTTTATTTATGTTTTCTATCAATACTTTGTAGTTTCTTATCATGAATTTTATTTTTAAGGCCGATCCGTGGTTTTTTTGATCTCCGTTATCAAAGATAGATAGGTTTCCATCTTTCTTAAGGTAGGTGGATCTATAAAAGTGTTTCAAATTATTGGATTGCTATATTTTATTACCAATCCCTTTATATTTCTCATTGAAATGGATTTTCTTTAGTGAAAATGGGTTTTAATTAAACGTGATCATGGTTTTAGGAAATGTTTTTGAAGAGACTTGGCATATTGGGAACCTTGGGTGCGTCAGGAAATATACATTGGTGACCCTAGTGTGTGTGGCCCACTAAGGGTAAATTTTGAAATATCGAAAGACTATGGTATGTTTGGAACAAAATTTTCCTAGTTTAGCATTGTTTTATTTCTGGTATGAATTCATATAGGCTAGAGACCAAATGGTGTTCTTTATATTTTATACCTGGTTTATCGCATGATGGTTTATTTCATGGATATTTTATCACATGTTTAATTTACATATTTTTCTTTTATACCTAATAGATATTCCTTTTTCTGAATATGGTATGAATTTATAGAAACAAAATGATTTTTTACAAATGGTTTCATTTATGCAAATACATTATAAACTATATTTGATTTTAAATATATAACTTGTGCATTCTTGATATTAGAAATTTTTTAGATTATTTGGTGGTATTCTACTGAACTTTATGCTCACACTATACTTTTGACTTTGGGTGGTTATAGACCTTTTTTAGAAGTCCTAGGGAAAGGGAAGGGAATCTCATAACATGAAAGGTTATCTTGTTGTTCTTTACCTTCATAGAAGGATGGTTTGGTGGTGATAGTTTGTCACATAGAGACTTATTGGTCTTTTCTATTCATAATTTTCTAGTTTGTCATATTTCTATGGATTTTATGGGTCTTATTATATATCTCTCTTCTACTTTTTACTTTGGTTTCATGTCTTGTTTTGGTTATATTGAAGATTTTTTTTCTATTATCTTTGTTATACCTCACCATATAGTGACCTATCTAGTTGACCCTGGTTTGTAACACCACAAGATTTTGTGAAATATTTTTTTGAATTAATTTAATATTTTTCATTTCACACAACACTTAATATATACTTTTTATATGAAATAAATAATTTTAGATTGCATTATATGAAAAAAAAGTTAAGCTTGTGCTACACACAACACTTAGAGATTAAATTTGGTCACATGAAACACTATGTTTGTCTTTTGTTACACACAATTCCAAGTTCCTTCGATATCTTGGGTTACACGAAAGATTGATTTTTACAGAACAATAATATACTATTAATATTGATATTAAAATATTATTACAGTTACCACATAGACATTGGAATGGAATTTATGAATAATATTAAATAAAGTGTGAAAATATTATTAACACGTGTATATAAAATCATTCTTTAGTTATCAATTAGTTATAAATGAAAGTAATAAATATTTGAAGATAATAAAATTACTTTTCTAAGAAAACTATTTTTCTATGTACAAACACAATTTTATCCCAATAAATTAAACATATCACTTTTGATGAATGATTTAAATAAAATTTATATATTATATATTCAATCAATATTTTTTATACTCATCCAATCAATTTGATAGGTATTATATAAGAATAAATCTAATTTTATGAATCAAAAGATGTATTTTTCTAAAAGGCAATTTCACTTCCATTTAATGGTGAAACTATTTTTAATATAATATCTAACACTTAAAATTTATATATGAAAAAAATCATTTTTGAAAGAGGAATATCAAAATTCACTTTGGGTGAATTATTTGTATTTTTCTGAGTAGTTTAATTTTTTTTTCCGAATAATGAAAAATATTGATTTTTAATTCAAAACAGCTTTTTTTTTCTAATTTATTTATACAATTAAATTATATATTAATTTGGGTTTAAAGTATAATTATATCAATTATACATTAATTAATCCAATTTATGTCGTTTTAAATATTTTCACATTGAAATTGGATATAAAAATATTTCAAACGTTTTCACATTTTCACTTTAAAAACCCGTCTTCGCAACACATATGTGAGATTAATTTTAAATTAATTTCTTAAAATTATATGTTTAAAATTTGTAAAAATGGATTAAATATTTGGAATAATAATAATTTAAAATTTAAAATAAATTTAACTTCTTTTTTTAACAAAAATATTAGTGAAAGTAATTAAAATTAATTACAGCTATTAAGAGAAAAATTTGCTTAAATAAGACTAAACCTTAACCATAAGGCCCAAAATGACCACAAAAATTGTCCAAAATCCATTGTATGTTTATATTTTGACCTTATAATCACTTTTATAGGATATGTACCATTATTTTATCCACATGAGATGGGAAAAACCTCGGTAGAATCCCCTTTTCAAAAACATTTAAGAATGCCACTCCTCCTCCACTATAAAAAGGCACTCACCCCTAACACCCATTCACACCTATAAATACATTTATCTCATAATAAAACTAACCAAATATTATCACAATATCCATACCTTTATACTATAATCCTATGTTTTTGATTAAATTCAATCAAGGCATCCATTTAGTGCAACCCAAGAAGAGTTTCCCAAAGAAGAGGTAACATCCTTCCACGAGCTCTTTTGTTTTATTTTAATTATCCATCCCCTAAAATATTATTATTCCATGATTATATAATAATATAATTATCTAAAATACACTAATATTTTTTTATTATTAGGGTTTTACCTACACATATACACACTTCCATCTAATGGGTAACGAACTTACCATTCCTGTGTTCGGTGGACTGCTGCCTCACAAAATGATGTTGTTCGTTCTCCCTTTACCACCTATAATGCATGGGAATTATAATGGAAATAATATTTTTGTATGATATAAAATAATTTTATTATTTATTTATACTTATTGGATTATTATATAAAACATACCTTCATGATTTCCATTTTGTGTAAATATGATAACTTTTTTTGTGGATGTGTGGACTACCACCTTTTCAAAGCGATGTGATTCGTTCACACTTTACATTAAATGTATTAAGGATGAGTTTAGTAAAATTATATGAAATATACGAAATAATAATTCAAATATAATTATAATATATATATATATATATTAATATTTCATTTACTTACTTTCTTTTAAAACAAAAAATAAAATAGAAACAATGTTCATGCGTACGTATAACCTACCATCAACATGAACAGTGTATTTCATTTTATATTTATACCATTTATATATTATTATAAATATTTATATAATGAATATATATTACATTTATATAATTTTTTAAATTATTTAAATAATTAAATCATTATCTAAGTAAGATTATAAAGAACAACAAGTCAAAACATATACGAAAAACAAAGGGAATATTACCCGAAACGTAACATTAACATAGAATTGTTAATAAATGGTTAATATAAAGTCATAATAAAATAATATATGGTATTATATATAATAATATTATTTTTTTAGATTTATAATAAATTTATATTTATTATTTATGAGGTTTTGATGTGTATGAGGAAAGTAAAGACTTAATGTAAGATAATTTCATCTCACTTTTTATTTCCATGAGATACATTCCATATTCACCACTTGATTATTTTATATGGTATATATAATGACCTATTAGATGTTATATAATTAATTTAAATTATTTAATTATATTAAAAACTTAAATTTATGTTATTATTTGATGGGGATCATGATTCTAAAGTTACTCAAGTAATAAGGGTTTTGTCGCCTCACTTTTATTTCAATAAGACTTTTGACTTCTTAACCAATCATTTTTTATGTGTGGTGTATAGAATGATCATGAATTTATTCTATGATTATTATAATTAAATTTATTGGTATTTACATATCCATTTTATGGTCTTTATTTTATGGGGTTTATGGTTCAAAAGTTACCAAATCGGTAAAGTAAGCGTGTCTCAATTTGCCTACTTTGAGGTAAATTCCATGTTATACACCTATATTTTTCTATGAAGTGTATATATTTAACTTTTACATGTTATTTCAGGAATATAATTATTTTAATGACAATTTAAGATTCATGTAATTTTGTTCTTTCACGAGTATTATGATTCAATGTTACCAAAGTGGTAACATTTATTGGTATAATCTCATTTTTTATCGAGATTATTTATGATTCTACTTCCATTGACAAAATATTGTGATCCATAACTCAAGAAAACTCATCAGCTTTTTTATATTATGGTTATACATGATATATTCATTTATTAATTCTATTTTCCATGCTTTGGTACTTATGATAATTAAGAAAATGTTTTTATGAAAATCCGACTTTATTTATCCTTTTAGTGGGAAATCTATATTCTTTCAAAATAATGTTTTATAAAAATTTTCTAAAAAATGTTTTAATATTATCATATTATGTTTAAAAGAAATTTATACCCATGTTTTTACCTTTTTACAAAATGGTTTTACTAGTAATATTCTAGTCATTTTCCAATCAAGTCAATTTACTAAACTTTTTAATGTGAAAAAGGAATGTTCGACATTTAAAGAATTAATCGCCATCATGAATTTAATTTCCTTGAAGATTAATTTGTATGTTTACATGGTTATTTTTGTTTTAAATAATTTTTTTCCCTAATATTCTGGTTTTTTTATTTCAAAGTCTTTTCAAATAAAATGGTTTTACAAATGTTTTTATGCTTCCTTTATAATTTTTCAAGGTTATTTAAAAAATGGTTTTCAAAATGTTTTATGTTTTAAAATTGAATTTTGAAAGAATATAGGATATTTTAATAAATAAATGTTTTTGAGGTTTTTAAAATGTTTTATTATAATTTTTCAAAGTGTTTTACAAAGAAAATTATTTTGAAAACGTTTCATGTTTTAAAAAATGATTTTCAAAGAAAGATTATTTTCCATTAGAAATGTTCCAAATGATCTTTCAAAATAATTATTCATCTAAGGAATCATACTTTGATATAATTTATGATATAATTAGGATATTATCCAAGGTTTAAATTTTAATTCTTTATCATAATGGTTTGTTTTTTGATGACATGATGTTTATGACACCCGTTTCTCTTCTACGAGTTATATAATTTTGAAACCTGTTTCTTTTCATGGGTTATGATTTGATGAAATTATTATGAAACCTATCACTATTACATAGGTAATGATATTATGAAATGTTTATGAAACCAATTTAATTTCATGGTTTATGACATGATGTTTATGTAACCCATATATTTTTATGGGTCATGATATGCTAAAAGCTTTATTATCTTGTGGCACATGTATGTATGATTTTATTATGTGTTGGGCGGGACCTATATATATATTCAATGAATTGGGTAAAGATTTATATCTCATGAGATAATTATGAGAATCAATTTTATGATCTTGATACACTATGAAAGATGGGAAAACCTGATCCACTATTAGAATATGGGGATAAAGAAAGGACTGCGGCTGGGATGTTGGTGTGTCCTTCATAGTTAGTGTAGTCCCTAGGAAGTTCCCTGATATGTTTTAGAAATGAGACTTTAATTATAGGGAATGTTTTTATATGATTATTTATATTCCACAAGTTTATGTCTTATACCAATTTTATGCTCTCAAGACTTAGGTTATTTAATTTCATTATGATTAATGTCTTATGAACTTCCTATATTTATTCCATGACTTATGATTATGATCTTTGATATGTAAGGTATGATCATATATTGTTATAATCATGTTATCACATCCTTATTCTCATGTTATGCTTACATATCTCTCTTTTTTACACTTACTAATCATCTGAGCTCATCCATTTCATATGTTTGATTTCCCTAGGTTATGAATAAATGTTTTAAGTAGGAGTAATAAAGGGGAAGATCTTTAAGGGATATATTTAATATATTTCACCAAGTTAGAAGATTATGTTTCTAAGTTTCCAAAGACACTAAACTATTATGTTCCTTAGGCATGTATTTTTTGTAATGTGATGAATATTCATTTAAAATTATGTAATATCCTTGTATGTTAAGCCTGGGTCATTATAGTTGGTATTAAAGGTAATTTTTATTTAACTTTTAGAAACTAGGATGTGAAAAATTTAGTGAGATCCATAGGGATATTTCTAAGTATATATCTAGGGATGTATCTAATGATAAGACTAAGGTGTATTAGATTTAAAATAAGAATTCTATAAGTGATTTTTCAGGATTATGTGGTTTTAAACTATGATAAGTGTTTCTAACACTATTCTTTATAGTTTTAGTCAATAGAAGTAAACTGAAAAAATTTGGTCAATGTTGAATGCGATGGATAATTTGTTGATGAGCGGTTAAATGGGATAGTCACTAGAGTGAAGGATGTTGTGATCCTGCCTTGTCAGTTTTCATGAATCATGATTAACAACATGTATTGTAATTAACTCTTAGACTCACCAATGAAGTAAATGAAAGAGTTTTTTTTAGAATTAATGTAATGGATACCACATATTAAAGAAGATTCAACAACCTTTGTGTTGAGAATAAGGGAAGAAACACCCATGTAAATGTCTCAGAGGAACATGAAGATGTTTTGACTATGTAAAAGAAGGACAAAAATCAAGTAATTATAAAGGGAAAATTAAAATCTTATTTAACACAATAGATGGAAATATTGTTCTACATAAGATATTACCAATAGATGAATGTTTTTTTGTGTGTAAATTATTGGCATTAGGAAGATCTGTAACAACCCAAGTACTTATAGAATAATATATTTTCATTTATATTAATATTTGTGGATAAGATAGTATTTTTAAATTAAATGGGGTTATTTTTTCAATAGCGTACTCAACACACCACAATATGTTTCTTTGAAATCTTACATTGCACACAACTTTGAGTTATACTAAAAAATAATATAATAATATTATTATTTTAAATAGTAGTTAACAACTAACCATTGTACTTCTAGGAATGAACATAATTTACCATGATAAGATTATACATGTTTGTTAAATGTCTTAAAAATTATCCAATAAATTTTATATGTTTAAAAAAAGAGTGAATCTGATTTTAATCATGAAATACTCTATTATTTTTTAAAGGTCATTTTACCACCATTTGAATGAGAGCCCTTTTTAAATCTAATTTTTGTCAAAATTATATGTTATATTTGAAAAAATAAAATTATTCTTTAGAATAAGGACATAAAAATTTACTTTGTATGAAATTTTGGTATTTTTTTGATAAAGTTCATTTTTTAATGAATGGTGAAAAATACTGCATTTTAATTCAAAACCATCTTTTAATCTAATTTATTTATATAGTTAGATTGTAATTTTAATTTATTTTAAAGTGTAATTGGATTATATTTTTTTAATTTAATCCAATTTTTTTCATTATAATTAATTTCACTTTTAAATTGGACATAAACACATATCAATCTTTTGATAATTATTACTTCTTACAAACCCGCTTTTTGGTTTTGACAACGAGAATTAATTTTAAATTAATTACTACAACTTATGTATTTTGAATTTGGAAAAATGGATTCCATATTTGTAATCATGAGGTCCAAATTTTGTAAATATGTACCTTTTATTTTTGGACATTATGAATAGTAACTTCAGTAATTATTTTATTTACCATGGTTAAAGAATAAATCTCGTAAATGAGGATAAAAAATAATATTATAATAATATAAAACTACCATAACACATGTCCTAATCATATTTTTTGAGATATTTCTGACCAAAGAAATCCTTGGGTCGATTTTGGGACCCCATGGATCCACTTGGGAGTGGTAATGACATTTTATAATAATTAATTTAAAATAAAGAGAAAAACAACATAAACATGTATCTTTTTTTAAACAAATTTTTATATGGGGTTATATAAGTGATATATTATACTACAAATAGTCATTATAAAGATAAATATACTTAATAAATCATAATATTTTCTTTATAATTTTTAGACATTCAATAAATAAATTTATTTATGACACAATGATGATGCAATGATTGCTTCATTAATAAAGGTTTCAATAAATGATATTATAAATATTATAATAAGTGTAATTTTATTATTTTTATTCCATAAAATAATTTTATGGATTATATTGACATATTATATTTTATTTAATGCCTTCGGTATGAAGAAATAAAGTTTTTATGACTTAAAAAAATCAATTACTTTATAGTGTCAAAATTGACATAAATTAGTTAAAAAAACTATTTTATTAAATGATATAATAGTCCTAAAAATATAATATTCAGCCAAATAACTTATATAATGTTAAATTTTTTATTAATGATTCAATTATGGTTCTCTTTTCATTTTATAGTAACTATAGTAACCACATATTATGAAAATATAAAAAGAAATGGTAAGAGTTAATGTTTTTAACTACGGGTTAAAGGTAAAATATAAGGTTAATTTTGCGACCTAAATATGTCTAAAAACTATTTGTTGAGAGTTTTTATACCCAAAATCATTCTATATTTGAAATAAATGGGTTTGGGACCATTTAAAACCGAAAATCAGTTTATAATAAAATAATACTTCAAAACTTTCCTAAAGTGCCCCTCCTCCCTCTTATAAAAGGAAATCACCTATACCCACTTACTCAAACCTCTAAATCCCCTTGGATAGACCAAATTATGCTCAAATAATCTCCCAACATATCTCTCTTACTTTTAGAATCCTTACCTTGGGAAGAAGGTAATTAAATAAATCCTTTTGTCTCAAATCAAAAGGAGTTACACATTTTAGAAGTAGCGTCTTCTCTAAAGTTCTTTTCTTTTATTTTACTTACCCACTCCCTATATTATTTTTATTCTTTGATTACATAAATACAATAGTATACTCAATACACTAGGATTTTTTATGAGAATTATTCTAACTACACTTACACACACCCCCATCTAATGGATACGAACATACTATTTCTGTGTACGGAGAACTGCTTCCTTACGAAACAATGATTGTTCAATTTTCCCCTAACACCTCTCATTGTGGAAATTATGATGGAAATTTATTTATATATGATATATATTATATTTATATTTTCTCTATGATTATGTATTTTTCATATACAATATACCTTTATGCTTTCCATAATATGTAAATATGATAATTTCATTTGAAGATGTGCGGACTACCGCCCCCTCAAAGTGATATGACTCATTAATTCCATAAATGTAACGTATAAAGGATGGAATTAATGAACTTTTGTAACATATATAACATATATATTATACTGGAATTATAATATACCTATGTATCATTGATTTTTTATTCCTTTAAATATGAAAAAGAAATTAAAGTAGCGTTCAAGCGTACGTATGACTTACCGTCTCCATGAAAGGTGCATTTCATTTATTATCTCAAAATGTTATAGACTATTATAAATAAATATATATTGTATATATATTATATTTAAGTCATGAATATTATTCTGGAGATAATGGAATTTTGAACAAATGAACAATTTGTAATTATATCAATTTCATTTTCGACTCAAGTAACGAATATCGAAAAATTGACCGATATGAAATTAAATAATTATGTAATTTTTATAACATGATGATAATTAATATAAAATCAATAATAAACCTGAAAAAGGTTTTTAATCAAGTATAAATTAACCTAATTTTATTATTCAGGAATATAAATAATGAACGAGACAAGTCAGACTCAAGGTAAGGGGCTTTGTCTCAATAACCTTTCGTTGAGGCATATTTTGATGTTATACACAAACTTATTTTATACAATGTATAATTATAACCTTTTTATTTTAATTTAATTAAACAGTTTTCAAAAGGAATCTTTTTATATGAAGCATTTTTTTTAAATTACAAAAGGAATGTTTCTTTTTAACATACACGGCGACAATGACCTTTCCACTGCCACAAGAATTATTTGATATTTAGATTCCTTAATAATCTGTAATGTTTTTAAAAGGAAGATAAATATCATATTCCCTTTTTAAGTATTTTGGTATTGAAAATGGTTTTGAGAGAGCATTTATTATGTCAATATCTTGAAATGATATATTGTTATTGCGATTTGGAAATGTTATCTTTTTTATGCTTGTTTTATATGTTATGATTATGTTATGGTTCTTGGGAATTTTTTACATATACGGGTGGTTTTGTGATAAAATGAGCACTGGTGAGCCTGAGATAGCTCTCCAATGCATTGGGTAACATGACAGAGGTAAACTTTAATGTTTCTCATAATAGATTTAGGGAATATAGTGTGATGGGTATTCCAAACATAAATCCCTATGTAACTGTGAAAGCTACAATATAAGTATGTTATGGATGAAACAAGTTACATTTATGATTTATTATTTCTATGTGTTATTCATAAATCTTATGATTTCATGAGTTATGTTAAAGGGATTATATTTTATGATTGAAAAGTATGATTTCTTGATTTTAATGTATTCATGGACTAATGTTTTCTTCCCTGATTTTATATCACTTACTGAGTTTTTTATGCTCATCCCAAGTTTTTGAAATGTTTTTCATAGGGTATAAGGAAGGGTAAGAGAAATTAATAATTCAAGATGATTTTTATCAATAAAAGAAGTGTTTTTTTATTTAATTAGTTTTATTGTTGTGAAAAAATTGGTTAGAGTAGAATTATCTACTTTGTAATATTTGAGATGCAATGTAATAGTTAAGGACTAATTATATAAAACTTTAAACTTGATTAAGATTATCAATGTTGAATTATTGAATTAACTCAAGATTATTTAATGTTTAAGGCCAGGCCTTATAGTTGGTATTAGAGGTCAGTTTAGAGAACTTTAGGAGTTAGGGTATTGTTAAATTAATCTATCATAAATTATTTTTTCTTTATGGTAAGACTGAAATGATATATCATTTGAATATTACCATGTTGCATAGCCTAAGATATTTCTGTGTTCAGAATGGTTTTCCGTAGAGGAAATAAGGCAGCTATGATGGGACACCATCAAGAGGAAAACAACCTACCAAATCAGTAACTGGAAATGGTTGGAATTGGAACTGAACAGTTTGTTGCACTGATGACATAGTTGAATAAGGCTATAAAAGGTGGTGTTATCTATCCACGAGATCAGCTAGATCAACCACATATGAAATTTTTAGTAGAGGATGATTTCATGAGGCAACATCCCCCATCATTCAGAAGACCATCTAACCCTGTGCTAGCTGAAGGGTGGCTTAAAGCACTATAAAATATTTTTAATGTCATGGGGTGTTCAGAACATCAAAATGTTAGTCTTTCTATTTACCATTTTGAAGGCGAAGATAATCAGAGGTGGTCAATGGTTAAAAATATCAGGAACAACGGGGATATTGATTCTCTTGATTGGGGTGAATTCCAATGTATGTTTCTTGAGAAATATTTTCCTATGGAAGTTCGATATAGGATTGAAAAAAAATCTTGGAATTGAGGTAGGAGGATGACTCAGTGGCTACTTTTAAAGAAAAATTCACTCAACTAGAAAGTTATGCTCCAAATTTCATATGGGATCTTGATAGTAAAATAAATCATTTTTACTCAGGATTAAAGCCAAGTTATCTAAGGGAATTAGCTTCTCATGAGTTCAAAAGTTATGAAAAACTTGTTCGATGTGTGAAGAAGGTGGAAATGGAGTTTTTGAATGACCAGGAGTTCTTTGAAAAACAATATAATAAGAGGTCAAGGTAGTATAAAAAAGGGAAGAACTCTTCAAAAAAGTATGATGGTAAGAAACTTAAGTTTATAGTTTGTGAAAATTGTGGTAAAAATCACACTGGGTAATTCCTTTTGAATTATGGTAAGTGCTTTTGATGTGGTAAAACGGGATATAAGTTTCATAATTGCATTGAAAATGATCAGGGTAGTGGTAATAAAAAATATGATTTAGAGTTAGTAAAATGTTTTAAGTGCAATGAAATAGGTCATTATGAAAATGAGTTTCTGACAAAGAACTCAAATGATGGAATGCATCCAGACTACAAGAAGAAAGGGACGGTGAAATAATTTTCAACTAATTCAGAAGATGTTGGGCCATCGAATGAAGTAGTATTAGGTACACTGTTTGTTTATTTATATTCTTCCAATGTGTTATTTGATTCAGGGTCTACACATTATTTCATTTATGAGAAATTTTATAGTTTATTGGGAATTCCATCTCAAGATATGAACCTTGTACTTGTGGTAAAAATTCTTGGAGGAAATTTTGAGACAAAAATAAATTATAAGAACCTTCACGTCCTTGTGTGTGGAAAGAATGTAACTGCAAACCTTATTTTTTGCCTCTAGTAGAGTTTGATGTTATTTTGGGTATGGATTGGATTTCCATTTATTATGCTAAGATTGACTACTGAGATAAAGAGGTTTCTTTCTAGAAATAATTTTAGTTTTTATACAGGAATGAACCCTTACTTTTGATAACATATCAGGAAGCTGAGAAACTAGTAAAAGATGGAAATGAATGTTACCTTGACCATATTTTTGAAAATAAAGGAACTATTCATATTAATGATGTTCCAGTGGTAAATGAATATCTTGATGTTTTTCCTGATGAGTTTCCTAGTATAATACCTGATCGGGAAGTTGAATTTACTATTGACTTAGTACCTGATGCCAATCCAACTTCAAAAACTCCTTATCAAATGGCTCAAATTTAACTTTTAGAGTTAATGAAGAAATTGTAGGAGTTATTAGATAAAAGTTTTATTTGACCTAGAACATCACCATGGGGTGATCCTATATTATTTGTTAAAAATAAATATGGTTCAATGCGACTTTTCATTGATTATAGAGCCTTGAATAACATCACTATTAATAGCAAGTATCCTTTGCCTCATATCAATGATTTGTTTGATCAGCTCCAGGGAGCTCAATATTTTTCGAATATTGACTTGAGTTTGGGGTACCATCAGTTGAAAGTAAAGTAAGCAAAAATTTCGAAGACCGACTTTCGTACTAGATATGGAAATTATGAATTTTTAGTTATGGCTTTTGGGTTAACCAATGCACCTGCTTTATTCATGGATCTTATGAATAGAATTTTCCATGAGTTCTTGGATAATTTTTTGGTTGTGTTTATTGATGATATTTTGGTATATTCTAAAATTAAATTGGAGAATTAAAGTTATTTAAGGGTTTTCTTTCAAACATTAAATGAAAAGAAACTGTATGGTAAATTCAACAAGTGTGAGTTTTGGTTACAACAAATTTCATTCATTGGTCACATTGTTTCTAAAGTTGGCATAACAGTTGATCTTGATAAAAGAAAATTTATTGAATAATGGACAAGACCCACAAATATAACTGAGATTTGTAGTTTTATTGGTTTAGAATGTTATTACTGGAGGTTTTTTGAAAACGTTTCATGGTTTTCTTTACCATTGACTAAGTTAACTCAAAAAGGTGTTAAGTTCATCTGGATAAAATAATGCGATGAATTTTTTCAGAAAT
Source organism: Viscum album (assembly GCA_963277665.1). Taxonomy (NCBI): domain Eukaryota; kingdom Viridiplantae; phylum Streptophyta; class Magnoliopsida; order Santalales; family Viscaceae; genus Viscum; species Viscum album. The sequence goes on along the minus strand of OY728122.1, from coordinate 1,916,664,083 downwards.
TGAAAAGAATATTGGTGAATGCTCCAGTTTTGGCACTGCCTTCTAGAAATGGTGAATTTGTTATCTATAGTGATGCTTCATTGAAAGGAATTGGTTATTTCCTAATGCAGAATGATCATGTAATTTCTTATGCTTCACGTCAGTTGAAAACTCATGAGTTAAATTACCCTACACATGATTTGGAATTAGCTGTTGTTGTTTTTTCTTTAAAAATTTGGTGGCATCATTTGTATGGTGTAAAGTATGAAATATATACTGATAAAAAATGTTTGAAGTATATATACACTTAGAAAAAATTGAACATCAGATAGAGGAGATGGATGGAATTAATCAAAGATTGTGATTTCACGATTCATTACCATCTAGGAAAATAAAATAAGGTGGCTGACGCTTTGAGTCAGAAAAGTAATTCTACATTAACCATGTTATGTTTAGAACATGACCCTATGATTAATTATTTGATGAAATTTATCATGGAATTTGTTGGTGCAGGAAATTTATCTGGTTTATTTTAGGTTTCAGTACAATCATCTCTAACAGAGACAATAATGCAAGCACTGAAAGAAGACAGTGAGTTGTAGAAAAAGGTAGACTTGGTTCAGAAGGGTAAGTTAACTGAATTTAACATTGATAAAGATTGTGTTTTGAGGTTTTAGAAGGAGGTTATTTGTTCCTTGTGATTCATAGTTGAAGAAAGAGTAGTTATGTGAAGCTCATAGTTCTCTATTTTCAGTTCCTCCTGGTAGTACTCAAGTTTACAGATATATTCAGGAGTATTACTGGTGGGATCTAATGAAAAGAGATATTGGTGACTTTACTGTGATGTGTTTAACTTTTCAACAGGTTAAAGCAGAATGGTAGTTACCAAGAGGGATGCTTCTGCCTTTTCCAATGATAGAGTGGAAATGGGAAAATGTGTCCATGGATTTCATAGTGGGATTACATAAAACTTCTTGATGTAACAATGCAATCTCAGTTATTTTTTTAATAAAGGTTGGGTTCGAAGCCTCATTTATTATTAAATCAAAGCAAAGACATATTTTAACTGGGTAGAGGGAGACCCATTACATATCCCAAAGACCCAGTGGGCATTGAGCCCATTACATGGCCTGTAGGCCAAAAGTTTTGGCCCAAAGCCCATTCTATGAATAGTACTACCACAGTACCTGCTTACTATAGTACCATAGAGTACCCTGCCACCGCTATAGTACCCTGCTGCCGCTACAGTGACCTGCCATCGCTACAGTGCCCACCATTGCTATAGTGCCACCACTGCTACAGTACACTACAGTACTGCTACAGAAACTGCACCCAATCTCAGTTATTGTTGATCAATTGACTAAATCTACTCATTTTATTCCTATTTGAGATACTCTGTCTCAAGATAAACTTTCTCAATTGTATATTAAAGAGATAGTCAGGTTACATGGAGTTACCCTCTCCATTGTATATGATATTGTTCCTAGGTTCAATTTTAACTTTTGTAATGGCCTCTAGAAGTCATTGGGAACCGAATTAAATTCCAGTACAACTTTTTATCATCAATCAGATGGGCAGTTAGAATGAAAAATTCAAACCTTGAAAGATATACTACGTGATTTTTCAATGGATTACCATGGAAGTTGGGACCAACATATTTTTTTGGTTTAGTTTTCTTATAATAATAGTTTTCATTCCAGTATATAGATGATACCATTTGAGGCATTATATATAAAGTAGTGTCGAACTCCAAATTTTTGGTATGAAGTAGGTGAAATGAAGTTTATGGGACTAGAATTGGTAGAAGAGATAGTAGAAAAAGTTTAGTTGATTCAGAAGCACATGAGAGCATCTCAGAGTAGGTAAAAAAGTTATGCGAATTACCAGAGGAAGGATCTTTCTTTTGAGGTAGGTGATCATGTTTTTCTCAAAGTTTATCCATAGAAAAGTGTGATGTGTTTTGGTAAGAAGGGAAAGATGAGTCCGAAGTTCATTGGAACCTATGAAATCCTGGAGAAAGTTGGATCAGTTTCCTATAGAGCAGATTTAACTCCAAGTTTATCCCAAGTACACAATGTTTTTCACATTTCAATGTTGAGAAATTATATTCCAGATCCATCTCATGTTTTAAGTCCAGAGGTAGTTCAGTTGGAAGAGAATCTTTCTAATGAGGAATAACCAGTCCAGATTCTTGATCGCAGAGAGAAAGTGTTTAGGAATAAATTAATTCATTAGGTAATGGTTTTGTGAAAAAAACCATATGGTTGAAGAGGTATCATGGGAATCTAAAAATTCTTTGAGGTATAAATACCCCCACTTATTTGATAAGTGAATATAATTGTGAGGACGCAATTCCCAAAAGGGGGGAATGATGAAATAATCCAGTTATTTATAGAATAATAATTTTTCATTTCTATTAATATTTATGAATAAGATAGTATTTTTAAATTAATATATATTCTTTTTCTGATATCATACTCAACACGCAACAACATGTTTCTTTGAAATCTTACGTTGCACACAACTTTGAGTTATACCGAAAAATAATATAATAATATTATTATTTTAAATGGTAGTTAATGCCTAGCCATTGTATTGGTGGGAATGAATAGAATTAACTACAATAATATTATACATGTTTGTTAATTTTTTTTACATTTATCCAATAAATTTTAGAGGCTTAAAATAAGAGTGAATCTTATTTTAAGCATGAAATACTCTATTATTTTTAAAAGGTCGTTTTACTGCCTTTTGAAGGTGAACCCTTTTTAAATATAGTTTTTGTCACCTTTATATGTTCTATTTGATCAAATAAAATTCTTATTTAGAAGCATGACATCAAAATTTACTTTGGATGAAATTTTAGTATTTTTCTGATAAAGTTCATTTTTTAATGAATAGTGAAAAATACTGCATTTTAATTCAAAATAGCCTTTTAATATAATTTATTTATATATTTATATTGTAATTTTAATTGGTTTTAAAGTATAATTGGATTATATTTTTATCATTCAATCCAATTTTGTTCATTGGAATAAAATTAACTTTTAAATTGGATATAAACACATGTCAATCTTTTGATAGTTATTACTTCTTAAAAACCTGCTTTTTGGTTTTGACAAGGGGAATTAATTTTAAATTAATTAATGAAACTTATGTGTTTTAAATTTTTATAAATGGATTACATATTTTTAATCAGGAGGTACAAATTTTTTAAATAGGTACCTTTTATTTTTGGACATTATGAATAGTAATTTCAGTGATTATTTTATTTACCATGGTTAAAGGATAAATCTGGTAAATGAGGGTAAAAAATAATATTATAATAATATAAAAATACCTTAACACATGTATTAATACCATTGGATGAGATATTTTCATCTAATGGAATCCTTGGGTCAATTTTGGGACCCCATGGATCCACTTGGGAGTTATAATGACATTTTATAATAATTAATTTAAAATAAAGAGAAAAACAACATAAACATGTATCTTTTACTATTTTTTTATATGGGGATATATAAGTGATATATTCGTATATAAATATTAATTATAAATATAAGGAGATTTCATAAATCATGATATTTTATTTATAATTTTTAGACATTAAATAAATAAATTTATTTTTGACACAATGATGATGCATTGATTGCTTCATTAGTAAAGGATTCAAGTAAATGATATTATAAACATTAAAATAAATATAATTTGATTATTTTGATGCATTATAATAATTTTATGGATTATATTGACATATTATCTTTGAGTTAATGCTTTTTTTGAAGGAATAAAGTTTTTATGACTTTAACAAAAATTAATTACTTTATAGTGTCAAAATTGACATAAATGAGTTTTTAAAACAAATACTATTTTATTAAATGATATAATATTCCTAAAAATATAAGATTCATCCAAATAACTTATATAATGTTAAAAATGTCATTAATTATCCAATTATGGTTTGATTGGCGTTTTATAGTAACTATAGAAACCACATATTGTGAAAATACAAAAAGACCTGGTAAGAGTTAATGTTTTTAACTAAGGGTTAAAGCTAAAAGATATGGTTAATTTTGTGACCTAAACTTGTATAAAACCAATTAGTTGAGTGTTTTTAGACCAGAAAACATATTATATTTAAAATAAATGGTTTTGGGACCATTTGAAACCGAAAATAATTTTATAATAAAACAATACTTCAAAACTTTCCTAAAGTGCCCCTCTTCCCTCTTATAAAATGAAATCACCACTACCCACTTACTGAAACGTCTCAAGATACTTGGACCATAAAAATTCTACTAAAATAATCTCAAAAAATCCCTAAATTTCTCATAGAATACTTACCTTGGGATGAAGGAAATTCAAGAAAACCTTTTGGATCAAATCAAAAGGTGTTGCATGTTTTAGAGGTAGCATCTTCTCTAAAGTTCTTTTCTTTTATTTTCATTCTCCACTCCCTATGATATTCTTATTCTTTGATTACATAACTGAACCAGTATAATAAATATACTAGAATGTTTTTATGAGACATATTCTAACTACACTTACACACACCTCCATCTAATGGATACGAACATACAGTTTCTGTGTACGGTGAACTACTGCCTCACGAAACGATGATTGTTCAAGTTTCCCCTACCACCTCTCATGGTGACCATTATGATGGAAATTTATTTATATATGATATATGTTATATTTATATTGTCTCTATTCTTATATATTTTTCATTTATATCATACCTTTATGCTTTCTGTAATATGTAAATATGATAATTTCATTTGAGTAAGTGCGGACTACCGCCCCCTCAAAGTGAAATGACTCGTTAATGCCATACATGGAATGAATAATGGATGTAATTAATGAAATTATGTAACATATTTAACATATATATTATATTATAATCATAATATACTTATTTATCATTTAGTTTTCATTCATTTAAATATGAAAAATAAATGAAAGTAGCGTTCATTTGTACGTACAACTTACCATCTCCTTGAACGATGCAATTTATTTATTATCTCCAAATGTTATGGAATATTATAAATACATATATACTGGATCTAAATACATATATACTGGATATATATGATATATAAATCCTGAATACTATTCTGGATATAATGTAATTTTCACCATATGGACAATTTGTAATTATATCAAGTTCATTTTCGACTCAAGTACCGAATATCGACAAAATGAATAATATGAACTTAAATAATTATGTAATTTTTATAACATGATTATAATTAATATAAAATTAATAATAACCATGAAAAAGGTTCTAAATAAAGTATAAATTAACCTAAGTTTATTATTCAGGAATATAAATAATGAACAAGACAAGACAGACTCAAGGTAAGGGAGTTCATCTCAATATTCTTTCATCGAGGCATATTTTGATGTTATAAACAACCTTATTTTATATGGTGTATAATTATAACCCTTTTATATTAATTTAATTTAACTGTTTTCAAAAGGAATATTTCTCTATGAAACATTTTACTAAATGGAAAAAGGAATGTTTTTTAACATATGTGGCGGCAATGACCTTTCCACTACCGCACACATTATTTGATATTTGGATTCCTTAATATGCCGTAATGTTTTTAAAAGGAAAATAAATACCATATACCCTTTTTAAGTATTTTGGTATTTAAAATGGTTTTTATAGAGCATTTATTATGTCAATATCTTGAAATTATATATTGTGATTGCAATATGAATATGTTATCTTTCCTTTATGCTTGCTTTATGTGTTATGATTATGTTATGGTTCTTTGGAATTATTTACATATATGGGTGGTTCTATGATAAACTGAGGGTGTGTGAGCCCGATATAGCTCTCCAATGCATTGGGTAACGTGACAGAGGTAAATATTAATGTTTCTCCTAAGAGATTTAGGTAATATACTGTGATGAGTATTCCAAACGTAACTCCCTATGTAGCTATGAAAGCTATAATGTAAGTATGTTATGGATTCAACAAGTTACCTTTACGATTTATAATTTATATGTGTTATTCATTTATCTTATGGTTTTTTGAGGTATGTTAAAGTGATTATGTTTTATGATTGAAAATTATGATTTCTTGATTGGTATGTATTCATAGACTAATGTTTTCTTACCTTATTTCATATCCCTTACAAAGATTTTTATGATCATCCCAAGTTTTAGAAATGTTTTTCATAGGGAATAAGGAAGGTTAAGAGAAAAGAATAATTCAAGAAGATTTTATCAAGAAAATAAGTGTTGTTTTATTTAATGAGTTTTATTGTTGTGAAAACATTAGTTAGAGTATAAGTGTCTACTTTGTAATATTTGATATGTAATGTAATAGTTATGTCAAAATTATCTAACACTATAAACCTAAAAATATCCTCAATGTTTAATTATTGAATTAACTCAAGATTATGTAATGTTTAAGGATGAGTCCTTATAATATCAACACCTTAAAGATAAATCTCATGAAGTTACTCAACATGATTGTACGAGTAATGGCTTTTATGTTGATGATGAAGATAACATGAATGAAATATGAAAGGTATGCACTATTTTAATAGTATTGTTTATAAGTATGATTAATTTGAGTTTGATTAATGTTAAGACAAGATTATTACTTCAAATTTAATGAAAGTGGTATTAAGGAATAAGGTGATGATTCATTATTAATTTCTAATGTATGAAGTGGAATAATCAATGCTTTTTTGTATTTGGATTCAAGAATTATGTTATATGAATTGTGAAATATATAAGTATTTTTCCATTTATTTTTCCACTAATTATTTACAATAATAATTTGAATGGTTTCAAAAGAATAGAAAATTGATTTAATGGCAAGGTGATATTCATGGGAAACAGATGATTAAGGAAAAAATAACCCTTAATATGATCCTAATGTTGATATAATGATGTTTGTATAAAGATATATTAGATATTTATAAGTAAATTGGTCGGTACTGATTACCTTGGAACCAATTTAGGATTTGTTGAAAAATTGGTCTATGTTATCATGAATGAAGTTTACAACATTTTTTATTTTAAGGAATATATCCAATAAACTTTGGAATAAGTAAACATGCATATTTTCAATAAGGATTTATGGTAATTTAGGTTATTACCATATTTTAATAGAATATATGAGGAAGGTATTCACATGTTTGGTATACGACAACCCAAAGATACTTTATGATATACAAGGGATCAATGCAAAACTATATTTGAGAAATTTTGTGAACTTATTTATAAGGTTTTTAACTTCCATATTTTGGAAGGGTTATAAGGCTAACTATTTATAGAATGTTTAAGTTAAACTTCATATGAAGTTTGTGAGATCAAAGTATTATTTCACTATATTATGATTTATGCATATTGGATAACATATGATAACATTTTTTCTAGGATGCTACTAAATATATATGGAATGACCTGTCATTCCACTTATAGATATCACGATCTGTTAATGCTTTAGGAATTAAAAATTCACCTTCATTTCTTGGAATAAGAGATGAAGTGAAAATTGATCAAGGAACAACCCAAGGGTCAAATTGTGCTTATGAGATTGAATAAAATAAAGTAAGTACATTTTGTCATGAACCATCTTGGGTACCCAGGTAACCTGATAACCGAGCTTGTAACACCCCAAGCTTCTATGGTATGCTTCTCTTTTAATAATACAGTAGGGTGTGTTATACGCAACTTCGAGTTCTAACACACACCACAACCAATCAAACTAGCCGTTATGAATAGTAATACCCACTTTTTGAAATTTTATAAATTTTATCCTTCAAAATGGACTTCATTTTTGGATTCTGAATATCGAAATTAGTTTAGGGTGAATTTTTGGTATTTTTCTGCAAATATTCAATTTTTGATGAATAGTGAAAAAGCAATGAGTTATAGTTTAAAAACAAATTTTTATTTAAATAATTATTTATTTTATTTAAATTTAATTAAGGTCAACATGGATACATAATACCTATATAAGTTCAATGTAATTAATTGGAGTTAGTTTAGAATATTTTAGATATATAAAAATTTTATGGAACTTTTCACCGTCTTTTAACCACCTCCTAGGAGAATTTGAAAATTCACATAAAACTTAATTTTACCGCTTCTGTGAGTGGAATTTCAAAAATCCGAGAGACACAGTTAATATCAAGGAGTAAAATGTGGTTCAATAAGATAAAAATAATTTTTGGTGAATAGTAACTTTTTACTTTTATTTACCACGGTTAAAAGTAAATAGGGTAATTAAGGGTAAAAATGATATTAATATTACCCTAACACATGTTCTAATTCTATTGGACAAGTGTATCTTGACCAAAAAAACCTTAGGAATAAAATATTATCATTTATGTCCACTTGGATTTGATTAGGACATTTATTATTATTTAATTCAAAGAAGAGTTAAAAGAGTTAAAATCAAAGTTTAATAACTAAATTTTTTTTAATATAGGGTTATACATAAGATAAATTCGATTACAAATATTTATTAGAAATATAAAAATATTTCCTACATAATGGTATTTTATTTATAATTTTTAGACATTAAATAAGTTAATTTATTTGTGACACAATGGTGATGAAATAATTACCTAATTAATGAAATATTAAAATAATTGATATTATAAATATCAAAATAAATGTAATTTGAGACTTTTTATGAATTAAAATAATTTTATAGGTTAATAGGACATATTAGGATTGGTTATATAAATTTTTTTCGAAGTAATAATTCTGTTATGAAATTATAAAAAACAAAATACCCAATAGTGCCAAAATTGACATAAAAGAGTTTTTTAAAAAAATATTATATTATTAATTGATATTCTATTCCTAAAAATCTAAGGTTCGGCCAAAGGACTTATATAATAATATTTTTATCCTTAATGGACCACTTGGGGGTTTATTTGAGGTATATTGTATGTTTATTAACTATATAATATAAAAATACAAAGAGAAATGGTAAATGTCAAACTATTTAACTAAGAGTTAAATATAACTGATAAGGTTAATATAGTGACCCAAACCTATCTAAAATATATTGGATTAAAGGATTTAGACCCCTCCCTACCTTATACTTTTAATAATCCACTTTTGTGCCATTATAAACCGAATATGAATTTATTATAAATTAATACTTTAAGTTTTTCCTAAAGAGCCCCTCCTCCCCCTTATAAAAGGGCACCGCATCTAACCAATTCTTCATACCTTCAAAGCCTTTTGGTTCGGAAAAACTCTGCCAAAATACCCTCTTAAATATCCTCCCTTAATTCTAGAGGCCTTAATTTAGTCATAAATCAAGCCTAAGGATCCCTTTTGATCAAATCAAAAGGAAGAACCCGAAGAAGAGGTAATGTTTTCACCACCCTCTTTCAAGATCATTTCTACTTTAACATATTCTTTATTTGTTATTCCCATTATAAAATAATAAATCCAGTATCTTATATATACTTTTATGTTATTATAAATATGGTACAACCATATTCAGTATTCTATCCATCCTTTGAATGACATGTCACCATACGTGCGTACGTACGACTTACCGTCTCCACGTCGTGGTGTAATTGTTATTCAAAACATTATTATTTGGATGGGTATAATAATGATGTGTAATTCATGTAAATAATAAATATAACATGATAATTATTCTGTATATATGATATACCATCCAATTATATATTATTTTAATATCAAAATAATGATATTGTCGCTCGTGCGTACTTACGGACTACCGTCTCCACGAACGCGATGAGATTCATTCCCCATCGTATCCATTAAAGTATAATTCTAATTTGATGATTAAAAATAATGTTTAAGGACTTGATATGATTCTGGATATTAATAATATACATCCCATTCATAAAAAATATGGCTCACATAAAAAAGAATATAAAGAAAGATGAATCCATTAACACCCAAAACGACGATAATACTAAGATATTATTAACAAATCAATGGTAAAAGATCATATATGATATCATATTAATGTATATGATTCTTGTATAATTTATTAAAGATTATTTAACTATTATATAGGAGGTTAACCTACCCTCAACCAAGAAAAAGTACAAGGTAAGGGTTTATTTCACAATCTCTTCATTATCCGAGGTTGTTTATACGTAATTATCTACTAGGACCTCTTTATCATCCACCTCCATGTTTCTTAAAAATGTATTTCAAAAAATTATTACTATTTTATAGACTATGTGTTAAAGTAATTTATAACCTTTTTGACTTTTTATAAGATGTTTATAAAGGAATATTTCCATCATTTTCCAAACAAGGTCCTTTTTAACCTTTTCGACAAAATTAAGGTAAGAATGTTTTTTTAACTTATACGGAAGGTGCGGCTATTTTCTACTGTTATAAACTCATTGAAGCTTCCCTTACAATCTTATAAGAATATTTTAAAAGTAAATGTTTTATTTTATAATTATGTGACTCTTAAATGATTTCAAAATAGAAAGAGATATTTCTCTAAAATGGGGTTTTGATTTCATCTATGTCAACATCCTTTGATGAATTTTAAGTTTATTTGGAGTTGATTTATTATGATACAAAACATCCATATTATATTGAAGGTTTTTTGATATGTTTGACTATCGATGTGCTATTTTTACACCATTCATGATTTATGGTTAAAGTATTGACATTTCGTATGATAGTTTTAATACGAATGTTTATGATATGTTTAAACCTTTCATATGAGGAATGTATTGGACTTAGTATGTGACGGGTGGAGCCCGCTATAGCTCCTCGATGCATCGGTGGGTATCATGAGACAACTAGACGTGGAATTGGCCGAGGGCCTTTCCCAATTTGATTTATGGTTTTGGCCGAGGCCTTAATCATTTTTAGACGTCTTGGCTGAGGCCTTGACAAAATGTTTCAGAATGTACGACATTATACATTCCCTCATTATGGAAATAATATTGATAGTTCATGTGGTCATTCGACTAGTAGAATACCCATGATTATGTTTTATTATGGCATTATTTACTCTACTCATATTCTTTCCATAGAAGCATTCATGTTTATTATTGGTAAAGGAATGTGGTTTCAATTATTTACCATGCTTAATATTTATGTCATTTTCCGCTGTATTACTTACCCTTACTGAGCATTTGAGATCACCCCTTTCTTATGTTTCATTTTCCCAGGATATGAAGAAGTTAGTTATCAGTGACCAGAATTCATAATCTAGGAATCTTGGATGTTTCTAATGAAATATATTTGTGTTGTATTTATTTTCAAGTTGTAAAGTTAAACTTATGTATGAATCTTGTTTCCAATAATATTAAACTGATCAGTCTTTTGAGACATAATTTGATTATTATCAGGCCAATGTTATGTAATAATGCACCGACTCTGGGTAACTAGGGTCGGGGCGTTACAGTTGGTATCAGAGGAAGTTTAGTACAAACTTTAGAAGCTAGATTTAGATAAACTCTGATTAGAGCACATAGCCCTAAGATAGACTTTGAGGATTATTATAGAAGAAGTTCCTAGAATTTTGGTATTTTAGAGATTTTGTGAGTTTTACAAGAAATAAATCCCTGTATGGATGCGAGCAGGTAGAGGCAGCTCTAGCACAGATGTACCTAGGGGTAAAACCCGAAAACACTGCTTTGAGCTAGACTTGAACGGGAACTGGTGCACGAAAACGGGCCTTGCTGCACTCTTGGTTACGAAACTCCCGTGGGATATACTTAGGATATTCTCATTTTCTTTACAAACCATTATAAAGGGTTTATGAGTATATACTTCATCACAGGAAATATTTTTATGATTATGGATTATATCCATAAATAGTTCAATTTATGTTAAGTGTTTTACAAGTATGGAATTATGTATTTTGATTCATAAACTGATCTAGTTTATGATATTGTTTAGAAATGGTGCCTAGTGGAAGAAATGGAAACCGTATCAATGCACGCACTCCATGTAGGGATTTCCATCCTGCTCAAGATAATTATAGTGGAGCTGGTGATACAACTGGTGCTGATCAGCTAATCACCGTACCGGGATAACGCACTCTGGTTATGAATAATAACCTTACCCATATGGAGAACCCTGATCCACAGTGTGGAGGATCAATGTTAGATCGCTTCATGAGGCAACAACCACCCACATTCAATGGGAGTACAAATACCTTAGTAGCTGAGAAATGGATAAATTCTTTAGAGAAAATATTCCATTCCTTGGGGAGTAGTGAAAGGGAAAAATTTATCATGGCGGTTTACTGCCTCACTGGAGATGCTGATCAATGGTGGTCATTGATTGAAAACACGAAGGAAGATGATGAAGTATCAAATATGGAATGGAGGGAGTTCAAAGATCTTTTTTTAGAAAAATACTTTCCTCATGACCATCGAGCAGATATGGAAAGGTAATTTCTGAGTTTGAGACAAAAGGAGGATGAGAATGTCGCAAATTACGAGGATAACTTTATAAGGTTAGAAAGGTATGCTTCAGATTATATACGTAACCCAATAATTAAGATTGATCATTTATTTGATGGGTTAAAACCGTTTCTCTGTCGAGCATTGGTCTCACAATCCTTCTCATCATACGAAGATATTGTCTCGTGTGCTATCAAGACAAAAAAATAATTCTCTAAGTCTTAGGAATTTAAATCAATGCAAGAGAAGAAGAGATCTGCTGAAAACTATAGGAAAGGAAATAAGGAAACATGGAAGAATGGAAGAATTGAATTTCCACCTTGGGATAATTGCGAAAGGAAGCACCCTAGTTCCTGTCTAAAAGGAAAAGGAGTATGCTACAAGTGTGGACAAAAAGGCCATCTAGTAGGTGATTGTAAAAAAAAGAAAGACGCTACCAATGTTAAATGCTACAATTGCAGGGAGATGGGACATTATTCAAATGAATGTCCTAAGAGTTAAGGGAACTTACCTCAGAAAATGCCAAGGGATCAAGGCAAAGATTATGCAATCACTACTGCTAAGGTTCAAGCCTCGAAAGATGTGGTGGCAGGTAATTTAATGGTTTCCTCAAGTTTAGAAAATGATTTATTTGATTCTGGATCATCTCATTGTTTCATATCTTCCTAGTTTGCTATGAAAATTAGATCTTTCCAATTTTATTTAACAAGGGAGTTCTCAGTTAAAAATCCTAAGGGAAGTATCATTGCTACAAAGTTCTATGGATCCATTCCCATTAGGGCACATAAATGTTCTTTATCTTTGGATCTTATCATCATACCTATGATTGAATTTGATACAATCCTAGGTATGGATTGGATTTTGGACCATGATGCAAAAATTTATTGTAAGAAGAAGGAGGTTACTATTTTTGATGATGATGATAAGGAACACCTTATCTTTAGAGCCGAATCATCACCACCTAATTCTTACCTCGATCCACCCCCATTAGCCCAACTAAATTAAATTATTGGGGAGGAAGAGAATGAAATGACTGTGGGTGAGGAAAGGAATGTTCAAATAGTGGATGTACCTATTGTGAGAGAATATGTTGATGTGTTTCCAGAAGATTTACCTGGACATCCTCCAGAACGAGAAATTGAGTTTTCCATTGATTTAATTCCTGGTTCAAGGCATATATCGAAGACCCCTTATAGAATGGACACTATGGAATTAGTTGAACTTAAGAAACAACTAGAGGAATTGAGTAATAAGGGATTTATTCACCCTAGTGTTTCTCCATGGGGAGCCCCTGTCCTTTTTTTTAAGAAGAAAGATGGATCTATGAGGTTATGTATCGACTATTGGGAAATCAATGCTATAAAAATAAAGAACAAGTATCCCCTACCTCTCATTGATGATTTATTTGATCAAATGAATGGAGATTAGTACTTTTCAAAGATTGACCTTCGATCTGGATACCATTAGTTGTGTGTGAAGAATGAATACATTCTGAAGATAGAATTTCTAACCAGGTACAGGCATTACGAGTTTACAGTAATGCCTTTTGGATTGACTACTGCACCCTCTGTATTCATGGATCTAATGAATAGAGTTCTCAAGGAATATCTCGATGATTTTTTTGTGGTATTTATTGATGATATCTTGGTATACTCCAAAATCTATGAGGACCATGAAAATCACTTGCGCATTATCCTTAAGACTCTGAGAAGTCATGAATTTTATGGGAAGTTTAGAAAGTGTGAATTCTGGCTTCATGAGATTTCTTTTCTTGGCCATATTGTCTCTAAGGATGGAATCTATATTGATTCTTATAAGACAAGAGAAATCCAAGAATGTCCAGCACCGATGAGTATAACTGAGGTATGCAATTTTATTAGATTAGAAGGTTATTATCGGCGTTTCATCCAGAACTTTTCCTGATTGGCTAACCCATGAACGAAGATCAAACATAAAGGGGTTAAATTTGTTTAGACAAAAGAGTGTGAAGAATGTTTAGAAGAACAGAAGAGAAGATTAGTCAATGCTCCTATTTTGACTCTACCATTGGGAAATTATGGGTTTGTTATTTATAGTGATGCATCTAAGAAAGGACTTGGTTGTGTCCTTATGCAGAATGATAGAGTTATTGCCTATGCATCACGATAACTGAAAATTCATGAGAAAAACTATCCTACTCATGATCTTGAGTTAGCTGCTGTAATCTTTGCTTTGAAGATTTGGAGACACCATATCTATGGTGAAAAATGTGAGATTTATACTAATCACAAGAGCTTGAAGTATATTTTATCACAGAAATAACTCAAAATGAGGCAAAGGATATGGCTTGAACTACTCAATGATTATTATTGTACGATACACTACCACCCAGGGAAGGAAAATAAGGTGGAAGATGCTTTGAGAAGAAAGGATCATGGAGTTTTGAACAAGATGAGAGTTGAAAAGGATCCTATATACATGGATCTAGTAAAGATGGATATCGGAATCACCATGGAAGGTGAAACCTCAATACTTTTTCAAATGGTTTCCAAACTATCTTTACTAGAAAGGACGAATAGTTCTCAGACTGGTGATGAATAGTTTCAAAAGAATATTAAAGTTGTGAATGATGGGGGATTGAGTGACTTTGTGTATGAAGATGGAATTTTGAAAATTGGGAAGAGACTTTGTTTTCCCAATATACCTGATCTAAAAAGAGAGTTGTTGGATGATGCTCATAGTTCCAATTTCTCTATACACCCTGGGAGCACCAAAATGTATAGAGATTTGAAGGAACATTTTTGGTGGGACAACATGAAGATGGAGATTGCTGATTTTGTGTCAATATGTATAGTTTTTCAACAAGTGAAAGCTGGAAGGAAACAACCTGGAGGAGTCATGAAATCTCTTCCCATACCTGAGTGGAAATGAGATAATATTACGATGGACTTTATCATGGGACTACCAAAGACTCCTAGAAGGAACAATGTAATATGGGTTATTGTTGACCGTCTTAACAAGTCAACACATTTCCTTTCTATAAGGGAGGATTTACCACTCGAACACCTAGCAAGACTATATATTAATGAAGTTGTGATACTTCATGGAGTACCCATATCGATTATTTCTGATCATGATCCCCGTTTTACTTCAAGATTCTAGAAGAGTCTTCAGAAGGCCTTGGATACTGAACTTAGTTTGAGCACTGCCTACCACCCTTAAATAGATGGACAATCTGAATGGACTATTCAAACCTTAGAAGACATGTTGAGTTCTTGATCACTTGACTTTTAAGGTATGTGGTATCAATATTTACCAATGATATAATTTTTCTATAACAATAGCTTCCATTCAAGTATTCAAATGGCACTATATGAAGCGTTATATGGAAAGAGATGTCGCACACCAACCTGTTGG
The DNA here is from genome assembly GCA_963277665.1 of Viscum album. Lineage (NCBI taxonomy): Eukaryota > Viridiplantae > Streptophyta > Magnoliopsida > Santalales > Viscaceae > Viscum > Viscum album. Next base: position 1,916,648,301 of record OY728122.1, on the reverse strand, counting down.
GATGAAGTTGGTGAAAGAAAACTTGTAGGCCCAGAATTGGTGGAGGAAACGATGGAAAAGGTAAAGGTAATACAAAACCACATCAAAGCAGCTCAAAGTAGGCAGAAGAGCTATGCCGATAACTGAAGGAAGGATTTGTAATTTCAGGTAGAAGATCATGTTTTCTTGAAGGTATCTCCATGTAAGGGAGTTATATGTTTCGGTAATAAGGGTAAATTGAGTCCCAGGTACATCGGACCTTTCGAAATTCTAGAACAAATTGGGGCTGTAGCTTACCATTTGGCAATGCCACCAAGTCTCTCCAAAGTTCACGATGTGTTCCACGTATCACTGTTGAGAAAATACATGCCTGACCCAACGCATGTACTCACTAATGAGGAATTAGAACTGGAACCCGATCTATCTTATCATGAAGAGCCTATCAGGATTCTTGATACAATAGAATTAGTGCCGAGAAACCGGACGACTCGTCTGGTAAAAGTTCTATGGAGAAACCATAAAATGGAAGAGGCAACGTGGGAACCCGAGGAACTTATGATGAAGAATCACTCGAGTCTTCATGCGGTAGTATTCTAGAAATTTTGAGGATGAAATTATTTGGAGGAGGGGAGAATGTAACACCCTAATCTTCCACGATACACTTCTCTTTTAATAATATAGTAGCGTGTGTTGTACGCAACTTCGAGTTCTAACACACACCACAACCAATAAAACTAGCCATTATGAATAGTAATAACCACTTTTTGAAATTTTATAAATTTTATCTTTCTAAATGGACCTAATTTTTGGATTCAGAATATCAAAATTATCTTAGGGTGAATTTTTGGTATTTTTCTGAAAACATTCAATTTTTGATGAATAGTGAAAAAACCCTGAGTTATAGTTTAAAACCAAATTTTTATTTAAATAATTATTTATTTTATTTAAATTTAATTAAGGTAAAAATGAATACATAATACCTATATAAGTTCAATGTAATTCATTGGAGTTAGTTTAGAATAATTTTAGATATATAAAAATTTTATGGAACTTTTCACTGTCTTTTACCCACCTCCTAGGAGAATTTTCAAATTTACATAAAACTTAATTTTACCACTTCTGTGAGTGGAATTTCGAAAATCTGAGATTAATGGTTAATATCAAGGATTAAAATGTGGTTCAATAAGATAAAAATAATTTTTGGTGAATAGTAACTTTTTACTTTTATTTACCACGGTTAAAAGTAAATAGGGTAATTAAGGGTAAAAATGATATTAATATTACCCTAACACATGTACTAATTCTATTGGAAAAGTGTATCTCGACCAAAAACAAACTTAGGAATAAAATATTATCATTTAGGTCCACTTGGATTAGATTAGGACATTTATTATTATTTAATTCAAAGAAGAGTTAAAAGAGTTCAAATCAAAGTTTAATAACTAAAACATTTTTAATATAGGGTTATAAATAAGATAAATTAAATTATAAATATTCATTAGAAAGATAAAAAGATTTAATATATAATGGTATTTTATTTATAATTTTTAGACATTAAATAATTTAATTTATTTATGACACAATGGTGATGCAGTAATTACCTAATTAACGAAATATTAAAATAAGTGATATTATAAATATCAAAATAAATTTAATTTGAGACTTTTTATGAATTACAATAATTTTATAGGTTAATATGACATATTGGTATTGGTTATATAAATTGTTTTCTAAGTAATAATTCTGTTATGAAATTATTAAAAACAAAATACCCAATAGTGCCAAAATTGACATAAAAGAGTTTTTAAATCAAATATTATATTATTAATTGATATTATATTCCTAAAAATATAAGGTTCGGCCAAAGGACTTATATAATTATAGGTGTATAATTAATGGACCACTTGGGGGTCGCTTGGAGTTATATAGTATGTTTATTAACTATATAATATAAAAATACAAAGAGACATGGTAAATGTCAAACTATTTAACTAAGAGTTAAATATAAATGATAAGGTTAATATAGTGACCCAAACCTGTCTAAAATATATTTTATGAAAGTATTTAGACCCATCCTCACCTTATACTTTGAATAATACACTTTTAAGCCATTAGAAACCGAATATGAATTTATTATAAATTAATACTTTAAGTTTTTCCTAAAGAGCCCCTCCTCCCCCTTATAAAAGGGCACCACTTATAACCAATTCTTCATACCTTCAAAGCCTTTTGGTTCGGCCAAACTCTACCCAAATACCCTATAAACTATCCTCCCTTCATCCTAGAGGAATTCCTTTAGTTAGAAAGCCAACATAAGGATCCTTTTTGATCAAATCAAAAGGAAAAACCCGAAGAAGAGGTAATGTTTTCCCCACCCTCTTTCAAGATCCTTTCTTCTTCAAATTCTTATTTATTTGTTATTAAAATTATAAAATAATAAATCCAGTATCTTCTATATAATTTTATGTTATTATAAATATGGTAGAACCATATTCAGCATTCTATCCATCCTTTGAATGACATGTCACCATACGTCCGTACATACGACTTACCGTCTCCACGTCGTGGTGTAATTGTTATCCAAAACATTATTTTTTGGATGGGTATAATAGTGATGTGTAATTCATGTAAATAATAAATATAACATTATTATGATTCTGTATATATGATATAACATCCAATTATATATTATTTTAATATCAAAATAATGATATTGTCGCTCGTGCATACGTACGGACTACCGTCTCCACGAACGCGATGAGATTCATTCCCCATCGTATCCATTCAAGTATAATTCTCATTTGATGATTAAAAATAATGTTTAAGGACTTGATATAATTATGGATATAAATAATATACATCCCATTCATAAAACATATGGCTCACATACAAAATAATATAAAGAAAGATGAATCCGTTAACACCTGAAACGACGATAATACTAAGATATTATTAACAAATCAATGGTAAAAGATCATATATGATATCATATTAATGTATATGATTCTTGTATAATTTAGTAAAAATTATTTAACCATTATACAGGAGGTTAACCTACCCTCAACCAAGAAAAACTACAAGGTAAGGGTTTATTTCACAATCTCTTCATTATCCGAGGTTGTTTATACGTAATTATCTACTGGGACCTCTTTATCATCCACCTCCATGTTTCTTAAAAATGTATTTCAAAACATTCTTACTATTTTATAGACTATGGTTTAAAGTCATTTATACCCTTGTTGACTTTTTATAAGATGTTTATAAAGGAATATTGCCGTTGTTTTCCAAACAAGGTCCTTTTTAACCTTTTCGACAAAATTAAGGTAAGAATGTTTTTTTAACTTATACGGCAGGTGCGGCTATTTTCTACTATTATAAACTCATCGAAGCTTTCCTTACAATCTTATAAGAATATTTTAAAAGTAAATGTTTTATTTTATAATTATGTGACTCTTAAATTATTTCAAAATAGAAAGAGATATTTCTTTAAAATGGGTTTTGATTTCATCTATGTCAACATCCTTTGATGGATTTTAAGTTTATTTGGAGTTGATTTATTATGATACAAAACTTCCATATTATATAGAAGGTGTTTTGATATGTTTGACTATGGATGTGATATTTTTACACCATTCATGATTTATGGTTAAAGTATTGACATTTCGTATGATAGTTTTAATATGAATGTTTATGATATGTTTAAAACTTTTCATATGAGGAATGTATTGGACTTAGTAAGTGACGGGTGGAGCCCGCTATAGATCCTCGATGCATCAGTAGGTCTCATGAGACAACTAGACGTGGAATTGGCCGAGGGCCTTTCCGAATTTGATTTATGGTTTTGGCCGAGGCCTTAATCATTTTTAGACGTCTTGGCTGAGGCCTTGAAAAAATGTTTCAGAATGTCCGGCATTATACATTCCCTCATTATGGAAATAATATTGATGGTTCATGTGGTCATTAAACTAATAGAATACCAATGATTATGTTTTATTATGGCATTATTTAACCATATCATATTCTTTCCATAAAAGTATTCATGTTTATTATTGTTTAAGGAATGTGGTTTCAATTATTTATCATGCTTAATATTTATGTCATTTTCCACTGTATTACTTACCCTTAATGAGAATTTGAGCTCAAACCTTTCTTATGATTCATTTGCTCAGGATATGAAGAAGTTATTTATGAGTGACTAGCAGGCATAATCTAGGATACTTGGATGTTTTTAATGAAATATATTTGTGTTGTATTTCTTTTCAAGTTATAAAGTTAAACTTATGTATGAATATTGTTTCCAATAATACTAAAATGATCGGTCTTTTGAGACATGATTTCCCTATGATCATGCCAATGTTATGTTATAAAGCACCGACTTTGGGTAACTGGGGTCGGGGCATTACAGATCTAGTGTTGACATTCCCCTGAGGGAGTTCCTGATCCCCATGGGTTTGCGACTAGCACCTATCATCATACAAAATGAGAGTGAGAATGATTTTTCCACAAACATCATAGAAGAAAGAAAAACAAGACAATATGAATATAATAAAAAATCTATGGGGATAAGTGTACCAGAAGTGAAATGGGTATACAAAATTGAAAGCACTATATAAAATTACTAGAAAAAAAGAAGGTAAACAACCCAAGCCCGAACGAAAACAACTCTCCAAGTACATGGATCAATAGATAGAACCCCCCCAACATGGTGCTTTACCCTTGCTTGAACCTGGAAGAAGACAATCTACAGACACCAGAAGGCATAGGTCACTTGTAAGCTAAAGTCCCTTTAGGGTCACACCTAGGATTCTATAATAAGTTTCAAATATCAAATTATCCAAATAAAGTGCTTTCAATTTCCAAATAAACAGTTTTGGAATTTTAAAAGAATATTTTAAAAAATCATGATATACAATTCAAAAGATCAAAATACATTATCCATTCATGCTTCACATTTAAATTGATGGAAGTAATTTTACAAATGGTTCTTCACATAAATGTCTTTAATAAATAGTTTTATATAAAATGGTTTATATAAATAAAAAGGCATGTAAAATAGTTTACAACAATTCCATACATTTATATCTCATATATTAAAAAGAGAGAAACATGGTCATCTACCGAGAGGTATGATAGTTCCAGGTTATGGTATCCTCACACACTCATGTGATAAGCCACAATGTGCACAGACATCCCTCAACAATGGAAAGAGAGGACTCATCCATCCCCTAATGGGAAAGTAAGATGTGCTGACCAATATTTGTTAGTGTTGTAAATAATCAATGCATTTATAGGTAAATTCTAACCTAACATGTTTGTCCCAATAAATACTACAAAAATGGCCTTTAACAGTGCTATTATTTATCAGCGTTAAAAGTAAATGCTGATAAGTGGCATATTTACTAGAACTATAGAAGGCACTGATAAATTTAACCTTTTATTAGCACTTGATTTTTAGCACAGACAAATAGTATCCTTTATCTTGGCTTTATTTTTAGCATTGATAAAGGGTATCCTTTATCAGCATTTTATTTTTAGTGCTGATAAAAGGAAGGCTTTATCGTTGCTTTATGTTTAGTGCTGATAAATATTTCATTCATCAATACATTTTTAGCGCTGATAAAATGAAATAATTAAATAAATTAAAAATAAAGAACGTGTTTATTAAACAAATATTACAAATATTATTAATTAAATAATTATTAATAAAAATGAATTGATTGATTATACATTTTTAAATATTAAAAAACTTATTAATTAGATAATTATGATAATTAATGTTATTAAATCGTATATATTAAATACATAGATATATGTTAATGTATATAAATATGATTATATATTAAAAAATAGTTATGCACTTTACATTAAATTTTCATATATTTATTGAATAATGGTATATAATTAAAATTAACATGGATTAAAAATATTGACTAATTGCATAGTACTCGATAAATAATTGAATGTTGTTTGATTTTTCAATTTAATATATATCAAATGTGTTTTATATTGATTTCACATATATGTATAATTAATGGATTTTTATATACAATATGTACACACACAGAACTTATCGATTTTTTTCAATATTGTTAAAGTGTACCTATATTCTTAATTTATTCAATTTCACTCATTTTGTACGTATGTGCATGCAATCAAAATTAGATATTCATTAATAATGTTAAAAATATATCTCTAAAAAATATTTATAAATAAAAATATTTATAAATGTACATTCAATATATTTATACACTTTTATATTTATAATTATAAATAAATAAATATTTTTTAAAAGTATTTATATAATTATAAATAAATAATTATGTATATTTAAATAATTAATAAATTTATAATAAATTTACTTAAATAATGAATATATGTACTATATTTATATTTATATATATTTATTAAATACATATATGTATAATTATATAAATATATATAATGATACAAATAATATTTTTTTAAAATATTTCTATAATCATAAATAAATAATTATAAAATTATAATAAATATTATTAAAAATAAATATATTTACTATATTTATATTTATAGATATTTATTAAATATTTATAAATATTTACAATTTTTTTATTTATAATTATAATTATAAATCATTTAACAGCACTTCAGTAATAAGCATTGATAAAATAATCTTTATCAGTGCTTTTTCTTGCTGATAAAGTGGAGTATTTATCAGTGCTAAAAAAAGTGCTGAAAAATGAACATTTATCAGCTCTATAAATTTAACACCGATAAATAGTCCTTTTATCAGCACTTATTTAATAAGCGTTAATAAAAGTATCTCGATATATTTTAAGAAACCTATCCATTTGCGAACCCGCCGGGATATAGAAGCTTTATGCAGAAGGACACCCGCTGCCGGCGCTCCTCCTCAATGAATCGAAGGTCGAATCACACCAATAGATTGCCTCTGAACATCTCGTTTGACATCCAAAGAGGGTCTCAGACTTTCTTCAATCTAGCGAGGTAGACCTTCTAATTTTCTTTGTGTATTTTTGGTTTCATTTTTGATTTATTCTTCTATGATTTGTTTATGATCCTTTGTTTATGATTTTTTTGATCCATTGTTTAGGGAACGATTTCTGGTCTGTTGTTTACGATTTTTTGTGATCCATTGTTTAGGGAATGATTTGTGGTTTATTGTTTCTATTGACAATTGATGTATGATCCTTTGTTTATATCTGACACTGAACCTTGGATTTATTCATTGTTGTTTTAATGATATGTTTTATATATTCTTACTAAATAAATTTTTCTTATATGTTTATAAATGTCTAGAAATTTTCATGTATATTATTTTTTATTAAATACTAATTTGAAGCACATCGGTGGTTCCCTAATGATTATATATATAATGACACCTTTCATGGAAACCTTAGTGGACATGCAACTTTAGATCCTATTTTTTAGGAACTAAGTTAGTGGAGTGATGTATGTTCCTCTATTGGTTATATGTATCATAAGATATAGTTCCTCTTAGAATTCACTATGGTCCTTATTTTTCTTATGGAGCAGATTCGAAAGGGCCATCCGCAGTTAATAACATGAGATTATATCACAAAAATCCTTCACTTTTTGAATCATTATGGTGCCTTTAGTTCACATTATGTTTGAATATTAGGTTTTTATCTATTTTATATTTCTTATAGACTATAAGTGAGTGAGTTTTTATACTGGTGTGAAATTTATGTGTGTCTATATTGGTATCACATCATTTATTTCCAACGTTTTTTGTCTAACAGGTATGCCTATATCGGGTAATGAAGATTTTGGGTCTGCATGTCCAATGATCCCAAGGGTCATGCTAGAATTTTGTTTGACCTCTAGTAGTAATTGTTTCTATTTGGGTGGGGGGAACACATCCCATTTATGGTTTTTTACATCCAAAGTTTAAACCATCCTTTAGTGACTTTGCGGTGTGTTAAAAGTCATAAGATGACCTGACTTGGTGTTTTTTGGGTAATTAAGGATAGGGTCATTACACTATCCATCTTCCAGTTTATACCTATATAGTTTAGTGATAATATCATTTATTGTATTCCTTTATCTCCCTCTATTTTTTCAAATTCCAATATCCCTTATTATTGTATTTAGAATATCTAGGCGCTCATATATTCTAGTTGAAATGATCCAGATTTCCCTCATTAGAATTGTTTATAACTTTCACTTTTGATAATGGATATCTTATGTGTATTTATTTATATATTGTATAAAATTATTTTTTTATGAACCAAATAAGATGGATATAAACTGAAAATGCATGCACGCTAATAATTTGATAAACAAATATGAAGATGGAGTTAAAGAGTTCATCCAGTTTTCAAGAGAGCATACAGAATATCCTTTTAAAATCCTATATCCATGTTTAAGTTGTTGTTATTCAAGAAATATTTGTGAATAAGAGTTGGAAAAACATTTTATTTTTCATAGAATTGATCAAATATATAAATGTTGGACTAAACATGGGAACAAAGTGAATTTGGGCATCGATTTGGATGATACTATGGTTTATGAATCATTTGATATGAATACCTTTATAAAAGATGATGAAGATCACTTGGAAGAAATGACAATGGAAATTTAAGATGACCTTCGTGATTGTCCAAAGTTGCTTTAGGAGTTAAATAATTGTTCCAAGATACAATTTTATAATGGTTGTACAAAATACACAACATTTTTAGTTGTATTGAAGTTATATAATTTGAAATATGTCAACTGATGGAGTGACACCAACTTTACAGAACTACTTGGTCTTCTGAATGATATGCTACCAGAAGAAAATTAACTACCAGGGAAAACATATTATGCTAAAAAATGTTATTTTCAATGGGAATGATATATTAAAAAAATACATGACTGTCCCAATGATTTCATATCGTTTTCAAGGACAAATAATCACTCATCAAATGACTTAAGTGTGGCACAGATCGATACAAGAAAAATGAATCAAGTACTTCAAAATCTCTATGGTAATTTCCTATCATTCCAAAGTTTAGAAGACTATATGGATGTCAGGAAACCACTAGACAATTATCATGGTATGAAGATATAATAATTAATGATGGGAACTTATGTCATCTAGCAGATTCTCCTCAGTGGAAGAAAATTGATTATGAGTTTCATGTATTTGGAGATGAGCTGAGAAAATTTCTTCATGTGTTATCTACAGATAGAATAAATCCTTTTGGTTTATAGAGTATTACTCATAGTACATGGCCCATCATGTTGGAAAATTATAACTTTCTTCCATGGTTATGCATGAATCGAAAATACATTATGTTGTCTATGATTATATCTGGATGAAAGCAACCTGGTAATGATATTGATGTCTATTTGGATCCATTGATCAAAGATCTGAAATTAATGTGGGATATAGGTGTTAAAATGTATGATTCTCATAGAAGTGAAGAATTTACATTAAGGTCCATGTTGTACAAAATGATAAATGACTTCCCCGCTTATAGAAATTTATCATGATATAGCATTAAAGGCATGTTGAGATATCCAATTTGTAAAAAACACAAACAATCAGTTCGGTTGAAACATTTCTCAAAGACTATGTTTTTAGGACCTCAAATATTTTTACCTCAACAAAATAAATATTGATCATGGATGACAACATTCAATGGGAATATCGAACAAGGTAAAACACTGTCTCCAGCAACAAGCGATCAACTGTACAAAAGAATTAAAAAAGATTGACAATGTTTTCGGTCAACCATTTTCAAAAAACCTTACAAAATCAAATTGGAAGAAGAGATTAATTTTATTTTAATTACTGTATTGGCATTTTTTGTATGTAAGATATTTTCATGATGTCATGCCTATAGAAAATAATGTATTTGATAGTGTTATTGGCATGATACTAAATGTTCTTGGAAAAATGAAAGATGACATCAAGGCTAGGCTGGACTTGATTGAAATGGGGATAAGGGAAGGGTTGGCACCAGTGAAGGGTAAAAGGTAGAATGTTTTTCCTCCGGTAGATTAAACTCTATCCAGATAAGAAAAATTGAAAATTTGACTATTCCTTACGAGTGTAAATGTTCCATAGGGGTATTCATAAAATATAAATAATGTTGTTTCAATGACCAATTTGATGTTATACGGAAAAAAATCACATGACTGTTATGTTTTGATGAAATATTTAATGCCTGTTTCTTTCTGTTACATTCTGCCTCAAAATGTATGACATACATTGACCAGTCTCTTCTTTTTTTTCAAAGCCATATGCAATAAATATGTAGACCTATCAGAGTTTCACATCATGAATAAGGAGATTTCAATCATATTATGTGAATTATAAATGTTCTTATCACCATCATTCTTTGATATAATGGTCCACCTGATGGTTCACTTATTCAGAGAGGTTCAACTATGTGGTCCTATCCATTATAGATGGATATACCCCCTTGAAAAGTATGTGAAGATTTTGAAAGGGTATGTCAAGAATAGAAGTCGGCCAAAATGTTTTATTTTATAATGAAATATTTATTAAGAAGCTATTGAATTTTGTACCATTTTAATATTAGATATTGAAATCATTAGTCTCCTAAAGTCTGATCACATCAAACACCTTATGGGTGAGGGATTTACAAAAGATATGTTGTTACAATCACCTTGACAGAGCGGGATCAAGCACATCTTTACATATTAAATAATAGTGAAGATGTTGATCCATATATTTAAGTCTAAAAATAAATTATTAGAGATTTTAATCCATCAAGGGATGAATGATGGATATCAGATAAACCTAATCAATAGTTTATAGAATGGTTCAGAGATCAAATTTACAAGAAGTTATATGAAAATTCGAATTCAATTGCTGAACAAATTCAATGGATATCTAGATGAACGAATGAAAATGTTATATCTTACACTGGATTTTTAATCAATGGTTATAAGTTATATAAAAAAGAACATGATGAATTCCGTACGATGAAAAATAGTAGTGTTATGATTGTGGCTGAAGTAATGAACATATCTGATTCTAAGGATAGAAATCCAGTTTATGAAAATATGTCATATTTTAGCATTATTGAATAGATATATGCGTTAGATTATACAGCATTTCAAGTACCACTTTTCTGTTGTAAATGGGTTGAAAATATTAATGGAGTGAAAATTGATGAAATGGTATTTGTGAATGTGAATTTCATTATAGAAGGGGAAAAAGATGAGCTGTTCATAATGACATCACAAGAAGTGAAAGTATTTTATGTCTTTGATCTAACAAACAAGAATTGGTTGATTTCCCTACTAGATAATAAAACAAATGTTGATTCAGATGAAAATTCAATCAAGGATGACCCTTTCATTGGGACATCACAATCAGTTCATGCCGGTCCCACTGTAGATAATGTCTTCTACATTAGAGGAGACCACAAAGAGGGTATTTGGATTAGCAAAAGAGGAACCAAATCCTTGAAACATTTAAAAAAATAAATAGACTTCAATGAGAATGTAGAAGTGTTTTTTGATATATTTTGTTTTTCCTCATAATATTATATGTTCTCTACTACATTAACATAATCTAAATTAAATTTTTGACTACTCATGAATACAATGTCTTCTTCACATGATTATGTTACCAATCCCTCGAAAGGAAAAAATATAATGAAGGAAACCTTTTGGATAGATTCAAAGGTAATATTAAGACATAATTTCTCTATTTTATAGATAAATAATATAATGGAATGTTGGTTTAATTTTCACTATTCCTTACAGAGTTCATTTATTTTAAAAGATTTTTGTCCATGTGTCATGCATTTTCAAGAATAGAAACGACGTTGTCTCTGCTCAATTACAGAGGTAATATTGATGTTTTCATAGTAAAATCATTGTCCATTGAATTAATGTGTTTTTTTTCATATGTATGTTTAATTTATTTATTTTTATCATTACCCACATAATAACTGTTTTCTTATATAGGTGTATTATTTTTTTTGAGTTGGGGGTGCTCTATCCAACTTTCATACTCCTTCGCCCTTAAAATATTTTCACCCCTACAGTGGTGCATTTATCACTTTCTTTCAAGTTACCTCCACTTCCTTTTCAGGAAGATAAACAATGATAATATTGATGTTTTCATAGTAAAATCAGTGTCCATAGAATTAATTTATTATTTCATATGTATGTTTAATTTATTTAATTTTATTATTACTCACATAATAATTGTTTTCTTATATAGGTGGATTTTTTTGTTCAAGTTGGGGGTGCTATGTCCAACTTTAATGCTTCTTATCCCCTAAAACCTGTTCACCCCTACTGTGGTTCATTTATCACTTAATTTCAAGTTACCTCCATTGCCTTTTTAAGAAGAGAAATGAAACTACCTCTACTCAAATAAAGAGGTAATATTGATGTTTTCACAGTAAAATAATTGTCCACATAATTAATGTATTATTTCATATATATGTTTAATTTATTTATTGTTAGTATTACTCACATAATAATTGTTTTCTTATACAGGTGAATTATTTTGTTTGTGTTAGGGTGCTCTGTCCAACTTTCATGATCCTTCTCCCTTAAAACATTTTCACCCCTATAGTGGTGTATTTATCACTATCTTTTAAGTTACCTCCATGACCTTTTCTAGAAGAGTAATGATGCTGCCTCTACTCAATTACAGAGGTAATCTTGATGTTTTAGAAATAAATTCATTATCAATAGAATAAATTTATTGTTTCATATGTATGTTTAATTTATTTCATTTCAGTATTACTAACATAATAATTATTTTCTTATACAGGCGGATTCTTTTGTTCGAGTTGGGGGTGCTCTGTCTAGAATTCATCCCATTTATGAAAACTACCACATACTTCCTCTCTCAAAGAACCTTTCACTCATGTAGTGTTGAAATTTATTACTTTCTTTCAAGTTCTATCTACTATTCAATCACATAGGTAATCTTGATATTTTCACAGTAAAATAAATGTCCATAGAATTAATGTATTATTTCATATTTATGTTTAATTTATTTATTTTTTTATTACTCATACTAATTGTTTTCTTATACAGGTAGATTATTTTTTTTCTAGTTGAGTTGGTTTGTTTGAAACTACTCATGCAATGTTGGTAGTTCGACAAAGAAATTAAATGGAAATCACGGTAACATTGATAGTTAGGATTGTTTTTAAATGTATATAATAATTTTTATTTATGTAACTATATAAACTAGTGTTTGAAATTTCTATAATACAGTGTTTTTTTCTGGTATGTTTTTTTATAAATTTAATTTCATTTAAACTATGTATTGGGACTTGTGTTTCTTAATATTTGATGTGTTTTTGGTATTGCAGTGTGTTGTAACAACATACTATAGTATGAAACTTTATCAGTGCTTTTAAAAGGTATGATAAATAGGAAATTTATTACTTATTTAAAAAGATATGATAAAAGTTATTTATTGACTATTTTATAAGTGATGTTAAAGGGTTCATTTAGTGGTTCTAAATTAAACTGCTGATAAATGACACCTTTATCAGTGTTTTTTAGCACTAATAAAAGTCTTGGGCTTTTAACACCGCTCATGTTTTTAGTGATTTTCTATCATTGATAAAGGTCATTTATAGTGCTGTTAAATGTTAGTTTTGTAGTATTGAATAAATCAATAACTACCTAGGATTTCATGTGTTCTAGTATAATTAAATGATAAGAAATTTACTTTAAGCAACCTTAAAATACAATTAAATCCCATTCCCCCATTTCGAAAAGCTAATTTTCATTCAAAAACCAACACATATTTTTAATAAAAAACATGCATTTTTCTAAGATAAAACCCTATGGTTTCTATCAAAACCATTTTAGTCCATTTTTCACAAATAGGAATTTGAAATCAATTCACTATTCAATTTCAGAATTCATGTTAACAATTAAATTAAACAATTTAATTTCAAAAAATTCCCATTAATTTCACAACAAACCCCAAATTCAATAGAATTAGGGCTGTTACATTTTTTCCCATTCAAACACATTTAACAGTTTAAATTTCAAAAATTCCCCTAAATGCACCCCTATTCAATGGAATTTGTGGTTTTCATAATATCATGCTAAAAAAAAATTTAAAACCCCAATTTAATGGAATTGGGGTTTTCCAACAAACCAATTAAAATCCATTTAAATAAAAATCAATAAATTTCATTTAACTCAAACAATTGAATTTAAAAAAAGAAATTTTGGGTTAATATAAATTGGGAAACATGATGTAACCACCTACCTCAAGATCAATGGATCTCTATTCACTAAACCCTAATCATGATTCATCAATGAAGAATAACGAACATGGAACATGAGAAACAAGGATAAGACCTAGGTTTAATATCCAAAAAATATAGGGTATTAAATCCACAAAGAAACATGGGGATCCATGGAACCCTAGGGATGAGAAGAGAGATTGTGGGAGATAGAGAACCGAGTGAGGAAACTAATAGGGAGGAGATCGAATGAAATTCTTCAAGATTGAAATAACATCAGGGAGGGTTATGAGAGGCCAAAAACTACTCTTGGGGTACTTCCAAGGAAGAATAAATAATATGGGGTTGTTCTAGGTCTGTTTGGCACCTAAAGTGGTGGGTTTTGTGATTTTAAAGTTAGATTGTCGGATTAATGAAATCTTGTGCACGATTTGCTGGGAAGAGCTGCACAGCTTGAAAAAATGTGAGGAATAACCATGCACCTATTTTAAATGGGATGCATGATTTCTATTAATAGGGTTCACAAATTGACTAACCATGCACCAACCATGTAAAATAACACCACCTTGGGTTTTACATTTTTCTCTGAGAGGGCACATAGTTTGGGAAAACCATACACCAATCATGCACTAGCGTAGAATTTTAAAAAACTTTTAAAATTCAACCTAAAGAAACCCCAAATGAAAACCAACAAAATCTTGGTAAAAGAGGTGGTTTAGGAATAATTGAAAACAAAATCAGGATGTTACAACCTCCCCACCATAGAAAAATTATATCCCTAGAAATCCTAGTTAAAAGCTTCCATGCCAAAAATATGAGGCCACTCCCATCTCATTAGTTCCTACCTCTCCCAAATAACATGATTATTAGAACCGTGTTTCCATTGAACTAAAAAAGGTATCATCCTACCATGAAGTACCTTAGTTTCAAAATCAACTATTCTGACTGGTCGTTCAGTCATAGATAAATCAGGTTGAACCTCTAGATCAGTCTAGCTCAAAACGTGAGATGGATCAGATAGATACTTTTGTAGCTAAGATACATGGAACATGTTATATTTAAACATAAATTATGGTGGAATTGATAAATGATAATCAAATTTACCCACCATCTCAACAATGTCAAAAGTCTCACAAAATGAGGAGAAAGTTTCTATTTCCTCCCAAGCCATCGATCAAGCAACCTATGTGAAACTTTTAAGAATACCTGGTCACTAACTAAGAATTCCAATAGTTTGGAATGATGACCAATATAAGACTTATATTGAATTTTCACTGTCAAAATTCTCTGATGAATCAACTAAATCATTATTGTTGTATCTTTAACCAAGATTGTTCTAACTAAGGTACTTTCCCCAATCTTTGATCAACACAACAAAGATCTAAAAGGATGGCCATAAAAGTCCTCAAAAGAATCCATTAGGAACATGGACTAATAAATGTTTTTATAAGACAACTCAACCACTCCCAAATGACCATTCCAAGCCCCACCAAAGTCGAGATCACAAGCACCGATCATATCCCAGAGAATCTGTACAAATCATTCTTTTAGTCCATCAAACTGTGGATGGTATGCCATAATCAAATAGATTTGAGATCATAGTGCCTCATTAAGGCCTCTCAAAAAAATTATAAGTTAACATAGGATACCTATCCTAGACTATAGCAGATGGTACTCCATGAAAATGAATAATCTCTTTCACATAGATATTTTCCAATTCTTCAACTTTGGTTGTATCATGAATGGGTATCAAGTGATCTGATTTCTTCATTTGGTCGATCACAACCCATGTTATATTCTTCTTTCTCTGGGTATGTGTAAACCCAACCAAAAATCCCATAGAGATATCATCCCACTTACAAGTAGGCACTATATGCAGCAGTCTAAAACCCAAATGTTTCTAGTGCTCGACCTTAACCTGTTGGCACTTATATCAATGAGAGAAAAAATCATCAATGACACATCTCATACCTGGACAAAAGAATCTATTCTACATGTCATAGAAAATATTCATGGTTTTTGGGTGTATTTCTCATGGGGATTTTTGAAAATCCCGTATAACATCTTTCCTTTTTCTCTAACAACACTACAGTGAAATTTCAATAGCATATAATGCCCTCTTTGGTGAAAGAACACTAAACAATGGTCTCCCCACCATAAAGAGAGTTTCTAATTCTATTAAACTCATTATCAAGTTATTATTCATGAAGAATTAACTTGAGAGGGGCAGATATCAACTGAACACTAGAAAAAGAAACCTTGGCCACTGATTCTGATACCCTTATATGCAATTGTGGAAAGAGATACATAAATTTCCACTATTCTAAATATTCTTCCCTGGCCTGGGTAGAAAGTTTCATGCTCAAGGAATCTACAATGAAATTCCCTTTCCTTGGGTTATAGGGAATGTCAAAGTTGAAATATTGTAGGTACTTTACTCAATGCCTCTGGCAGTGATTCAAATATTTTTTAGGGAAGATATAACTCAAGATCTTGTGGTCTGAAAACATACTGAACCTTTCTCTATAAAGGAAATGTTATAAATATTAAGCATGCGAATCACAACTGCAAGTTTAATGTCATGGGTCGAATAATTCTTCTCATGTGGCCTAAGCTAACGATATGCATATGCAATAATTTGATCACCCCAGATAAGAATTCATCCAAATCCTGAACACGATGCATCATAGAATACCCCAAAATCCTACCTGACCTCTAGAAGAGTCAACATTGGAGTTGTAGTAAAAAATCATTTTAGATCAACATTTTTTTAAAGTTTTCATACTAAGAGAAATTTACTTCCTTCCATGTTAGAGAAGTCATCAGTGAAGCCAACCTTGAGAAATCCTTAACTAAACAGTGATAATACCCAACTAGACCCAAGAAGATCCAAATCTTGAAAACATTATGTGGTTGTTTCCAGGTCATAAAAACCTTTACCTTTTCAGGATCAACTAAAATACCATTTTCTAACACCATGTGACCTAATAATTTTACTTCTTGAATCCCTAAATCACATTTTGAAGTCTTGACATAAAGTCAGTGATTTCTCAGTAAACATAGAACTGTTCTTAGATGATGCACATGATCCTCCTCAGACATAGAGTAAATGAGGATGTCATCCACAAATACTACCATGAAGGTATCAAGATACTCATGGAAAATCCAATCCATCGAAGCCATAAAGACTGTAGGAGAATTGGTTAGACCAAAGGCCATGACAAGGTGCTCATAATGGTCATACCTTCTCTGAAAGGTGGTTTTATGAATGTTAGAATATTTTATCCTCAAATGATGATATCCAAACCGAAGATCAATATTCTAGACCCACATCGCCCCTTTCAACTAATCAAATAGATCATCAATATATGGAAATAGATACTTGTTATTTATCATAACTCGATTGGGTTTTTGATAATCAACACAAAGGTTCTTGTGAACCGTCAGCCTTCTTAGAACAGAGAATAGGCTCTGACCAAGGTGAAACACTCGAGTGTATAAAGAATTTCTCTAGAAGATTATCCAATTGAGTGTTCAACTCTTTTAGTTCAGCTAATGTCATGTGATAATAGGGAATATAAACTAGTCGAGTACCAGGAACTAAGTAAATAGAAAACTCTAGCTAACTTAATGGAAGAAAACCATATATGTTAGAAGGAAACACGTTGGGAAACTAGATGAACACTAGAGGTAGATCACTACTAAAAGATTACTACTTTAGATCAAAGGAAAAAAACAAATATCACTTTCCCCAAATCTAAATAAGAAGGTCTAACCCTACTTGACATTAGGTCCCATTCTCATTGAAATACATGGAACACACCAATGGGTGTATTAAAGAAGACCTATTGAATATAAAAATAAATCTTGGATTTATTGGTGATGATCAAATCTATATAGAATATGACATCATTCAGTTTCATGTCAATAACTAGAAAACTCCAAGCAAGTGTGACATCTTAGAGAGAGAAAACATAAGAGGGACAACAAAGACCCTGATATATCTTTGTACTAAGGGGTGTAGTGATATCCATGACATAAGATAAAATCTATATAGGAATAATTTTCATATTAACAATACAGGTTTAAATAAATGATTAGGATGCACCAGTATCACATAAAGTAGTCACTAATGAATAAGTTATAATGATGGTACCTCTCACGATTGTTGGACCTGTATTCACTTCCTCTGTAGACTCTTCCACTATGTGAAGAAGATTTATTGTAGATGCTTATGTCCAGAACCATTATATATATGAAGCATCCAATTCCCCATGGTTTTAGAAGAATATGATGATCCCATGCTACTATATAGAGTATAATAAACATGAAAAAATTTATGTAAGTTTCCTTTTCATCCACAAGAACCACATACCTTGGGCGCCCAAGTGGAAACCCTCTTTGAATTCCTAGGCTTTCCACATTGGTAAAAAATTAATGGGCCTTTTCCAGGTATTACAATAGTTTAAGAATAACCATACTATCGAGAACCACCATGAGAATCATCACACTTCCGCTTTCCTTTAAAATAACCCACACTTCCCCTATGAGATAAATAAACTCCCGATAACCCTAACTTTCTAGCTAGGTCCATTTCAACCATTAGTGCTCTATCTAGTACATCAACATAAGAAGGAAGTTTCAATAAAAAAAAATGAGAAAAAATATCCTGTCGAAGTACCAACTTGAACCATCAATCCTTTATCTTCTAATTTGATACAATATCAGGTAAAAAATGAAAGAGATCAACAAAATGGGTTTCATACTCTATCATGGTCCTGTCAGACTGCACAAGTTTGAAAAACTCCATATACTTGGACAATAACATCAACTCTAGATATAACTAGTTGGTTAAAATAACTTTATAGTCTTTCCACTATAATACCTCATGATTCTTCACCATCAGTATAGTGTCCCACAAAATCTTGCTCAGTCTTTCTAGTATAAAGTTAGCACACTCCATCTTGATTTCATCTGGGGTCTCCAAGAACCCAAAAAAATGTTCCATCCTACTCAACCATTCATCATCCTCTTGAGGATCATTTGATCCTTTCAATAGTCCTATATTATGAAAAATTAATTCTTGAGAATGTTCCTAGAGAACATTCCTTTGAGGTTCCATGGTTGGAGCCTGTACAAGAACTGGTGGTGGTTCCTTTCATAGAGCTTGGACATTACACACAATCACCTCAACCATATTTGATTCCACTAGAGGATTTTATCACAGAGTTTCAATAGTATCTTCCTCCTGGGTATAATTTGTATGTATTCTTAGAGGAATGATGCAACACAACATCAATAGATAAAAAAGAAGACATCATATTAACACTCAAGCAGAGCAATAAAGGAGAAAAATCCCAAAATATAGACAACAAGATTTGTATTTCACTCAATCCAAATCAAAATCTCAGAATAGACTATAACTAATTCTCAAGAATTCATTCCCCAACCACCCCTAGAAACTTATGGTTTGTTACAATGAGATATGTCCAAGAACTCAATATCAACTACCACCTTAGTCCCAAAAATATTACATTGAGTATATTGATTTCAAGACAAGAAGCTCAACCTTGAGTTCTGATACCACTTTATCACATACCATCCTTGGTACCCTGGTAACTCGATAAATGAGCCGGTCCTGACATAGACCTAAGGGAATTCTTGATCCCCATGAGTTAGTTAATATCACCTGATATCATACAAAATGAGGGTAGGAATGATTTTTCCATAAACATCATGGAAGAAAGATAAACAAAACAGTATGAATATAAGAAAAACTCTACAATAAGAAGTGTACCAGAAGTAAAATGGGTATAAAAAACCTAATTTAATATAGAAATTACTAGAAAAATAGGAAGGTAAACAACCCAAGTCTTAATGGATGAAACTCTCCATGTATACATATCAATAACTAGAACCACCTCAAAGTGGTGATTTACCCCTGCTCGAACTTAGAAGGAGATAATCTACAAACACCCAAAGAAATTGGTAGGGTGTGATATAAAATCCCCATAGGGTCTCACCAAGGATTCCATAACAAGATTCCAATATAAAATTACCAAAAAAAGTGATTTACATTTTCAAATAAACAGTTTTGGAATTTCAAAATAATATTTAAACAAATCATTCTATACAATTAAAAAGATTTATATACTTTAGAAATTCATGATTCACATTTCAATTGATGGAAATAATTTCAAAAATGATTCTTTATACAAATGGATTAAATAAAAACTTTTATATAAAACATTTTATATAAATTATAAGGTATATAAAATAGTTTACAAAAATTGCATACATTTATATCTCATATATAAACAAGTGAGAAACATGGTCATCTTCAAAGAGGTATGATAGTTCTAGGTTATAGGGTCCTCACACCCTCATGTGATAAACTGAAATGTGTACACACATCCATCAATAATGGCATGAGAAGACTCATCTATGTCCCAATGTGAAAATAAGACGTGATAACCAATATTCTGTTAGAGTTTTAAAGTTTCAATCTATTATTAGGGAAATTCCAACCTTGTATGTTTATCATAATTACTCACTAACTACCTAGGTTTTCATGTGCTATAGTACAATTAAATTATGGGAAATTTAGTTTAAGCAACCTTAAAATACAATTAAGTCCCATTACCCCATTTCAAAATGCCAATTTCCATTTAAAAACCAAAATGAATTTTTAATAAAAAACATTCATTTTTCCAAGATAAAACCCTAATGTTTTTATCAAAACCATTTTAATCAATTTTTCACAAATAGGAATTTAAAATAAGTTCACTATTCAATTTCAAAATTCAATATCACAATTAAATTCAATAATTTAATTTCAAACAATTTCCATCAATTTCACAATAAATCACCAATTTAAGGGAATTGATGTTTTTTACAAAATTTTCCATTCATACAAATTCCACAATTTAAATTTCATAAATTTCCATAAACACACCCCAATTAAATTGAATTTTGTATTTTCAAAATAGCATGCCAAAACCCATTTTAAAACCCTAATTCAATGGAATTGTGTTTTTCCAACAAACTAATTGAAATCCATTAAAATAAAAATAAATAAATTGTATTTAAATCAAACAACTAAAATTAGATAATTAAAATTATGGTTAACATAAATTAGGAATCATGACGGAACCCCTACCTCAGGATCAATGAATCTATATTCACCAAACCCTAATCAGGATTCATTAATGAAGAACGATGATCACAAAATTTAGGAAACAAGGTTCAAACCTAGGTTTAAGATCCCAAAATAGATGGTATTAGATCCACAAAGAAATATATAGATCTATGTAATCCTATTGAGGAGAATAGAGATAGCGGGAGATAGATAATGGGGTGAGGAAACTAACCAGGGGGGATAAAATAGTATTTTTCAAGAGTCAAATTGCTTTTGGGAGGGTTCTAAGTGTCCAAGAACTACTCTTGGGTGTTCCTGAGGAAGGAGAAAACATATGGGGTCATTCTAGGTCTATCTATAACCTAAATTGTTTTCTTGATTTTAAAGTTATATTTTTCGATTAATGAAATCCCATGCATGTTTTGCTCGGCAAAGTTTCACAGTTTGACTAACTGTACAGACTAACAATGCACTTTTTTTAAATGGGATTCATAGATTCTACTAAGAGGAGGAATGGATTGACTAAATGTGTGCCAATAATAAAAAATAACACTTCATTGGGTTGGACGGTTTTCTTTGAGAGGGCACACGGTTTAAGGAAACCATGTTCCAACCGTGCACTAGCCTAGAATTTTCCAAATCCTTCAAAATTAAACTTAAAACAACCCCAAAAAAACCCAAATGAAGGTTTGTAAAAAATCTGTGTTTAGGAATACCTAAAAAATGTCAACCTGATGTTACACATTTTCTCGTGAAAATTATTCAACATTATAATAAGTGTATTGAAATAAAATTTTGTTCCATTATCATCATTTTTGATGATATCGATGAACTTTTCAAGAATATCTGGGTTATGGATTTGTGATCGTTAACTTTCTCCTAACCATGTTCCCTATCACTCTCCATCAGAACTTGATCTTTATATTTCTCTTATATGTCCATGTTTTCACTAGTTTCCTATGTTATCTTATGCAGAGACCTAGTTATGAGTTACTTTGGGTAATTTTTGTGGTTCCAACTTTCATTTTTTAAAGTATGTTTTAGTATTTATTTTCTAATGTGGGTTTATATGAAAGGAACTTTTAAATATTAAACCTTGTATAAAATAGATGAATTTTAGGGTGAAATTAATTTCAAGGGGTATAGAATATAACACCCTGAGATTTTGTGAAATATATATTTTTGAATTAATTTAAAATTATACATTTCACACTACATAAAATATAGATTTTATATATGAAATAACTAAGTTTGGATTGCATTATATGCAACACTAAGTTAACTTTTTGATACAAGAAGCACTTAGAATAAATTTTGGTACACACAACACTAGGATTGTCTTGTGTTACACATAATTTTGAGTTCCTTTGATATCTTGTATAACATTCAAGACCATGTTTTACCGAACTATATTATACTCTTAATATTGTTATTAAAATATTTTTATAGTTACCACCTATCCATTGCAATGGAAGTTATAGATAACATTAAATAAAGTGTAAAAATATTATTTAAACATGTATATAAAATTATTTTTTTGGTTATCAATTAGTTATAAAATAAAGTAAGAACTATTTGAAGATAAAGAAATTACTTTTCTAAGAAAAATATTTTTATTTATACAAACAAAATTTTCCCCAATAAATTAAACAAACCAATTTGGATGAATGATTTCAATAAAATTTATATATTATAGATTCATTCAATATTTTTGATACTCATACAATATATTTTATAGGAATAATATAAAACTAAATCCAATTTTATGAATAAAAAGGTGTATTTTTCTAAAAAGTAATTTTATAGTATTTTAATGGAGAACCCATTTTAAATAAAGTTTGTGAGACTTTTAAAAAATTTATTTGAAAAAATAAAATTCATTTTCTTAAGAAAAATATGAAAATTTACTTTGGGTGATTTTTTGTTTTTTTATGAGAAGTTTCATTTTTTGATGAATAGTTAAAAATACTAAATTTTAATTAAAAAATTCTTTTTCATATAATTTATTTATATTGTTAAATTATATATTAATTTGGTTTTAAAGTATAATTATAAAAATTATACATAAATTAATCCAATCTATTTCATTTTAATCAATTTCACATTTAAATTGGATATAAAAACATTTCAATCTTATAAAATTTTTCACTTTAAAAACCTGCTTTCACAACACGTCTTCAAGATTAATTATAAATTAATTTCTGACACTTATGTTTTTAGAATTTGGAAAAATATATTGTATATTTGGAATAATAATAATTTATAATGTATAATAAATTCAACTTAGTTTTTGATAAAAAAATATTAGTGAAATTAATTAAAATTAATTACAACCATTAAGAGAAAAAGTAGCTTAATAAAAGACTAAACCTTAAACTTAAGGCCCAAAATGACCTAGAAAATTGTCCAAATTCCATTGGATGTTCATATTTATAAATTATCCTAAATTTTATCTTATTTATACCATTATTAGAGGCACTTTACACATAAAAAATGTGTGTATAATTCCCTTTAAAAAATTTACAAGAATGCCAATCCTCCTCCATTATAAAAGGAAATCAACCCCCCACTTATTCACACCTATAAATACCTTTTTCTCAGAAAAAATATGACAATATATTCTCCCCCAATCCTTATATTCATCTTATAATCCTCTATTTGGGAATAAATCCAATCATAGAATCCCTTAGTACAAACCATGAGTATTTACCCAAAGAATAGGTAACATCCTTCTACAAGCTCTTTTGTTTTATTTTAATTCTCTACCCCCTCAAATATTATTATTAAATTCTTATATAATAACCTATGTATCTAAAATATAATTATATATTTTTATTATAAGTTTTATAACTACATTTAAATACTCATTAATGTATTATATTATTTTTAAACTTAAATTTATCAGTATTTACATATTAATTTTATGGGTTTATGGTTCAAAAGCTACCAAATTGGCAAAGTAATTATATCAAAATTTACCTTCTTTGATATACATGACATGTTATGCACCTATATTTTTATATGAGGTGTATATATTTCCATTTGAATTGCTAAATCAAAAATATAATTATTTTAATTTTATTTTGAGCTTCAAGTAATTTTATTCTTTCATGCGGATTATGATTCAAAGTTATCAAAGTGGTAATAATTATAGCTACAATCTCATCATTTATCAGGATTGTTTATGATTATACTTACATTGATGAATTATTACGATCCATATATCAATAAAAATCATGAAATTTATTCTCCTATGGTTATACTTGATGTATTCATGTATTATTACCACTTTACACCCTTTGGTACATAAGATAATTAAGAACTGTTTTTTATGAAAATTCAAATTTATTTCTATTTTTGGTCAGAAATCTTTGTTCTTTTAAAACTAAGTTTTTTTAAAATGTTTTAATTTTTTTATTGTTATACTATTATGTTTAAAATAATTTTTTACCCTTGTTTTAACTTTAAAAAAATGGATTTAAAAGCAACATTATTTTCCTTTTCCAATCAAGGAACTTTTCTAAACTTTTTACGGTGCAAAATGAATGTTTGGAATGTATCGATTTAACCTACTTCATGAATATCATTTCCTTGAGGATTACTTTGTAAGTTTAAAAGGTTATTGTTTTAAAGAATTTTTTTTCCTAATATTGTGGAAGTTTTTTTATTTCAAAGTATTTTCAAAGAAAACTGTTTTAAAAATGTTTTCAAACTTACTTTATAAGTTTTCAAGGTTATTTTTAAAGAAAATAGGGTTCAAACTGATTTATGTTTTAAAAATTATTTTTCAAAGAAGGAATAATATTTTACTCCAAAATTTTTCTATAGGTTTTTAAAAGATTTTATTATATGTTTTCAAGGTGGTTTTTAACAAAAATTATTTTGAAAATGTTCTATTTTTTTAAAAAATAATCTTTAAAGAGAAATTATTTTACTTTAGAAATGTTCCAGGTGATTTTTAAAAATACTTATATATAAAAGGTTCCATAATTTGATATAGTTATTATATAATAAAGATATTATCCAATGGTACCATTCATATTCTTTCTCTGAATGTTTTTTGTTTTGATGGCATGATGTTTATGACACTTGTTTCTCTTCCACGAGTTATATGCTTTTGAAACTTTTATCTTTTCAGAGATTATTATTTTAGGAAATGATTATGAAACCTATCACTATTACACATGTAATTATATGATGAAATATTTATGATACCAATTTAAATCCATGGGTTAATATATAACTTTTATGAATCCCATCTCTTTTTATGGGTAATGACATGATGAAAGTTTTATTATACTAGGGAACAAGCATGTATGATTTTATTATGTGATGCGTGAGACCTATTTCTCCTTCCAATGAATTGGTTAAAGATTTATATCTTATTATATAATGATGGTAATTACATTGATGGACTTGATCCACTATAGAAGATTGGGAATTCTGATCCACTCTAGGGAGATGGGGAAACCAGATCTACTATGAGAAGATGGGGAAACCCTATCCACTATTGGAAGATGGGAAAACTTGAACCACTATGGTAAGATGGGTAAACATGATCCCTTATAATAAAAATATTGAAACTAGGTATGGTGCTGTGTACCTCCTAGCATCTATAGTCCCCATGAAGTTTCTTGATATGTTTTAGAAATGAACCTTGACTTATATGTAATGTTTTTATATACTTATGTGTATTCCAAAAGTCCATGTCTTATGCCAAATTTAGGATCTCATGAATCATGTTATTTAATTTCCTTACAATTGATGTCAAATTAATTGAAAAACTTTATGCCATGATTTATTATTATGATCTTTTCTATGCCGGGTATGATCTTATATTTTTATAATAATGTTGTTATATCTTTTTAATCATGTTTTGCTTACATATCTCCCTTGTTTACCCTTACTGAGCATTTGAGCTCATACTTTTCATATGTTTCATTTCACTTGGTCATGAAGAAAGGTTTTAAGTAGTATTAATAAATTTTAATATCTTTAAGTGATATGTTAAAGATATTTCACCAATTTATAAGACTGTGTTTCCATGTTTATAAAGACACTAAACTATTATGGTCCTCTGTAATGTAATTTTGTAATGTGATGAATATTCATTTAAAATGATGTAATATCCATTTATATTAAGCTCGGGTCATTATATGGTTGGTTAATTACAGATCATGTATCCATATAAAAAGGAAGAGATACTGCCCATATAATGGGTAAAGTGGATAAGAAGTGTTGTTTTCCCTTGAATATCTAGTTAGATGGATTTACATTAATGGAAAAAACTCATATACAAATAGTTTGGAACCATTGGTATAGGATCCCAAACTGCAAGGACATGACCTATGTTTCCTGGAGTTGGTGCCTTATTTAATTAAATTGGAATATAAACAAGGAATATTCATCCAGAAGGACCAATTAGTTTAGTATTATTGGAAACAAGATACATACATAAGTTCAACATTACAATAGGAAAAGAAAAACAACATAGAAACTCTTTTGACAATATCTATAACTCATAGTTTATTTCAGAAAGTCATTCATAATAAAGTTATTCATGTCCCGAGAAAATGAAACATAACAAATGGGTGAGATCAAATGCTCAGTAAAGGTAATAAATACATCAAAATATATATAAACATTAGGCATGCTAAATAACTAAAAACACATTCCTTTAACAAATAATATACTTGAACACATTGTGGCAGGAATAAGAGCTGAGTAAATAATGACATAATAAAACATAATCATGGGTATTCTACTAGTCAAATAACCACATGAACTATCAACACTATTTTCATAATGAGGGAATGCATAATGTGGGACATCATCACCATACCATCAAGGCCTCATGCCAAGACCATAAATAATCATTTTGTCAAGGCCTTGTGTTAAGACCATAGTTTGTCTCATGAGACTTACCGATGCATAGAGGGGATAAAGCAGGGCCCACCCATAACATAATAAGTCCAATTCATTCCTTATATGATCAGGGATAAACATAATCAACATATACATTCTTATTGAAACTAACATATGAAATGTATCTAACTTTCCCCAATCATTAAACATAAACACTAACCATTCAAAGTAATATCGTGAATGGTTTCAAGACATCACATACACAATAAAACTATTCATAAACTATCCAATTAAATATGGTAGATGAAATTATAAATTATTAATCCCAATAATACATAATAATCAATAAGAGTGTTGAAAAAACTGAAAATACTCTTATAAAACCATTAAGTAATTCTTGAGAAAAATACTCTTTTATTTTGAAAAGAAGAGTTCTTTTGGAAAAATATTTTTGTAAAACCAGAAATGAAGTAAGTTATTATTTTCATAATAAAATTAGTTATTTTATAAATATAATGGTTTATAAAAATATATTATAGAGTTCCCTTGAAAATATATAAGAATTTGAGAAATTCCCTTGAATCGGGCTTGTATTTTAGAAATAATTTTGAAAGTTATTTTTAAAATGTGTAACTCCCCATAAAATAAAGAAGGATTATGGTTGGTAAACATATTTAGAACAATAAAACATAATTTATGAGGAGTAAATAATAATACATAATAATTTCTTGGAGGTAATTATACAATAAAAGTAAGCCGAATGAAAATGGAAGTTCGGGTAAAAAAACCCTTTCCTTAAGTCTGAATGTGTTCCCATCTTGAACTTAAGGTCCTAGAATATGAAATTTGATTTATTAATAAATTAATTCATAACCTATTAGAAAATTATTTAGTTTATTATAATTCTATTTAGTTCATTTATTTCCTTGTTGATAAGTTATAATATCGAATTTCGTCATTCCAGAGTTTTTTTTTTGATTTTCATAATCGGTTCACTTGTTTTTAAATAATGGAGTTCATGTGGAATGGTTGTAAATATCTAGGATTGAAATTAATTATTATTTATTAATATAAAGAATTTTTAATGTCCATTTCTATCATTTGGTTACAAGGAATGATGATGAATCATTATATGACAACCACTTCGATTGTTTGGCGGTATTTCGATTATTATGAAATAGTTTTGTCATATAAATTAATAATATGTACATATAACGTTTCCTGAATATTAATTAGGTTATAATAAATATATTATATTATGTTTCAACCATTAAAATTATTTCATGACTAGAAATGAAGGATATAAATGAAGAACAAAACTTCATCGTCCACGAAGGTTATAAATTGGAACCTCATGGATGTTGATTTCATTTATAAAAACAAAAGGGAGGGAGTAAGAATATTGATGATAGTTATTCCATTCACAAGATATAATTCCAGTATATATAATATACTAGAGTTATC
Source organism: Viscum album (assembly GCA_963277665.1). Classification (NCBI taxonomy): domain Eukaryota; kingdom Viridiplantae; phylum Streptophyta; class Magnoliopsida; order Santalales; family Viscaceae; genus Viscum; species Viscum album. The sequence goes on along the minus strand of OY728122.1, from coordinate 1,916,619,639 downwards.
ATGTTCATTTGGATAGATGAGGTGAGGATTGGATAACAAAATAAGATAAATTGAAATGAAACTAAATGAAAAAGAAGGGTTCTTTTCCTCTTGAAATAACCTCCTTGAGAACCTCTTTAAAGGAAGGGATTTTGGTCTTTTGGGAAGACCAAGAGTTTCTTATATGTGATTAGTTACTAGGTAAGTGTAATTGGTAAGATCCTTGAGAAGATTCAAGGATTATAGGAGTGAAGAGAAGAGGAAGTGAGGGGGGGGGGTTATAGTGGAGGAGAGGAGTGAGTTTTGAATATTTAATTCATTATTTTATTATTTCCCTGAAGAAAACGAATATTGTTGTTTCATGTGACCCCTAATAGTTATAAGTTAATGTTAGTTCTAACCAAGTGTCCTTACATCACTTATGATGCCATAAATAGTGTATTTAACCGATAATTTGTATGTACAGTATTTTACCGTATTTCACTATTCATCAAAAATTCAAGAATTTTAGAAAAATCCCAAAAATTCACTGCTACCATTTTTCGAAGTCTAGAATTAAAAAATGAACTCTAGTTTTCAAAAATAATTTTATAAATGTTATTAATTTAATTTTTAAATAAAATCATAATTAATTTGAAAAATAACAATTTTAAAGGTATAATTTTTTTTTTCTAAAAGGGAATTCCCATGTGTGGAGTTTCCAAACCATCCACACATGGTAACCCCCCTCCCCCATGAAGAGGTCATTTCCATGAGGTAGATCCCCAGCCGAGGAAGGAGCTGTTTCCAGCTGAGATGGTAGAGCGTCTTGGAGGGTGACAGCCTGATCGACGATGGTTCGTCAAAGAAATCCGTCAGCACATTGGGCCGCGCCTCATTTTCCCCACCCAGTTGAGACCGACTAACCCGGAAAGATGGATGGATCCCAGGGGAGAGGCTCACCATGAAAGTGGAATCCCAGGATTCGAACCCTAAACCTCCAAAATAACTATGTTGTTGAACCACTCTCCTTCACCACCACACCACTACTGAAGTGGCTTAAAGGTATAATTAGTTTTATATCACATCGAAAAATTAATTAATATCCCATTATTTTATTACCTTAAGAAAATAAAATAATATCATTATTTACTATTCATAAGGGTCATATTACTATTCATATGGGTGTTTTACTATTCACCAAAAATCAAGTTTATTATATCAGACTCCAAATGACTTACTGATCACAAATCTTGATGACCGTTTTTTGAAATTCAAAACATAGAAGAGGAAAATTGGAATTTAAAGGATATATTATAAAATGTATTGTTTTATAGTGTCTTAGTGTTTCATGCATTCAATATTTATTTTCAAAACCTTGGGTTGTTACATTCTCTCCTCCTTACGAAAATTTCATCCTCGAAATTCACAAAATGTTACCTTAAAAAAATATTTGGGAAGGTATTCCTCATAAGAGCATCGGGCTCCCATGTTGCCTATTAAATTTTATGATTCCTCCAAAGTATCTTTACCAGACGAGTTGTTCGATTTCTCAATACATGTTCTCTGGTATCAGGAATCTTGATAGGCTATTGACAATAAGACAGATCGAGCTCAAGTTCTATTTCTTCATAGGTGAGTACATGTGTTGGGTCTGGCATGTATTTCCTTAAAATTGATACATGGAACACTATCACGACTCGACCCAACGAGGCTCGACCCGCGACTCCCCAAGACCGCCCCCAATAGCCCAGGGGCTGGCGACTAGTGCCGATTAGGTAATCACACACATGGGAGGAATTAGCCTAAAGCACATGTACACACACACCCACAAACACCTCCATGTAATAGTGCATAGATATATATAAAAACTGAAAAGAAATGCATGCATACATCTGACCCACAACCAGAGTATAACAAAAGTACAAAAGGGAAAATATAGGGCCCACCAAAAGTAAACTGCAAAAGCGTCCAACCTTCTTAGAGGGAAGGGATCGCTGTCAAAATTACCCACTGGTAAGCTCCTTGGCACAGCTCCGGAAAACACCCTGGTCAGTCTCATTCACAAAGCTCTGCCTGCTCCGGGTCCACTTGGGACTCCATCGAAAGGCCAGTGGTCTACACAAGACACAAACATGTGCGGGAAAAGCCCATGCAGTGGTGAGTATAAAAATACTTAGTAGGCACTCCAAAAACCCCAAAATAAAAGGGAGAAACTAAAAGGTAATAGTCAGATCATCCAAACCAGAGGGAACCCAAACGAGAGTGAAACTCCATCTCGAGACCACCCTCGTCTAAACACGGCAAGTCAACTTAGATCAAGTGTATGCCCGTACATACACCATGAACATCCGCTCAGGTATATGACCATACATATACCATGAAAAACTATATATACTCATTTCATGCACCAAGACTCCTGAGGTTTCGACCTCACAACCAGTGACAGGTTCTACTCAAAGCTATAAGGCTTACACAAAATAGGAGAACACACTCCACGAGCTCTATCCTCCCAGATGACTCGTGTCTGAGAGATACACTCTATCAGACCTCACACCACCATCCCAGATGGCCTATCCGAGAGATCACGCTCATTGGATATCATCACGGAGAACATCATGCTGAAACAGCGGAAACACAAAACTTCTCGGATAGGGGATCACTTATAGGGTCCGCTAGGGGATAAAAGAACCCATTTGGGTAACTAATATATCTCACAGATAAGGGATCTCTCCCAAGAACTATGGGGGGATACCACAATCCGACCTGGTTCTCCATAGATGACATCACTCAGATAGAGGATCGTCATCCGTGTAAAGGTGGTCATGCTGATACCAGAACCCTATCTAGTATAACTCGTGATGTAGGGGATCGAACTGAATATGCACCAACCCTACCAAAACCATTCACTAATTAGGGGATCGTATAACCAACGACTCCTCAACCCTAATGAAACTACGCGTTGAGTGGGGGATCTTATAACCAACGATTCTGCAACCCTACTGAAATCATGCTCTGAGTAGGGGATCATATACCTGACGATACCACAACCTCACTAAACGACCCTTTATGTAGGGGATCATATTATTGATGATGCCTCAAACCCTATGGAGTTCACCTACTAGATAGGGGATCAATAACCATGTATAAGTGGTCACAGCGATACCAAGAACCCAATATAGGGAAGCAAAGCTAGAGGATCCCACTCCGGACCCACTGGATGGATTCCACAACTCTATCAGGAAAACATCCTATCGAGGGGATCAAAAACCTATAATAGGGTTGTAATGACACATAAACCCTAATAGGAATGAACCAAGGGAGTACAATCAACCACTGCTGGTCTAAACGTCACTAACGCAAGCGACCAGCAAAATCGCCACACGACGCACCTCCTAGGCCCAAACTGAAACCACCGTATTCTATGCAGAAAAACACGTAAGATAGACTATTTACTTGTCCAAAAAGGAAAACCGGTGAAAAACGAACTATTCAACGTAGAAAGACTTGGTGGGGCCCACACCTCAATCTCGAAACTCATCAAGCAGACTGCACCATTGTGATCCCCTTGAAAAAACGCATGAGATTGACTACTCGTTTATCCAAAACGGATACCTGATGAAAAGTCGTGTTTCTCCGTAAAAACACAAAAGAAGCCACATGGGGCCCACATCCTGATCTCCATCCCAACACCCAGAAACTATCTTAAAAATTCCTCCTTACTATGAGGATCACAACACCACTGACTGCACGTCAATTAGACGCTTCATGTAAAAGTTACGGTGGGTCGAAGTTGAAAATAATAAAATATGATTAATATTTTCAACATTTCATGGCCCCAAGACAAAACCTTGACTCATAAAATTCCTGAAACATCCACCAGGGGTTCTTCTCGACAAGAGGATTGTTTCTCCACAAACAGCTTGAAAATCATACTTACAGTTTGTGAGTTACGGGGGTTTAAAGAACCCCTGGAAAAGTCTGGCCGGTCCACCGCAGGGCCACCGGAAACTGCCGCCGCCGCCTGACCGGACCACCACCGCTTGCCAGAATCTGCTGCGCCACCACTGACCTCACCGGAAACCACCATTTCCACCCCCAGAAACCAGGTTTTCTGCCGGAAAACTTTTGGGAGCCACCAGTAACACCCTGATGCTCCAAATTTAGATCCGAAACATGTTTCGGAAAGCTCGGGACCTGAACTACACAACCCTTATGACAATTTGAAGAAAAACAATGCATAAAAGGGATACAAGATTTTAAAACTCAAACCACCTACCTCACGGGTGAAACATCGATTCTTCTAGGCCAGATACGCGCTCCGAAGCTGCTGGTGCACCATCCGGGAGTGATCGCCGTTAAGATCTGAGCGAAATGACACCTTGTTCTTCAATGTCCTCCGATTCATCACTGAAGGAGGGAGGAGGGGGCTACATCACATACATGGGGTGGGGGGGAGATAATATTAGATATTTGTTTTTTTAAACTAATATCTTCTCAACTTCCCGGCCCGACACGCCCCCGACCCGACACCCAACACCGACAAATATTATGTCACACCTAGGGTAAACACTGCGTTCTGAACTCAACCATGGTCTCAGTATTTCGATCCGAGACTCTGTTCCGAAGTTATTTGAGCTAACTCTCATAAATAAACTTTTCCATTTATTTATGAAAATTCCCCTGATGTCTTTTTCCACAGCAGGCCCACACTCACAAAGTTTACACCCTGCCTAGGGTAAAAAACACTCTCCGGACACAACCGTGCCATCCGATTTATGATCCGAGTTACCGTTTAGGAGAAAAAACAACCCTACCACGTGCATAGTATAAAAATACTTAATATTTTTAAAAAATTATTTCATGGCACACTAGGCATCAAAATCACATGTCGTCTTCGCGCCTAGATCTGGAAATATTCGCAGGAATATTCCAAAGTCCGACAGGGCCAAAACCCGAGTCGCTACATCCTCACCACCTTAGAACTTTTTTTTCCCCGAAAATTCATAATCATAAGGAAAGAAATTGAACTCTAAACTAGGTCTCCCATGCCGGCGAGTTTTCCAACACACTCCTCGGCCCGAACATATTAGTTAGAGGGACTCATCCACCACACCTCAACACTATCCGCTTTGGGTGGAACTAACTCGCCTGTAGAGTTTTAATCACATGACAAAAACATGTCTCGTTTGGGGAAAGATCTCTTTTCCTCATGCATTCGTAGCATGTCAAACAACACCCACACATGATCTTACCAACTCCCAAAACAAACCTCGATCAAAAAACATAAAATAAAGAGTACCGCTAAATAGTGTCTATCAAAACTACTATATAAGTAGAAAGGACACAGAGCGTACCTACATCGACCTGCGGAGCCTCTGTGTCAACAACCTTTAAGGCCTGCAGCTGTCCTCTCCCTCACCCTCCTGCTCCCTGAGCTCGGCGTGGACCACCTGGGGGTGGTGGTGGTGGTATCTGATACCGCCTACCACCTCCTGATGTTGCACCAGCTGAGTCGCCATGACCGCCACCTTACAGACCTCTATACTCAAGATGTTGTCGCTGCCAAGGCGGCCTATCAACCAGATCCCTCTCAACTGCATGGCATGATAGACACTCCCTAGCAAGATGTACCCAACCATCGCAAGCATAACACCGCCTCTCCTACGACTGACCAAAATTGTCCTGAGATCCCTGAGAGCCTTGAGCCTCAGATCCTCCATCCTAGGGTCACCTCTTGAAATGTCGGGCACGTCCAGACCCTTGAACCTGCCATCGAATACCATTTTATAAGGCCTCAGCTGCAACATGCCTAAAACTGATGGGCAGAATCTGCTCATCCAGAAATCTATCCATCACCAAGGCTCGCTCCAGCACTCCAGCATAGGTGGGCAGGCACAAGGAAACCACACATGCCCGGATGTCTCTATGTAGGCCCTGATCGAAGGTCTGATCCCTAAAGAACGGGTCTCAAACCATATATAGGGAGTAGCGCAACCAGTCTGTAAACCTCACTGAGTACTCTGACACAATCATTCCCTCCTGCCTAAGCTACATAAGCTCCTGGATCTACACTGACCACATCATCACCAGATAGAACTCTTCACTAAAGAGCCTCTCAAACTCTACCCATGTGAGCGTCTCCTCATCATGAAACTGATTCACTAAACTCCACCCTTGCCCGGCTGAACCATACAGAAGGCTCACCGCTAAGACAAACATCTGATCTGGAGGTGTCCTCACAAAGCGGAAAACTCAGGTGACTACTTTGAGCCAGTCGTTAACTTCCTGGGGGTCTAGATCACCCCGGAACCTCAGAGGTCGCTGCCTTTGGAACTCGTGAAACACACTCATATTTAGTGCATCATCATCCTCTACTAATGGAACAGCCGACTACTCGACAAGTGATGGCTCAACTGGCGGACCACCTGGAGGTCCAGCCTCAGAACCTTTGCCCTGGTCCACAACCTCTACACGGGGTGGATCGTCACCACAATTACACTTTGGAACCCTCACTGGCTATCATCATGGAGGCATCCTAAAATATAATCAAGACGTACCACATTCAAAGAGTATATCTGGGGAACTGACTCAAGAAGAATAAGGAAAACCCAAAACCCTATCTTATATGATGCATGTACCATTTTGTCCCTACGACTAGTGTCATAATGTATCGAGTCAAAAGGAAAGTTATCAGAGTCCTGGTGAATGGATATATCGGCCGCCACACCAAGACTGGAGTCCCTGGCTTGAAAGTCAAACTCAAAACATCCTATCACTGTCGTGATGCAACCCAAACCAAACTCACGGATAGACCACCTACGCTCAGAGATCCCAAAGGTGGAACCTCCTCTGATACCAGTTTGTCACGACCCAACCCAATGTGGCTCGAGCCGCGACTCCCCAAGCCCGGCTTCAATAGGCCAAGGGTTGGCGACTTGTGCTGAGTAGGCTATCACACACATGGGAGGTTTTAACTTAAAGTACCTATACACACGCACCCACAACACCTCCAGGAAACAGTGCAAATATATATTTAAAAACTGAAAATAAATGCATGCGTACATCTAACCCACAACCAGAGTATATAAAAATTACAAAATAGAAAGTATAGGGCCCACCAAAATTAAACTAAAAAAGCGTCCAACCTGCTCATAGGGAAGGGATCACTGTCAAAAGTACCCGCGAGTAATCTCCTCAGCACAGTTCTCGTAAACACCCTGGTCAGTTTCACTCACAAAGCTCTGCCTACTCCGAGTCCACCTGGGAATCCATAGAAAGGCCTATGGTCTGCACAAGATACAAACTTGTGTGGGTATGTAGGGTTGTGTATAAAAATACTCAGTAGGCACCCCAAAAACCCCAAAATAAAAGGGAGCAACTTAAAGGTAACAATCAGCTCATCCCAGCCAGAGGGAACCCAAACGATAGTGAAACTCCATCTCGAGACCATCCCCGACTAAACACGACATGTTAGCTTAGCTCAAGTGTATGTCCATACATACACCATGAACATCCGCTTAGGTATATTCCCATACATATTCCATGAACTACCAGATATACTAAAACAACCCTGATATTTATTACACACTTAAACCTGATTTATTACATAAAATTTTCACTTGATACAACATAGAAGATCAAGAGGTCTAGTGTATTTGGGGCTTAGGAACATTACATAACATATTAGAACAAAAAACACAGAACATCTTTATTAAAAACATCCTTTACATGACCACTACATTCCATCATACTTAGCATTTCATGGGATAACCTGAGGACATGCATAAGAAAAGGGTGAGCTATAAAGCCCAGTAAGGGAATAAACATGGAATAACATGAAGAATACAATACATGTTAAAATATAGTCATATCAATGGAGCACAAGATAAACATGACATAAAGGCCTGATAAAGCATGATAATCATAACATGTAAATGTGGCAACAACACTTAACATGGAATTAGCATGAGCCAAGGCTCATTGCACTTGGAGCATGAGTAAACCCTCATTACACATGAAGCACGAGTGAAACCTCATAGAATTGAATTAGAATGAGTCAACACCCATTTCACATGATGTATCATGATACTATACTTTACCCAATGCATTGGAGTGCTATCAGGGCACACCCATCTTAAACATTTCATTTCATGCATAAGTGTTCCATATGGATCATATAACATGGAATCAATCAACATCATAAGTATTTAAACGATTAAGTAATTTGGAATAAATACATTAAAGTAACATTAAATAGGTATATGTGGATAAAGGTGAATACCCTTGATAGAAACATGGGTATGGTATTCACTACACAATGATCTTGGCTTGGAAAAATGCGGTGCAATTTCGGCAGCATAACGGTGTGACATAAGGATTAATGAAAATAATTGATGAGATAGAAAAGGGTGTCTCATAATATGTACATGAAATGGATATTAAGGGGTTCATATGGATACATGTCCCAAAAAATGTAATGGAATTTAAATGCATAATACAAAATAAGTACATGGATGTAAAAGAGGATAGAGAAATCCCTCACAGAATTTCGGCATGGTAATAGGTGTACATGGGAGGCTTTAATGAGAAATAAAGGACTCTACCATCATCCAAACATAAATAGGACAATATGGTGGAGGTAAAAAATCATTCCCCAACATTTTTAATTGAAAACAAAAGGGCATAATAACTTAATGAAAATTAGAAAAAAACGAGAAAGGAAGAAATCCCTTACTTGGAAGTGTGCACCCAAAGGCTTGGGAGAGGCTTAAGAGAGGATTATTGGGATATTGGGGAACCTTGGGAGGATTTTAGAGAGAGGAGGGTAGGGGTTGGTCGAACTCAAAAGGATTTGAGTGAAGAGGAAGTGGGAGCTTGGGTGGGTTTATATAGGAAAGAAGAGGGAATTCTTTATTATTTAGGTTTGGGACATCTCACATTAAACTAATCAATACCACAAACCAGCCAATGATTTTACCATGGTTTTTTCCAAAGGGTAGTGGAAAAAAATATTTTATAAGTCCAATTTCTGAACTTCTTAAAATAATAGGGTTGCTTATGTGGAGGTGAGTCACACTCTCAAGGAAAACAATTTAAAAAGACAATAAGTCTTGGAGGGTCCACAAAAGTTTTTTAAAATAAATCAAACAAATATAAAATCACATTATTTTTATTCTAAAACATATATTGGCCGAAAATAATATTTATATTATTTTTTACCACACTATTGGGTCATTATAATGTCATAAAACACATTATATACTTAAACAATATTTAATTTTTCCCCTAAAATTTGACTGTCTCAGAAAATTATAAAAAATTCACCGTTGGATAATTTTGATGTCCTGATTCCAAATATAATATTAATTTTATCTAAATGATTTTATAAATATGTGAATTTTTACTTTTAAAATAAAAACTGACATTTACCGAAAATTCATGGGTTTTGACAAAAACAGTTTTCAAATATTAATAAAAATTACAACTGTATTCATAAAATTATATGATCATTTATATTTAATAAAAATTAATTTAATAATAATATTTTATGAAAATATTATTTAATTCAAAAATCCATTAATTCATCAAAATAGATTTCTTAGTTGAATATTAACTAAAAATACTATTTATGCTTTAAAAAATATTTACAAAGTAACCATAATAAAATGAATGCACATTATTTATACAAAAATAATGTACATTGTCATAGTGCTAGGGTTTTGTTACATAACCCCTAATAACACCCGAATAAGACCAAAGGGTAAGGTGTGCGATGGTGACAGACTCTTGGGGTGGCTTGGATAACATCGCTCGGGTGGTAATCTTTATTAACTTCCACTTCTCCCGTAGTCGGTTCCCCTCAAGCTTAACATGTTCAAGAATGGATTGGGTTTGGTCAAGAGTGAAGCCCAATGACACCACCTCCTGTCTGAGCTCCGACAAATGGGCTTCGTGTGGGGCAAGTATACTAGATGAGGCCATCACTTCCTTTTTCTGGGTAAATTGGATTTGTTAAAGCCCTATATTTATACTAATCATGTGATCACTGTTCAACGACTATATTTGCAATAGTCACAATTCATAACCATATTTTGAAATCCAGAAACATAAAACCAATGAAGTTAACATTTTATATAACCATAATAAGACATTTAATTTGATCAAGTGTAATTTTTATTAATTAAAGTTTGGGTCGTTACATATACTCCTTTCATGCACCAAGCCTCATGAGGTTCTGACCTCATAACTAATGAAAGGTTCTACTCAAAGCTCTAAGGATTACAAAAACTACGAGAATACAATCCATGAGCTCTGTCATACTAGATGACACACGTTGGAGAGATACACTCTACTGGGCCTCACACCACCGTCCTAGATGGCCTATCCGAGAGATCAGGCTCGTCAGATATCGTCACTGAGAACATCATGCTAAAACAGTGAAAACACAAAAAATTTCAGATAGGGGATCACTTCTAGGGCCCGTTAGGGGATACAAGAACCCACTCTGGTAAATTGTAGATCTCACAGATAGAGGATCACACCCAAAAACCACTGGGGGATACCACAACCCACCCTGGTGCTCCACAGATCACATCACTTAGATAGAGGATTGTTGCCTGTGTAAAGGTGGTCACGATGATACCAAAACCCCATCTGGTATAACTCGCAATGTAGGGGATCGAACCGATGATGCACCAACCCTACCAAAACCATACGCTGAGTAGGGTATCATATAAACAATGATTCTGAAACCCTACTGAAACCACATGTTGAGTAGGGGATCGTATAACCAATGATTCTGCAACCCTACTGAAACCATTCTTTGAGTAGGGGATCATATACCCGACGATACCAAAACCCGAATAAACAAACTTTAGCATAGGGGATCATATTATCGATGATGCCTCAAACCCTATATATTTGACCTGCTAGATAGGGGATCACTACCCATATATAAGCAGTCCCAATGATACGCAAAACCCAATCTAGGGAAGTGAAGCTAGAGGATCCCACTCTGGACCCACCGGAGGGATGTCACAACTCTATCAAGAAAACATCCTATCGAGGGGATCACAAAACTATAATAGGGTTGTAATTCCACATAAACCCTCATAGGAATGAACCAAGGGAGTATACTCAACCACTACTTGTCCAAACATTTCTAACCCAAGTGACCAGAAAAATCGCCACACCACGCACCTCCTAGGCCCGAACCGAGACCACCACCATATTCTATGCGAAAAAACGTAGGATAGTATATTTACTCGCCTGAAACAGACAACCGGTAAAAAAGGTACTATTCAATGTAGAAAGACTGGGTGGGGCCCATACTTCGATCCCAAAACTCATCAAGCTGACTGCACTATTGCGATCCCCTGGAAAAAATGCACGAGATCGACTACTCGTTCGTCCAAAATGGACACTCGGTGAAAAGTATCATTTCTCCGTAAACATCCAAAAGCAGCCTTGTGGTCCCCACATTTTGATCTCCGTCCCAACACCTGGAAACTATCTTGAAAAGTCTTACTTAATATCAAGATCACAACTTCATTGACGACACGTCAATCAGACGCTCTGTGTAAAAGTTACAGCGGGTCGAAGTTGAAAATAATAAAATATTATTATTATTTTGAACCTCATGGCCCTGGGCCAAAAAACATACTCATAAAATTCCCAAAGAATCCTCCTAGATTCCATCCCATCACGAGGATTGCATTGCAGCAAACAGATCGCAAATCGGACTTACGGTTTGTGAGTTATGGGGGTTTAAAGAACCCTTGGAAAAATATGGCCGGACCACCGCAGGGTCGCCGGAAACCACCACCTCCACCTGACCGGACCAGCGGCGCCTGCCAGAATCTACCGCACCGCCGCCAGAAACTAGGTTTTCCCCTAGAAAACTTTTGGGAGCCACAGAGAACATCCCAATGCTCCAAATTTAGTTCCGAAACATGTTTAGAAAAGCTCGGGACCCGAACTACATAACCCTTATGATGATTTGAAGAAAAACAACGCATAAATGGGATCTGAGATTTTAAAACTCAAACAGCCTACCTTGCCGGTGAAATGCCGATGCTTCTTGGCCAGATACACGCTCCAAAGCTGCTGCTGCACCATTAGAGAGCGATCACCGTCAAGATGTGAGCTCAACGACACCTTGTTCTTCAATTTCCACCGATTCGTCATCGAAGGAGGGATGAGGTGGCTGTTACACATACAGGGGGGGGGGGAGAATATTAGATATTTTTTTTAAACAGATATCAGCTCAACTTCCCAGCTTGACACACCCCTGACCCGACACACAACACCAACACAGATTATGTCGCACCTAGGGTAAACACGGTGTTCTGAACTCAACCGTGGTCTCAGAATTTCGATCCGAGGCTCCATTTAGAAGTTATTAGAGATGAAGCTCAAAAATAAACTTTTCCATTTATTTACGAAAATGACCTTGGTGGCGTTTTCCATAGAAGGCCCGTGCCAGAAATTTTTACACCCCTACTAGGGTAAAAAACACACTCCGGACACAACCGTTCCCTCAGATTTCTAATCCAAGATATCATTTAGGAGAAAACACAACCCCACCACGTGTATAGTAAAAAAATACTTAATATTTTTATAAAACTAATTCTAGGCACACCAGGCATCAGAATAGCACACCGTCTTCACGTCTAGCTCTGGAAATATCCATAGAAATATTACAAAGTCCGACAGCGCCAAAACACGAGTCACTACAAACACATTATGAACTTTAGAGAGACTTGGTGGCACTTCCAAACAGTAAGCTATGACTCCAATTCGATCCATAATTTCAAAAGGTCCAATGTACTTGGGGCTTAATTTTCCCCCCTTACTAAATCATACAATACCCTTCCATGGAGATACCTTTAAGAAAATATGATCTCCTTCTTGAAATTCCAAATACTTCCTTTGGTTATCAGTATAGATCTTTTTCCTACTTTGAGCTATTTTGATATGGGTTTGGATAATATTCACCTTTTCTGTTATTTCCTCAATAAGTTCAGGGCCTAAGAGCTTTATTTCACCAACATCATCCCATCAAGTTGGTGTATGACATCTCTTTCCATATAATGCTTCATATGGTTCCATCTGAATACTTAAATAAAAGATATTGTTATAGAAAAATTCTACAAGAGGTAAATACTGATCCCATATACCTTGAAAGTCAAGTGAAAAAGACCTCAACATGTCTTCCAAAGTTTGAATAGTTCATTCTGATTGTCCATCAGTTTGTGGGTGGTAGGCAGTGCTCAAACGAAGATGAGTATCTAGGGCCTTCTGAAATTTTTTCCAGAATTGTGATGTAAAATGGGGATCAAGACCAGAAAAAATTGATAAGGGTACACCATGAAGCCTTACAACATCATTAATATATAGTCTTTCCAAAATTTTAAGTGGTAAATCTTCTCCTATAGCAATAAAATTTGTTGATTTTGTAAGATGATCAACAATGAACCATATCACATCATTCATTCTTGGAGTCTTTGGTAGCCCTATGACAAAGTCCATCATAATATCATACCATTTCCACATAATAATTGGACGGGGTTGCATGAATCCTCTAGGATTTTGTCTTCCAGACTTCAACTATTGACAAACCAAACATCTCAACACGTAATCAACAATCTCCCTCTTCATGTTTTCTCACAAAAAAAAGTTCATTTAGATCTCTATACATATTTGTGATACCAGGGTGTATAGAGAAATTAGAGCTATGATGATCATTCAATAGTTCCCTCTTTGGCTCAGGAATAGTGGGAACACAAAATCTCTTTTTAAATTTCAATATTCCACCTTCATATATGAAGTTAATCAAATTCCTATCATTTATAACTTTAATTTTCTTTTGAAACTCCTCATCATCATCCTGAGAATTTTTTATCCTTTCCAGTAAAGAAGGTTTGGAAACCATTTGAAAAAGTAGTGATGTGTTACCTTCCATGATAATTCCCATATCTAACTTTACTAGATCCATGAACATATGATCCCTTTAAACTCTCATCTTGTTCCGAATTCTGTGGTCCTTTCTACTCAAAGTGTCTACCACCTTATTTTTGTTCCCCAAGTGGTAGTGTATTGTGAAATAATAATCCTTAAGTAGATCAATCCATCTCCTTTGTCTAATGTTTAGTTATTTCTATGAGAAGATATATTTCAAACTATTATTATGGCATCCCACCTTTTTATTACATAAATTTTCATTACATTTTACAATCAAAGGATCTTTAAAGTCCAGTGTCTTGGAAACAAGGAACAATATACATTAAAACATTAAACATTATTCTAATAAACTTGTAAGGATTCATTAAAGGTTCATCCTAAGTATAATTACTGCATCACATAAGCTGGATACATACATCAAAGGAAAGGGTGAGCAGAAGGCCCAGTAAGGAAAGCAAGGGAATCGATTTACTTGTGATATCAATAAGAACTTGATGAAAAACATAAAGACATAAGCAATGGAAGAAGAGGCATATCATAATAAAAAATAAATTGAACAATAACTTGAATATGTGGTACAAAATTTAATTTATACATTCATTAACATATCTCCAAGGTTCATCCCCAAGTTTCCTTAAAAATTACCAGGGTTATTCACCAAGGTATCATGAACTTTTCATCTCTAGAGATTAAATTATTTACCCAATGCATTGGAGTGATCTTAGGGTGAAACCTTAATATGTATTTATTTTCATGTGAGACACATAGATCATAATCATAAATTTCATAAATAACCAAAAGAGAATAAAAGAAATGGGGTTCATATCAAAATCACGACATTTTAAAAAGTGTTTAAAAACAAGATCATTAGGTCATTTATAACACACAGAAAGGGAATAAGGGTTTTATGTATGTAAATTATAGAATAAAGAATATAATTTTATGTATTTATGAACAACCCTAGAAACGAAATATGTCTGGGTATTCACATAAATAAGATAAAATAATTTCCTGAGAGAAAGAGATAAATTTTGAGATGAAATTTCTGCAACATAACGACTATATAACATGGTTTTAAAAAACAATAAAAAGAGAGGGGAAACAGGTATCCAATACATAAATTAATTATTTTACTATATAGGTACGTAATAAAATATAAATAATATCATGGCATGGATATTTTAATGAAATACCACATAAAAAGGAAACTTGAAAGAAAAGAGAAGATGCGATTTCTTTTATGAAACATTCGGCAGCCTAACGACGTCACTTAAAAATCCAGAAACTCAGTTGATGAGAGCGGAATGGGTATCTCATAGTTTTAAAATAAAATGTAATGCAATAATAATATATAAGAACATACCCTCACATAATAAAATGGAAATTAGGGGACACAACATAAAGGAAGTCATGACTAAAAGAGGAGGGTGAAAGGTTCTCTTACCATGAAGAGTGACTTCAAAAAACTATAAGGTTGTGACCTTAGGGGGATTGGGGGAACCTTGTAAGGACTAATTGGAAGGTAAAAAGACTATAGATTCATTGATGAGGAATTTGGAATGAAATTAATGAAGTAATGTGTTGGTATTTATAGCAAAAGTGAGGGAATATTTAATTAATTTCCAAGGGACACCTCAAAAATGGTGTTTGCAAAACCATGGGCTTACCCATGGTATGGGCCAATTTGGACACCTAATAACATATATTACTATTCAAAAGTTGATCATAATTATTAAATCAATATTATATCATTAATTATGTCATTAAACACCCCGAAACTCAAAACTGTATTTTTACTATTCACTGAAAGACAAAACATTTTATAAAAATCTAAAAAATACACCCTAACCTAATTTCGATGCTATGAATTCAAAAATGAACTCCATTTTATGAAAATAACTTTATAAACATTTTTAATTTATTTTTTTAAAATAAAATCATTATTTATTCAAAAAAATAACTCTAAAACAATAACTCGTTTTGTAACACCTTGAGAAAGTAATCAAGGTCCCATTAAATTATCGTATAACCATAAGAAAATAAAGTAAAAATTTATGATTACATTTTATGAAAATACATTTCCATTTTAAATTATTAAATTAATTACAAAATTTTAAATAAAATATTTATGACATTCCAAAATACCAAAACTTATACTGTGATAATTTTTTCACTTTTAAGATATCTAAATTGTATTTATACATTCATGAGTGAAGTTTCAATTTTTTGGCTGATTTACTATTAATTACTATTCATAAGGGAATGTTACTATTTACTAAAAAATTATTTTGATCTTATTTAACCACATTTCTCACACTGATTACAACCATGTAAGATAGATTTTTGAAAATCATTTCACAGAAAAAGTTATTTAATAATAAAATAGTTTTTTACTATTCATAAAAAAATATTATTCATTGAAAAAATGAAACTTCTTATAAAACTACTAAAAATTCTCCCAAGACTAATTTTGACATTTAGAATTCAAAAATGATGTTTATTTAACCATAAAGATTCTATAAGTATAAGAAATTTTAACTTTTAAAATATAAAAATCCTTAGTTTTTAAAAATAATAGCAGATAGAGAATGAATAGTGAAATTGCATAGTGAGATTTCTGACACAAAAAATAAAATTATTTGATAATTTAAATTTTAAAAGGGGTGTTTTAATCATAATATTTAATTAAATTAATCATTATTCCATATACCTTAATTTTTGGTAATAATTATATCATTTCTAAAAACTACATTTTGGGTCCGAAGTAATTTGATGTGCTTTAATTGTAAAACATAATAAAATGTTATTAGGAGGAAAGAGATCTATAAATAAAAGGAGTTCATTTTTTTTTCAGGTCGTTACATTCTTCCCCCATTAAATAAATTAAGTCCTCACAATTTTCTCTTATTAGAAATTTAGTTCTATTAGGAAACTTATCATTATAACGTAATTTCATGTCTTAAAAAAATATCATTCTTTAACAACAAGTACATTTCTCTATAAATATTTCATAATGATGCCTAAAAAGCTTATGATTAACCAAATATATCCCCTTGGAGTGTCAAACCAGGAGTGCAATAAGGCCCATTATCGTGTACCAGGATACCCCAGATCAAGCCCGAAACTCCTTGTCAGAGTTTTCACTCCTAGGTACATCTGTTCCAGAGCCACATCAACTTGTTCGTATCTAGAAAAAGATTTATTTTTTCAGAAACCACTTAATTAATATTTCACCAAAATACTAAGATTTTTTCCAATATCTAAACTTTTATATAGGTTTCTTCCTAAAGTTTTCATAGCCCAATTTACATAAACAACTAAACTATCCTTTGATACCGACTATGGAATACCACCTTTTTATTACATAACTTTTCATTACATTTTACAAATAGAGGATCTTTAAAGTCGAGTGTCTTGGAAATCAGGAAAAATATACATGAAAACATTAAAAATTCTTCTAATCCACTTTTAAGGTTTCATCAAAGGTTCATCCTAAGTACAATTACTGAATCACATAACCTGGAGACATACATAAAAGGAAAGTGTGAGAATAAGGCCTAGTAAGGAAAGTAAGGGAATCAATTTACTTGTGATATCCATAAGAATTTGATGAAAAACATAAAGACATGAGCCATGGAAGAAGAGAAATATCATAATAAAAAGAACTTTAAGAATAACTTGAGTATGTGGCTACAAAATTTAATTTAGACATTCATGAACATACCACCAAGGTTCATCCCCTAGGTTTTTTAAAAATTACCAGGGTTATTCACTAAGGTATCGTGAAACTTGTCATCTCTAGAGATTAAATTCATTAACCAATGCATTGGAGTGCTATCAGGGAAAACCCTTAATATGACTTTTTTTCATGTGAGACACATATATAATAATCATATATTTCATAAATAACCCAAATAGAATAAAAGAAATGAGTTTCATATCAAAATCATGATGTTCTAAAAAGTATTTAAAAACTAGATCATTATGTCATTTACAACCCATGGAAAGGGAATAAGAGGTTTATGCATGTCAATTACAGAGTCAAGAATATAATTTTTATGTATTTATGAACACACCTAGAAGTGAAATAGGTCTGGGTATTCACATAAATAATATAAGATAATTTCTTCACAGAAAGATGGATAAATTTGGAGATGAAAGTTCTGCAGCATAACATCCATATAACATGGTTTTAGAAAACAATAAAAAGAGAGGGGACAAGTGTCTACCATCCATAAATGAATCATTTCACAGTATAGGTACATAATAAAATAGAAATAAGATCATGGTGTGGATATTTGAATGACATACCACATAAAAAGGAAACATGAAAGAAAAGAGAAGATGCAATTTCTTTTACAAACAATTCTGCAACCTAACGACGTCACTTAAAAATCTAGAAAATCAGTTGATGAGAGCGGAAAAGGTATCTCATAATTTGGACATAAAATGTAAAATAAAAATGATATATAATAACATAACCCAACATAATAAAATGGAAACTAGAAGACATAACATAAAGGAAGTCATGACTAAAAGAAGAGGGTGAAAGGTTCCCTTACCTTGAAGAGTGACTTCAAAAAAAAAACTAAGGTTGTGACCTTGGGGGGCTTGATGGAACCTTGGAAGGACTCCTTGGAAGGTAAAAAGACAATAGATTTGTTGAAAAGGAATTTGGAATGAAATTAATGAAGGAATGGGTTGGTAGTTACAGAAAAAGTGAGGGAATATTTAATTAATTTCCAAGGGAAACCTCATTAGTGGTATTTGAAAAACCATGGGAAACCCATGGTATTTTACCATGACATTTTCCACTTGTAACACCTCATAACATATCTTACTATTCAAAAGCTGAACAGAATTATTACATCATTTTTACATCATTAATTATGTCATTAAACACACTGAAACTCAAAACTGTATTTTTACTATTCACCGAAAAACAAAACATTTTATAAAAATCTCATAAGTTCACCCAAACCTAATATTGATGCTCTGAATTTAAAAATGAACACCATTTTATGAAAATAATTTTCTAAATTTTTTTAATTTAATTTTTAAATAAAATCATTATTTATTAAAAAACAACTCTAAAACTATAACGTGTTTTGTAACACCTTGAGAAAGTAATCAAGGTCCCATAAAATTATCATATAACCATAATATAATAAAGTAAAAATTTATGATTAAATTTTGTGAATATACATTTCCATTTCAAATTATTAAATTAATTATAAAATTTTAAATAAATTTTTATGACATTCAAAAATACCAAAACTTATACTATGATTGTTTTTTCACTTTTAGGATGTCTAAATTGTATTTATACATTCATGGGTGAAGTTTTTATTTTTTTGGATGATTTACTATTCATTAATATTCATAAGGGTATGTTACTATTCACTAAAAAATTATTTTGATCTTATTTAACCACATTTTTACCTTGATTACCTCCATGTATGAAATATTTTTTGAAAATCATTTCACATAAAAAGTTATTTAATAATAAAATATTTTTTACTATTGATCAAAAAATACTATTCATCAAAAAGTTGAATCTTCTAAGAAAACTATTAAATATTCATGAAAGATTATTTTTGACATTTAGAATTCAAAAATGATGTTTATTTAACCATAACAATTCTCTAAGTTGGAGAAATTTTAACTTTTAAAATATAAAAATCCCTATTTATTAAAAATAATAGCGGATAGAGAATGAATAGTGAACTTTCATAGTGAAATTTCTAACAGAAAAAAAATTATTTTATCATTTAAATTTAAAAAGGTGTTTTTAATCATACTATTTAATTAAATTAATCCTTGTTCCATATGCCTTAATTTGTTGTAATAATTATATCATTTCTGAAAACTAAAATTTGGGTCTGAAGTAATTTGATTTTCTTCTATTGTAAAACATAATAAAATGTTATTAGGAGGAAAGAGATCCATAAATAAAAGGAGTTCATTTTTTCCGGGTCGTTACACTTATGATCTGTATATATCTCACATTTTTCACTATAGAGGTATTGTCTCCAAATCTTCAGAGCAAAGATTAACGCTGCTAACTCAAGATCATGAGTTGTATAGTTTGGTTCATGAATATTTAGCTACCTAGATGCATAGGAAATAACTCCAACAGTCTTTATAAGGACACAACCAAGTACTTTCTTTGATGCATCACTAAAGATCACAAATCCATCTCTCCCTGATGGTAGAGTCAAGATTGGAGAATTCAGTAATCTTCTCTTAAATTATTTAAAACATTCTTCACATTCCTTTGTCCATACAAACTTAACCCCTTTTCATGTAAGATTGGTCCTTGGGTTGGCTAAACGGGAAAAGTTCTGAACGAAATGCTGATAATAACCTGCTAAACCAATAACACTATGTACCTCAATTATGTTTGTTGGAGTAGGCCATTCTTTCACAGTTTTTGTCTTCATAGGATCTACAAATATTTCATCCTTAGACACAATGTGTCCCATAAAGTAAACCTATTGGAGCCAAAAAACACACTTTCTAAACTTCCCATATAATTCATTTCTTCTAAGAGTCTTCAGTATAGTGCGCAAGTGATTTTCATGATCTTCCTAGATTTTAGAGTATACCAGGATATCATCAATAAACACCACTACAAAGTCATAAATATATTTCTTGAAATCTCTATTCATTAAATCCATGAAAATAGAAGGTGCATTAGTTAGTCCAAAAGGCATTACTGTAAACTCATAATACCCGTACCTGGATCGAAATCCTATTTTTTGAATGTATTCCTTCCTCACAAGAAACGGATGATATCTATATCAAAGATCAATTTTGGAAAAATATTGGTCTTCATGAATTTGATCAAATAAATCATCAATTCATGATAGATGATACTTATTCTTTATTGTAATAGAATTGATTTCCCTATAATCAATGCATAGCCTCATGGATCCATCTTTCTTCTTGACAAAGTGGACAGGGGCTCCCCATAGAGAAACACTAGGTCAAATAAATCCTTTATCACTCAATTCCTATACTTTTTTATTTAGTTCCACTAACTCCACATTGACCATTCTATAAGGGGTCTTTGATATGGGCCTTGAACCAGGAATTGAGTCAATGGAAAACTCAATTTACCGCTCTGGAGGATTTCCAGGTAAATCCTATGGAAAGACGTCAACATATTCTTGCACAATAGTTATATCTTATATTTTAACATTCTTTTCCCCACTTATAGTTATTACATTCCATCCCTCCCCAATAATTGAATTCAGTAGAGATTCTGGGGTCGATCTAGATGATAATCAGATAGTGATGTTTCATCCCTAAAGATAAGGGATTCCACATCATCCTAAAAAATTGTAACCTCCTTTTTATTGCAATAAAGTTTCACATCATGTTTTGAAAGCCAATCCATACCGAGGATTATATCAAATTAAATCATGGGTATGATAATAAAACCAACAGATAACACACGTTTATAAGCCATAATGGGGAATTCATGACACAACTTTGTTGCAATGATACTTCCCTTAGGATTTTTTACTAACAACTCCCTTATTAAACCAGATTGGAAATATCTTATTTTCATGGAAAATTGGGATGATATGAAAGAATGCGATGATCTATAATCAAATAAATAATTGGCTAAGTTTGATGAAACTATTAATGTACCTACCACCACTTCGTTAGAAACTTCAACCTCTGTAGTTGCGACTGCATAAGCTTTGCCTTGATCCCTTGGCCTTCTTTGGGGAACATTTCCCTGACGCTTAGGACATTCATGTGCATAATGTCCCATCTCCCTGTAATTGTAGCATTGAATATTGGTAGCTTATTTCTTCCCTTTACAATCCCGAGATAGGTGGAGTTTTTCTCTGCACTTGTAACAGACTCCAATTCCCTTCAGGAAATTTCCAAGGTGTTTCTTCCCACAATTACTATAGGATGGAAATTCAACTCTTCCCTTATTCCCCATTTACTTATTTCCTTTTCCAAAGTTTTCAGAAGCCCTCTTCTTATCTTGTTTTCCTTTAAATTCAAAAGACTTAGAAAATTCCTTTTCTGTCTTCATAGCACTTGAGAATATATCTTCATGTGGTGATAAACTTTGGGAGACTATATCCCTTCAGAGTAATGGTTTTAAACCATCAAAGAATCGATGAATTTTTCTCCTTGGATTACGTATGTAGTCCGTAACATGCCTTGACAGCCTTGTAAAGTTATCTTCATACTTGGCAACATTTTTATCCTCCTTCTTCCTCATATTCAAGAACAACCTCTCCATATATGCTCGTTGTTCATGAGGGAAATATTTTTCCTATAAATATTTCATTAAAATCCCTCCATTCCATCTATTCTATTTTTTCCTCCTCCTTTTTGTTTTGGATTAACGACCACTACTGACCCGCATCTCCGGATAGACGATAAACTGCCATGACAACCTTCTCTCTTTTCTTACATCCCAAAGAAAGGAATATATTCTCTAGAGAACTTATCCACTACTCAACTAAAAATGTGTTTGTAGTACCATTGAATGATGGAGGATATTGTCGCATAAAGTGATCTAATATATCTCCTCCACATGGTGGATCTAGATTCTTCATACAGGTAAGGTTATTATTCATAACTTGAGTAAGTTGTCCCAGTGTAGTTATAAGTTGCTCAACACCAGTCACAACACCAGATCCAACATCACTATCTTGTATCAGAGGGAAATACCTATATGGGACACATACATTCATGTGGTTTCCATTTCTTCCACTAGGTTCCATTTATAAATAATTTCATACACTATATTAGGTTATGAATCATAATGTATAATCTCAATGTAGAAAAAATACTTAGCATAAATAAGAATTCATAGCTAATATCTTAATCATAAAAATGGTATCTTTGATGAAAAAAATTACATTTAAATATTTCATAATAGCTTGTAAAAAAATGTGAATTATCATAATCATATCCCCCAGGAGTGTCAATACCAAGAGTGCAGCAAGGCCCATTGTCGTGTACCAGGATTCCTCGGGTGAAGCCCAAAACTCTTTATCGGAGTTTTCAATCCTAGGTACATCTGTGCTAGAGCCACATATACCTGTTTGTATCCAGACATGGATGTATTTGCTATAAAGATCCACACAATCTATTCTTTACCAAAATTCTAGGAAATTATTTTATGTTTATCCTCAAATACAATCTTAGGGACTCTTCCCCAATCTACGTTTTCTAAATCTAGTTTCCAAGTTTTCTACTAAAATTCCTTTGATACCAACTGTAAGGACCTGACCCCAGTTGCCCGGAGTTGGTGGCTTATTTAATTAAATTGGAATATAAACAAGGAATATTCGTCTCTAAGGACCGAGTAGTTTAGTATTATTTGAAACAAGATAAATATATAAGTTCAACATTACAACAGGAAAATAAAAACAACATAGAAACTCCTTTGAACACATCCATAATTATTAAGTTATTTCAGCATGTCATTCATAATAAAATTCTTCATGTACTAAGAAAATGAAACATAATAAAGGGGTGAGCTCAAACACTCAGTTAGGGTAATCAATAAAGTGGAAGATATATAAACATTAGACATGTTGAATAACTAAAAACATATGCCTTTAACAAATAATAAACTTGAACATGTTATGGTAGGAATAAGAGTTGAGTAAATAATACCATAATAAAACATAATCATGGGTATTATACTAGTCAAATAACAACATGAACCATCAATACTATTTTCATAATGAGGGAATACATAATGTGGGACATCATTACTATACTATCAAGGCCTCGTACCCAGACCATAAATAATCATTTTGTAAAGGCCTTGTGCCAAGACAATAATTTATCTCATGAGACATACTGATGAATTTAGGGACTATAGCGGGACCCAACCATCACATAATAAGTCCAATATATTCCATATATGATCTATGATAAACACAATCAACATATACATTCATATTGAAACTAACATATGAAATGTATCTAACTTTCCCCAATCATTAAACATAAAAACTAACCATTCGATGTAATATGGTGAATGGTTTCAAGAAGTCACATCCACATTAAAACTATTCATAAACCTTCCAATTAAATATGGTATATGACATCATAAATTATTAATCCCAAAAATACATAATAATAAATAAGAGTGTTGAAATAGACGAAAATACTCTTATAAAACCATTAAGTAATTCATGAGAAAAATACTCTTTTATTTTAAAAAGAAGAGTTATTTTGGAAAATTATTTCTATAAAACTAGAACTTAAGTAATATATTATTTTCATAATAAAATTAGTTATTTTAGAAATATAATGGTTGCTAAAAATAGATTATATATTTCCCTTGAAATTGCGTAAGATTTTGAGAAATTCCCTTGAATCGAGATTGTATTTTGGAAATAATTTTGAAAGTTCCTTTTAAAATGTGTAACTCGCCATAAAATAAGGAAGGATTCTGTTTGGTAAAAATATGTATAACACTCAAATATAATTTATAAGGAGTACATAATAATACATAAGAATTTTATTGAGGTAATTATACAATAAAAGTAACCCTAATGAAAATGGAAGTTTAGGTGGAAAAACCCTTACCATAAGTCCGAATGTGTTACCCTATTGAAATTAAGGTCCTGGAATATGAAATTAGAATTATTAATAACTTAACTGATAACATATTATACATGTATTTATTTTATCATAATTCTGTTTATTTCATTTATTTCTGTATTGATAAGTTATAATATCAAATTCTGTCGTTCCAGAGTGTTCGTTTTCTTGATTTTCATAATCAGTTCACTTGTTTTTAAGTAATGGAGTTCATTTGGAATGATTGTAAATATCTAGGATTGAAATTAAATATTATTTATGAACATACAGAATTGTTAATGGTCATTTCTATCATTTGGTTACATGGAATTAGGATGAATCATTAGATGACAACCACTTAGATTATTTGGCGGTATTTGGATTATTATGAAGTAGTTTTGTCATATAAATTAATAATATGTACATATAATGGTTACTAAATATTAATTAGGTTATAATACAAATATTATTGTATGGTTCAACCATAATTTTTTTTCATGACCAGTAATGAAGGAGAAATTAAAGAACTAAACTTCGTCATCCACGAAGGTTATAAATAGGAACCTCATGGACGTTGATTTTGTTTATAAAAATAAAAGGGAGGGAGTAAGAATATTGATGATGGTTTTTAAATTAACATGATATAATAAAGTATATATATTATACTAGAGTTATCATGGTCATTTGGACAGAGGAGGTGAGGAGAGGATAATAAAAGAAGATAAATTGAAATGAAACTAAATGAAAAAGAAGCGTGCTTTACCTCTTGAAATAGCCTCCTTGAGAACCTCTTTAAGGGAAGGGGTTTTGGTATTTTGGAAAGAAAAAGAGCTTCTTGGAAGTGGGGAGTGACTAGTGAAGGGTAATTGGGTATATATTTGAGGATATTCAAGTCTTAGAAGAGTGAAGATAAAAGGAAGTGAGGAGGGGTTTTTATAGTGGAGGAGAGGAGTGAGTTTTGAATATTTAATTAATTATTTTTTTATTTCCCTCAAGACAACCAATAGTGTTGTTTCATGTGACCCCTAATAGTAATAAGTGCATGTGATTTCAAACCAAGTGACCTTAAATCACTTATGATGTCATAAATAGTGTATTTAATTGATAATTTGTATATATGGTATTTTACCGTATTTCACAATTCATCAATAATTCTAGAATTTTAGAAAAATCCCAAAAATTCACCCCTACCATTTTTTGACGCGTATAATTAAAAAATGAAATCCATTTTTATAAAATAATTTTCTAATTATTATTAATTAATTTTTAAATAATATCATAGTTAATTAAAAAAATAACAATTTTAAATGTATAATTAGTTTTATATCACATTGAAAAAGTAATTAAGATCCCATTATATTATTACCTTAAGAAAATAAAATAATATCATTATTTACTATTCATAATGGTCATATTACTATTAATATTACTATTTATAAGGATATGTTACTATTCATAAAAAATAATGTTTGTTCTATCAGATTCCCAATGACATACTGATCACAACTCTAGATGACCATTTTTTGAAATTCAAAACATATAAGAGGAAAATTTGTGTTTAATGGATAGATTATAAAATGTATTGTTTTATAGGGTTGCAATGTTTCATGAATTCAATATTTATTTTCAAATCCACGGGGTGTTACACAAAAATATTAGTATAGGCTATACCAATGATTTATAGGGACGTTTGCCAAACTTCCTTGGTATAGACCTATGATAAGGTGTTTGAGAAACTATTGGTACAAGTAGTGTTAAAAAAAGATTGACTGCATTTGATCCCATCATGTTTGACTTATATTACAAATACCTTATCACTAAGATACATTAAATTTTGTGAACATAATATTATAAATATATATATCTATATTAAAAATTAATTTAAATTTTTATGTATTCAATTTTATTTTATAAAAGAATAATTATAAAATATGAATACCTATACCAAAAGTTTTGGAAACCATTGGTATAGGTATTTGGATTTTTGGGACCTATACCAACGGTTGTTTCAAAAATGTTGGTATAGGGGATTATTATGGAATCTATGCCAATGGTTTTAGATAAAACGTTGGTTTAGATATGACCTATACCAATGGGTTTTCCAAAAATGGAACTTTCTGGAACACCCTTTATCTTTTAATAATGATATGACACTATTCCAAGATAAATGGATCAAAAGTTTTAAAATAATGGACTATTGAGTTCCTTTGGTTCGATAAAGACTCAAATAAGTATTTCTTCACATGTTTTAAACATTATATAGGGTTTTTACTATTATGTTTTTACATTTTACTCATTTACCTTTAAATTGGGTAATTAGTTTTTAACTAAGTGATTTTATTTTTTTATTAAGAATATAAAATAACCCATATAAAAATTTGGGTGTGATAGAACTAAATTTATTATATATTTACTACAATTAAATTTATAATTTTTATAAAATTAACCTTTAAATTAAAATAGATAATGTGTAGAAAACATGTTTTAATAGCAAAATGATATTTTAACCATTATGGATTCCTAATACTATTCAATTTCGATTACCAATTAAATGAGTGTTTATATATCAATTTATGTTATTATTTATCATATTATATTAAATATATAAATAAATTCAATTGAATTAATTCGATAATTTTTTTTTGATATTAATAAAACATAATTTTAAAATAAAATTTTCACCATTATAGTGGTAATTAACATTAATCCTAATAATTTATTTTTTTTTAAAAATATATAATTATCCATATTAAGTAATATGAAAACTATTATCTCAAATATAATATTCATTTTATTAAATGAAATTTCTAAATGTATGGAAATTAATCTTAAATTTAGAACATGTAGCGCTTAAAAACCTAATTTTAGGATAATTATATTTTTAAGAATAATGTTTATATATAGAAAAAATATCAATGTTATCGATTATAATGATATTAAACATAATATAATTTTTTAAGTAAGAGTTATGTGACATTAAAATAACCCAAAACCTAATTTCCCCATATGTAAATTAAATTAAATAAACAAATGAAAAATAGATTTTAGAAAATATTGCTAAATTTCCTAAAATGTTATACTTTTATTTTATAAATTCAACACAGTATTTTCAAATTATTCATTTCAGTTTAAGATATTTATTTTTTATTGGGATTTTTTTTTCAAAAACATTCAAGTTAAAATGTCATAAAATTGACGGTATTATAAAAAATCAACATGTTTCTCTATTTACTTGAAAAAGATTAATTTAAAAAAGAAGTCCAAAAAATTTATACCAAACTAATATTTAAATTATTAATTAAAAAAATGATTATTTTTTATTGAATTTTAATTATTAATGTTTTATATTTTTATTTTATTATAAAATACAAAATATATAAAAATAAACTATATTTATTAAAAAACATGACATTTTAAAACATTAAGTTATTTTAATAAAATTTCTTAATATTTTTTCTAATTAATAGAGTATTAATATTTTATTTCATATATTTATTTTTTATCTGTTATCATAATAATATTTTAATGTCGATTAAGTTACTGAAGTATCGTTATTTTTTTTCAAGTTTGGTGTTGCGAGCAATGAAAGTAATGGAACTTAGTCTTTGTATAAAAGAAATTATATAGTAAAATATTGGGATGTTACATTATAGCCCCTTAAATAAATTACGTCCTCAAAATTTTAATTACATCTTGTTGATTAAATTAGATTATGGTATTCTTAACATATTCATAATTTAATATTTAACTTTTAATGTGAAATATACCATACAACATTAAGCTAGATCAAGATACTTCTCCTTCCTCCAAAAAATATTTATACAATTATATACCTATATATCTATATTTCATAATCTTATACTCTAAAAAATATATCCCCCATAAACCATCTTAATGAACAACACATTAAAAGAAAACAAAATCATATTTTCTTCTAAAAATCAATCATATATTTAATACTTAAATAAAATAATACACTAGCCAATATATACCATATTCCCAAGATGTGATAAAATTATCCAAAATATGAATATTATAAAAATCCCAAAGAAATTAATACTATATAATTTACTTCTCCCAAAATAACTCAACCCTTCATTACTTTTACAACATTCATATATTAAACCTAAGAGTTATCCATCCTCAACCATGTGTTCTTAAATATTTTTCTATATAAATATGAAATTATTATAAAATTATTATTT
The DNA here is from genome assembly GCA_963277665.1 of Viscum album. NCBI lineage: Eukaryota > Viridiplantae > Streptophyta > Magnoliopsida > Santalales > Viscaceae > Viscum > Viscum album. The sequence continues at coordinate 1,916,590,933 of OY728122.1, read as the reverse complement.
AATGTTATTGATACCACTAAACAAGTGATTCCCAACCATTAAATATAAACTATTAAATAACCATTGTTATATGCTTTACATAATTCCTAATAACTTTTAGAATACCACAAAATTCTATCAATATATATCACTTAACTATTGAAAATTTCTAGGAGCATCAAGTTATAATTTCTTTTAACACATCAAGCTTACTAACTTAGGTAATAAAATGTAACTCAATTTTTTATAATAATAATAATATATTAATATTAAACCATTTAGGTATTCTCTATAGAGGTTTCTTGATACATACCTTTCTCTACTTCATTTTCATGATCCCATTTGAAATATAACCAAAATAGTTATAATAAAATAAAAAAATATGAATATTAAAATTCATATAAAATGAAGTCTTCTCCTATGAAACCTTTATTTTAAATAATGACATAATTGTATCAACTGATAAATCTATATTGGTTATCCAAGGCATTTTTCTTACTAGGTTTACAATCCATACTAGCTAACATTATATTCTACTACTTCATAATGGTTCACAAAAAAGAATGTGGTTTTACTAAAGCATATCCCCCAGAGTGTATAACCTAATTTTTTGTTAGGAATATTTTTCATGCACCAGGTCATAGTTGAGTTAATAACCAAAACTACTTCTTTGAAGTTATTACCACTGGATATAATTGTTTCAGAGCTTTCATCAAATTTAATGTATCCATACATGGATTTATTTTATTAGAAAACCCAAAACCTATACTTTATCAAAATTCCATGATCTTAGCCTATACTTAGACATAACCATTAGAAATTTACCAAGGGTTTTATCTAAAGATATTTTATTCTAATACCCAGAATACTCAATATTACCTCAATGAACCTAGAGGGTTATCTATAACTTTGAAATCATAATCAACCATTAATTATAAACCTTTGATGAAATTTTTATCTCCTTTATTATCCTTAACTGATAACATCCTAATCTCTAAAGTTTTCTAAAATGTACTCTGATACCAAATATGATAACACATACCTAATAATTTAGTAATTACTTGAATTAAATTTAATATTTCAATGTACTAAAATCCTAATAACTTTTAGGTTTAGATTTTTTTTGGATTAAGAGAAAAAATTAACCAAAAAAACTCAATTATTTTTCAAATAAAGGATATTTTTCTTTGTAGTATGATAGAAAATGCTTAATATACAACAATTATTCAATAAGTGAGAATAATATGAGCATATGGGTATTGTCAAGATACATAATAAAATAATACCCAATAAATCATATATCATAAATCATGGACTAAATCAAAACATAAAATAAGACATGAATCAGAAGAGTGAGTTAATAAAAATGATCCATGGGCGCATAACATTGTCATGATTATCATTATAAAAGTATAAAATATCATGGAAAATAACTTAGAAATAATGAAAAACCAAAAACATTAGATGAAATTCGAGATAAAACTAATTATTTCCATTCTTATGGGAATAGAATCATTATGTTCATTCCTAAAAATGTGATCAAACCCATCATTCCCATGCTTGTGTGAACAGATGCATTTTGTCCACGTATGATAATATCATGAGATATAAACATAAAACAATACATTGGAGGGTGATATATGACCACTCCCATCCCCATACTTACATATATATTCTACTTATAGCCAATCTTAAATACATCTTAATGAACCCATTGAAAAATAATAGGTTTCTTAAACTTATTACATAATGTGAACTTAAGAAATCATAGGATATAAATTAAATCTCATTTCACAAAAGGATTTATATCTTTGATAGAAATTAACATCACATATTCCTTCCAAAGAATGAAGTTGGATGGACATATTTAAATAATATCCTTGAATCAGTAATAATATGTATCAAAGAACAATGAATTATATTAAAAAACTCTGTAGGAGCTCTAGAAAAATACACTTTGAATATAAAAAACACCCTTCATGTTTTTAAATAACATAATTTTTTTTAATAAACTAGAATGTTTTATATAAAATGACATAGTCGGTGAAAAGATGTATTCACATTGAAGAAAACTTAAAAATAGTTTTATAATTTTTTTAATATTACCATAACAAAGAAAATGTTATGAGTAACTTTCAAAATTAATTTTCTCAAAGTTGAAGTGAAAAATTTGAAAAATTTTACCTTTTAAAAATAATATACAATAATAAGGCCTTTTAAATAGATAAAAGTTGTAAAAAAGTGTAGTGGAAGAGAAAAACATTTATTTTTAAGGGATGGAAAACCTTTTATTTTAAAATATTTTTAAATACCTTTATTTTAAATCCCACATCATAAAAAGTGTATTTGATTTTACTTTTGAAAAGGTGTAAATATAATTATGATAGTCATATAAAATAATCCATATTAGATATCTAAAAATTTAGAAGAAAATTTATGGTATGGAAAATATGGTCATGCACTAATACAAAATCATCCATTAACAGCGCTAAACATGGCCTTTATCAGCACTAGTGAAGTGCTAACTACTTAAGAAAGATTAAAAGAAAAAGTATTTTATCAGTTCTTATAGAAGTGCTGATAAAGGAGAATACTGCAGTGTTCTATTGCAACAAACCACAACACTAAAAATACTAATAAATTATCAAAATCCAGTACGAATATGGAATTTATGTGAAGACAAAACAATCTAGGCTCTTTTTCTTAGTTTTGGTGATGCGATGCATGTTTTAAATAAAAATGATACTTATATATTTGAAAAAACACACTTGGAGTCATACCACTAACACCATTCATTGGATTGAGGTGTATATGATTCTTATATGTCTCAAATAACTTATGGATCATTTTAATAAAGTGTAAAAATAATCCTAATGTGTTTGCTTAGTTTTGTGTACGTCGCTTGTCTTTTTTACTAAAATTTCATTTTAGACTAGAAACACAAAATTTTAATCATATCAAACACATAATGTGGAATTATAATGTGATACTAATTCCTGCACATCAAAAACGAATTATGAATCATTGTCCTAAATTATAAATACAATTCGAGCGCATTTTCTCGGTTTTTAGTGAGTGATACTTTTTGAACTGAAATGTTAATTTTAAACTGATAATGAACACATTGAGTTATAAAAGACAAATCATATATCATATCGAGGTTAAACTAATTCCTAAAAGTCAAAAATGAATTTTGGATCACTTTATTAAAGTATAAAGACAATCTGAATGTGTTTTCTCAATTTTGAGTAGGTGAGTTGTCCTTTATACAAACACTGATGTCAATTTTAAATAAATATATGCACTTGGAGTAATATAGGTCACAACATGAATCATATTGAGTTTTAGATCATTATTAAATGTCCCAAATGTATTATGGATCATTTTTATAAAATATCAAAAAAATCCGAATGCGTTTACTCGATCTTGAGTACGTCACTTGTCTTTTTTTACTAAAATTAATTTTAAACATGAAACTTGCAATTTGAATCATATTGATCACATTGTGTATCGGTTTTACATGATAATATTTCCTATATGTGAAAAATAAAATATGAATCAATGTATTAAATTATAAATAAAGTCAGAGTGTATTTGGTCAATTTTTAGTGATTGACATTATTTGAACTAAACTGTCGATTTTAAACTCATAACGAACACATTGAGTCATACCAAGAATATCATGTATCATATTGAGGTGAGGATAATTAATACACATAAAAAATTAATTTTGGATCATTTCACTAAATTATAAAAACAATATGAATCCATTTTCTTAGTTTTTAGTATGTTAGTTTCCTTTTTTACTAAAATTAATGTCAATTTTAAATAAAAAGACGCACTTAGAGTCATATATATCACACCATGAATCAGATTTTTCTAAGGACAATTATTACATGTTAAAAATTGATTTTGAATCATTTTCATAAATAATAAAATCAATTTGAATGTGTTTACTCAGTTTTAAGTACATCACTTGTGTTTTTTAATAAAATGTCATTTTAAACTGGAATCATGCATATTGACTCATACCGATCACATAATGTATCAGTTTTATGTGAGAATTATTCCTACATGTCAAAAATTACTTATGAATCAATTTTTTAAATTATCAAGAAAATTAGATCATGTTTGATCGATTTTCAGAGAGTGAATTGTTTTGAACTAAAATATCAATTTTAAACTGATAGCAGATGATGAAACCAATTTGTGTATATATTTTCATGTATATTATTGAAAATAAAAACAAGTTTTCACCATATACCTACTTCTTAGAATAAAAATAATTTGATTTTGGTGACCTTGTCTATTTTCAGGAGATTTCTGGCCAAAATACACAAATCAAGGGAAGACGGTGAAAATTTTGAAACTACACGGCGTGTACTTTTATACACGCGCTGTACATCCAGGCAGAGACACAGATCAAAGGAGGGAGTACATGCCCATGTCACCAGGAAGACGCTACATGCTGTGTGGGGCAGCGTGACATGCCGTGTATGACATTTTAGAATCCGTTGTTGCTGAGAAGAGTCTACACGCCCATGTGGCCGTTGAAGGAGACACGGCATGTTCCATTTCTACACGCCGTGTCTGCTATTCTAAAGGGGTTTGTGGCCAAATTTTGGCATTACATGCCATGTATGGTGGCGCTAAATTCCATGTACACTCACCTACCAAGCGACGCTGGGTTCAAATTCAAAGATGACGTGTTAGGCCACCTACCATCGGAGAAAATGGATCCCAAAGCGTGTTGATGGAAGTAAACGACGTGTACTTTCTATACACGCAGTGTACTTTCTTTTTCTATAAATAGAGGCCTTGGACTTCGGATTAAAAAGTTCAAAACCATTCGAAGGAGGGGAAAAGTTATGCTGCTACCATTCCCAAGCCACCGTGGTGTCATAGTTCCACCATTCCACCTACCGACACCACTCATCGAAGCTTACACAATGAATTCATCAGGTATCGAGTGTGTTGTTCTTATCATGATTTCGATGTGTAACTAAACCCCTTGTGTTGGGGATGTGGGTAATGGAGGATTGTTTTATGTTGTGTTGATTTAGAAATTTTTGTGCATTCTTCTTAATTGTTCTTACTTCTCTTAAATAATTGCTAAATATTTCTGAGAATTCTGAGCGGGACCAAGGGATGAATTATCAGCGATATAAAAGAAGAGTAATGGTGAAAGATTTCATGACCATTGAAAAGGTTTCACCAATTCATAAATGAACTGAACCAAATTAAGAATTGAGTAATAATGACTACCGGACTAAGGAATCCATTTCTTCAATTCCAAATAAGAGAAACTGGTCCAAGCAATCTTGTGATAAAAGGAAATCCAGAATGATGAATTATCATGAACAACACAACCATTTAAGAAATCTATATAAAAACTCCATAATCACCACAACCCAAATAAAATTTTCTCTCTGTTAAAACACCTTTAAATCACTTATTGTTTCCTTTAAATTTTTAATCATTTTCTTAAAGTAAACAAAATAGTTTCACTCAATCCAAACCAAGAAAATCCACTCTAAATTCTGCATGTTTCACTAAATTAATTATAAACTCAACTAAACCAATGCACTACCAAAGTTCCCTGTGGATTGACCCCACACTTGCACTATACTAAGTTTAAGAGTGGTTAATATCAATTTGGGGCACTGATAATATACTTTCGGTGAAATGACTGACCAAATTTTGGCACCGTTGCTGGGGAACATTTGTTTCAGTGCTACAATTTAAGTTCTATTAATAATTGATTAAGTGAAAATAAAAATTAAAAATTCCCAAAAATTTCTTTCCTAATCCTATTTGTTTTTCTCTTTTATTTTTCCCTTGTTACACCTAGTATTTGTGTTTTGATTGTGCAGAAGCTTAAAGTGTATGAATAGATGCCCTACACGTTCCAGGAGCACCGAGTCATCGGAACTACTTCCGCTTGACCCGGAGATCGAACATACCCTGCTTTGTCATCGGCATGCACTAAAAGAAACTCACAACCAGTAGCCAAAAACCATGGAGAACAAGGAAGAAAGAGCACCATCCGTGTATGCTGTGGCTGAGCATCCGTACCTGGAGCAGAAGCCTCCTGCTGTTCGTATACCAGAGCAGGCGCCTGGAGGATTTATGGAATTCCTCCAAAGGGATTACCAACGACCGTCACAGCAACCTCCTCCGGCATACGACTAACTACAACAGCCGCAGTAGATCTTCCAACGACCCTATTTCGCCCCTCAGTAGCAACAGTACATGCAAGCTCCACCCCCTCAGTAGCTACCTCCACGTCGTACCCTTATAGAGTACGGTCTTCCTTCGATCCATGGAATAGATACGGGTATCGTCCATCCTCCGATACAGGCCCAACACTTCGAGATCAAGCCTGCTATCATGCAGCTGATCCAGAACACTGTACAATTCGGCGGCCTGCCTAGTGAGGACCCGAATACCCATCTCTCCAACTTTCTGGAGATCTGCGACACATTTCGGTACAATGGCATGTCCGAGGACGCTATCCGTCTTCACCTATTTACCTTTTCTCTACGGGACAAGGCGAAATATTCGATCAAAGGGCTGCAAAAAAGATCCATCCTCACCTGGGAAGAGCTAGCCCAGGTGTTCCTGTCCAAATATTTCCCACCATCGAAGACAGCGACACTAAGGAACGAGATCAACAACTTCCAAAAGCACGAATCTGAGTCATTATACGGGTCCTGGGAATGTTTCAAGGAGATGCTATGAAAATGACCATACCACGGACTCCCACTTTGGATGCAAGTCCAGACCTTCTACGGAGGACTCACAACAAATACCAAGTCTTTGGTAGATGCTTCTGCTGGAGGTACGGTGATGAGAAAGTCTCCCAAAGAACTTTTTGATCTACTGGAAGATATGTCTGCCAACAGTTTCTAGTGGCACTCCAAGCGGGGGACTCAAAACAGAGGTATGCATAGTATAGATGCTACTACCAAGCTTACTGCCCAGTTGGATGCAGTGTCCAAGAAAATCGATGCATTGAATCTCAAAGGGGCATCTCAAGTTCAGGCGGTGAACCATCCAACCTACGACGACTGTGGTAACAACCACAATCTGGGAGAATTCCCGAGACATCCATACGACCCTTTGATAAGAGTGGTGAGCTTTGTTGCTCAAAATCGAGGGTCGAATCAATATCAACAGTTCCAAAACCCGGCGTGGTGAGATAATCAGAACCAAGGCTGAGGCCAACAACAGAAAAACCATCCGCCCCAGCGACTGCCCGGCTACAATCAGCCTCTATACCAGAATCAGTTTCTGAGACAGCAGTTCTAGCAGGGTTCCTATCAGCAGCAAGGGTACCAGAACCCTTTCCCACAGCAGCAAAGGCAACAACCACCTCCACCACCTGCCCAACCATCTCAGTAAGAGAACACATCAAGGTTAGAGGACATGATGAATAAATTCATATCAACAGCTGAGATGAAATTTTAGAACCAGGAAGCTTCCACTCGAAGCCTCGAGAATCAAATTGGCCGGATATCAAACCATCTATCAGGGAGGCATCCTGGTACACTACCAGGAAACACCGAGAAGAAACCAAGGGAGGAATCCAATGATATCACCTCACAGAGAAGAAAAGAATTACCACAAAAGGAACCAACACAATAGTCTATTGCACCTCCTCTCCCTATTGAAAATGAAGGTCCAGTTTCAGAACCATCTTCATTTGAACCACCATCACTGGAGGCTTCGCAGAATAAAGGAAAGGAGGTCGTCAAACCATTCATGCCTATATTACCTTTTCCGGAGAGGATGAAGCAAAGGAAGCTGGATCACCAGTTTGGAAAATTCATGGAGGTATTTAGAAAGCTCCACATCAATATCCCATTTGCGGAGGCACTGACACAAATGCATACATGCACCAAATTTATGAAAGACATCCTCTATAATAAATAGAAGATGGAGGATCTGGGCGTTATTGCACTGAAAAAGGAGTGCTCCACAGTCGTTCAACATTCCATTCCCCCAAAGCTCCAGGATCCAGGTAGTTTTACTATTCATTGTACAATTGGACCCTGTGAATTTAGAAAAGCTCTATGTGAAAATAAGTTGAAAGATTCAGCAGGAAATCATGATATCATATGTTAAGAAAAAGGACAGACTCCAATATTTTATCCTTAAACTTACATATGAAACTATTTCAAGGGAAAAGAGAATGAGTTTGGTGAATCCATTATCATACTCCATAATCATCCAACCAACCTATTATAAGCATAAAAATTATTTAGTTTTCACCAATTCCATTGTTTTAGCCAAAAAATAACTAGTAAAGATCAATTTAAAATACTTTCAATTGAAATTATAATGATTTATGTCCAGAAAAACTAACTACCACCATATTCAACTAGTACCTTTAGGCATTAATGCATAAAATGTTACTTTGATTCATTCAAGAGTACTAAGTAATTCAAAAATTATTTTGATTTTTTCCTCCCAAACCTTATCTTCTTAAGGATCATTACTTCTTTGGAAGGAATGAGTTTTATATCATAGAAATTCATGATCTATTTATTAATTCAAACCCAACCCTTCTTATTTAACCTAAAAAGGGTTAATAACTACTCCATGGTCCCTGTATTGAACTTTTCTCATAGCTACCTCAATCAAGATTTGATCAATGAAAGGGGTTTCTACAAGGAATTTATTCACTAATCTCTTACAAGGGTTCACTGGGGGTCTTCATTGAGGCATATTATAATATAAAATCCAATGAACGGAAACCATAAAAATAGATAACCAGTCCTAAAAAAACAATAATCACCCATTAATAAATTTGAAAAGTCTTAGAAAAGGAAACATAAAAAAATACCACGAGTTCGTATTGCATGGTCCATGTGACAAGTTTACACCCCACAAAACCTACCCAAGAAAAGAGAAAGGTCTTAATAAAAATCATAATCACACATTCTTGAAATCCCCTGTCAACTCAAGGCATGGTACCGAGAGTGTTAGACTAACTCCCCTTCATACCCACTCTCCTTGAGTCTTGAAAATCCAAGATTCTATCTACTAAGAATTAATAAATAACATAATTAATATAAGTTATATGATACTATTTTTTAATGAACCATCCTTCACCACCCTAGATACAGGAACCTAAGCCATCCTATGTTAAGGATCAATAGAAATTACTAATCCCATGGGGTGAAAACTAGTTACCGAGCATAAATAATAATATTTGGGAATGGTTTCACACAATAAATTTTTTTTATCAAGGGATACAGACCAATAACCCATCATAACCTCACCATATGTTGGTGAGTACTTCCCTAAATAAATGGATTACAAAAATAATATACCACATGAAAAAATAATGTAAATCATGAATAACATAACCACATTCCACTATCAACATGTTACAAATATAACCATCAATCCAAAAAAAATGACGAGATGGGAATATGAGATAACAATACAAGATCTATATAAAAAATATAAAAAAAATAAACAAAAGAATCAGTGAACCAAATTTATGTGAAACGTGGAATCATCCTACCACTATGTTACCACCACTCATCCAAAAAAGGATATCATGAATACTCACTGCCTCCAATCAACACCTTACCTTTTCCTTGTATCAGATAAAACATGGTATGAATACACTCATTGGTGTATATAGGGTGTGATAATAACAATCCTAGTAGGATACCACCATGTATTCCATATAAATCATTTGTTAGAGATACTAAATCATTCTATTTTGAACATAATATATTAATGTGTATTTTAAACTTTTTAATAAAAATAAACAACAAGGTAAAATTATTTTGATGAAATATGGAATGTGGAATAAGGTTTGATTTTTTTTTCTAAATATGAAACATGGGAGTACACCCTAAGGTCACTAAGTCTTGGGAAACCTAGTAGTACGACATTAATAATTAGAGTAGTTACATCAATTAGTGTAATAGATAATACATATATTAACCAGATAGTAGGGGCACCAAATAAATTACTTCACTAGTCTAGGTTACACACATAACTAGTGGTAGAGATCTTATCTTGTCTAGTTTAACCTACCCAAGTAACTAGTGGATTCCCATAAAGTTCCATCAATAAAAAAATATAGTAATTAATAAAATTCTTATAAAATATTCATATAAACCATTACAATTTCTCATAAAAAAACAGGCTTCCATGCCATTTTTAACACTTAGATGAAAAAATATAAAATCACTATTTTTATGTAAATTAATCTATAGAGAATGATTTAAAAAAATTCATAGCATTTATATAATTAAATATAAGGGTCCACGTTTCCATGAGTTCAACCATCAATGGAAGAAATAGAACCACTTATATAAATCAATCCAAACCACTTGTAAATGGTGTAAATCCACAAGTAAAGGGGAGAGAGAGACCAAAAGAAAATATCTAACATCTAAATACTAATTAAATAAATTCAGATATATGGAACCCTAAGATAAAATGGGTTTGAGAAGTTATTATAACTATCAAAAAAGGAGAATAAGAAACCCAAATAAGAATAGAGTAGGCTCTTATATGGATTTACCATTGAAGATCCTTGAAGTAATACCACAAAATCAACCCTAGAGGATGGAGGGAGGGGCGTACCTCAAAGGATAGGTAACTTATTATTGAAATAATAAAAAATAATAGTTTTAGGGTATTTAATTTAGGCAAGGTTAAGATAATAATTTTGCAGTTTTAATGTTTTAGATAGACCACATGGGTTAGATGAATGGTTTTCTAAACCATGCTCTAACCATGCGGGTAACACTTGATTCACCTGTGAAGTCACACAAATTTGACCACATGGTTAGAATGACTATGCATTAACCTTGAATACTTACACTGATAAATAATTCAAGGTTTTTTCATGAATTCCCCATAGTTAGTTATAACTATGAACCAATTATATGAATCCCACTATTACCTTTTTTCTAAAATTTTGAAGAACAATAACATGGAGAAGAAATTTATGTCTAAAAGAGAAAAATTAAGAGATTTGATACTTGAAAATGACATCATGAGTTTTATACATTCTATTCAGTACATAAACCTCTTTTGAAAGCTGATCCTTGCATATATTTTTTCAATCCTTCATATGAATTAACTTAAAAATAGAAGGTATATACTTTGAAACATAGTATTAAATATTTTTTACCGGTTATATTTTGTTTTTTTTTGTGTTATTTTAGATTTTTATTCATCATCTATAGATACAGACACACACACACACTTGAAATACTGAATGTGTGTGTGTGTGTATGTTTTCATGTATGTATGTATATCCATATCTTCTCTTACACATAGATATGTTTATATATGTGTGTGTGTATATGTATATATATAAGTATGTGTGTTTAATATATTTTTATGTATATATATATATATATGTGTGTGTGTATACACACAAATACAATAAATCAATTATATATTTATGTATAAACATTTCATTATTAAAATATTCATGTATATTTATTATATAAATAAATAAATATATATAGTAATTTTATTATATATACTTATAAATTATAACACTTACATATATAAATTATATATAAAAACACAAAATCTATATTTAATAATACAATGAATATTTTTCCCAATCCTTTAGATGAAATGATTTCAATAATTGATGGTATGTACTTAAAAACACAGTATTATGGTTTTTTATGGATCATATATTTATTTTTTACATTAGTTTGGATTGTTCTTCATCCTTGTGCACACACACACACACAGACAAAATATTGAATGTGTGCGTGCGCACCCACCCACACACAAATAAATAAGTATATATTTATATGAAAATGTTTAATTTTTTGATATATTTTTGTATATATATTATTTATATATATATATATACATATATAATAATTTTATTATATATATGTAGAGTAATGTATTATAAAGTGAAAACTTTTTATTGTTTTTATGCTTTAAATTGTGTGTGTGCTCAATCAATATATATATATATATGTATGTGTGTGTGTGTAGATATTTTCATAGAAACACAATTATATATTTACACACAAATCTTTAATTTATTGATATACCTATGCACACAAATTATATATATAGTAATTTTATAATATATATAACTATGTATTGTAATATATAAAATTTATATGTAATCTTTTATGTTATAAATATATAATTTGA
>OY728122.1:1916531286-1916576286 GCA_963277665.1 Viscum album | reverse complement strand
CTAGGAAAATAATATAGTTTATAAATCAATTGATTTCTGTATAAATATATATGATGACGTAGATCATATTTAAAAAATAAAAATTGTAGTTGAAGTAGAAAATTTTAATTTAACAAAGATATTTTAGAATTTAGATAATTGTTCAAATATTACACTATATGCTAGTTGTACTAAATATATATTATTATCATCCATACTAAAACTATATAATTTTAAATCTAGAAATTTATAGAGTGAAACCAAATTTATATAATTACTTTTATCTTGAATGATATGTTACAAGAATATAATGAGATTCCATATTGAACAAATAATGATAAAAAATATTATGTTCAATGGGTATGACCTATTAAAGAATGAATGATTGTCCAAATAATTGTATATTATTTCCAAAAGATTATGAATCACTTGCAAATGTCCCAAGTGTAGTGTGACTAATACAATAAAGAGGAATCAAATACTTTGAAATTCATATGGAACTTTAAAATAATTTTATGTTTTAGATGGCTATATGAAATTGGGAGACCAAAAGTCAATTTATGTGAAAAAATAGATAAAATAATACAATATGGGTAGATTTTTCACCTAGAAAAACTCATCAGTGAAAGAAAATTGATCATGTGCATCTTAAATTTGGAAATGATTAAATAAACCTATATATTGCGTTATCTACAGATGAAATGAATCTAGTTTTTATAAAAAAACACTGACAATACATGGATAGTTATGTTGGTTAATTATAACTTGCGACTGTAGTTATTTACGATGAAAATTATCATTATGTTTTCTCCTATTATTTTAGGACCAAAAAAATAGAGTATTTATATTGATGTTTATTTGGTTCTATTGATTCAAGATTTTAAATTGATGTGGGATATGAGTGTTATGACTTACAATGCTCATAGAAATATATATTTGAATTTAAGAGCCATGTTTTTTGATATGATAAATTATTTTATTACTTATATATATTTTTTAGGATATATAAATAATAGAATGTTAGGTTGTTCAATTTTTAAAGAATGTACACACTCAGTTAGGTTGAAAATTTCTATGAAGATAGCATTTCTTGGACATTTTAAATTTATCACACCAATGACATAAACACTTATTTGGATAATAATATTTAATGGGAATTATAAATAAGGTATAATAAATTCTCCATCAATAGGTGATGAATAATTTCAAATTGTAAAGGATATTATCACGATTTTGTATTTTTTTTGAAAAACCTTAAGAAAATGTGTTGGAAATTGAAATATGTTTCTTCATATTTATGAATTCTAATTTTTTTCACATTAGGAATTTTCTTGATGACATGAATATAGAAAAAATATATTTGATAGTGACATTGACACATTACTAAATTCCCTAGAAAACACAAAATATGAAATCAATTCTAGGTTAGACATGAATGATATAGGGATAGTGGAAGAGTTGGAACCAATGAAGGATGTAATTCATACTTTTATTCTACTAGGGGATCAAACTCCTTCAGGTAAGATATATATTTTTATTAACCTATTAAATGGTGAAAAAGTTTCATAATTTTACTCATAAAATATCAAGAATACCATATTAATTAATTTATTAAAGTTAAAGGGTTTTAAATCACATGATTTTAATGTTTTGATTCCATTTTTAAAACCAATGTCTATATGTTACATTCTACCTAAAAATATTTAACACACATTAACCAAGATTTATTTATTTTTTAAGGTTATATAAAGTAGAGTTATAGACCCTGTGAAGTTTCTAGCCATGGAAAAGAAAATTATACTCATATTTGGTGAATTTTAGTTGTTCTTCCCACCACTATTCTTAATATGATGGTTCACATAATGGTTTAATTAGTGACAGATATCTAACTATGTTCTCTTATATTTAAAAAATGGATATACCCTATCATAAAATATAATAATATTTTAAAAGGGTATGTAAAAAAAGTATCCTGAAAGGTTTTATTGTGGAGTGATATATTGTTAAAGAATTTATTGAATTTTATACTAAATAAATATCATATGTGGATAACCTTGGACACCCAAAATATCATTGGAGTGGGTTCTTGGTGGGTGATCAAATTTTAGGAAGATTTTTTTTCACTATTACCATCACACATTAGACATTACATATATAGATAAATATTCTTGTGAATTTTTAAATCATAAAACAACGAAGAATTGAAAAAAGTAAAATCATGAATTAAAAAAATCAAAACCCTACTATAAAGTAAATATGTGGTATGATTTACTTAAAACACATGGAATATATTTTAAATCTATAGTAAAAGTGTTATTTTATATAAAACACCAAATGAATTATTTTTCTATGTTTATATGTATATTGATCAATTATAACCTCATGACACATCCATCCCTTGTGATGTATAATAGAAGGGATCTTATGTAAATAAAAAGGGAAAAATAGAATATCAAAATGCACCAAAATAATGGGAATCATATGTATGTTTGATATAATAGAAATTTACAATATGTTAATATATTATACATAATTATTTTCTATTTATGTTTTGATATTTTTATCCCATTTGGACATAAGATGAGATATCTACCATATTTAAAGAACAAAAAATTATGGTGTATTTGAAGTTTTAAGAAAATTATGGTTGTATTAGAGGTGAAGGTTTTGGAGTCTCACTATGAGACAACATTATGAAATTAAAACCACTTGTGCATATTAAAAAGAAAATTAAATATATATATGATCATATTTAAACATAAACAAAAAGAGTAAATAAAAAAATGATTTAATAAAGCTTCTTCTTCTAAGGGATCAATGAGAACAACTAACACAACAATATCCACACTATGAATAGATACACACCCATTATTTTGAGGATAGTTATTCCCATCCAAGTTCTTCATTACACATGGTAATCCAATTTTCACAATTTTTTTTTTGAAATAATTAACTATTGAAACTTTTCACTTATTAAAATATTACAGGGTGAAATTGATTATATTTTATATCTGTCAACATCCACTCATTGTCTTATTGTGATAATTACAACATCCAATATCCAATGTGGAATCTTTCACAAAAAAAAATAATTTCCAACATGTCACATAAGAGGAGGGATTAATTTAGCTTAAAAGTAAAGTTCAGAGCCACATGATCTTCTTAATGATGTTCTTATTCATATGGTGGAACTTTATATTCTAATTTTCATAACATTTTTACATAATATTATAAATAAACCAGATGATAAATGGGTATTACATTTCAAATTTATTTTATATGAAAAATATTTTTCAATGAATGGAAAAGTTTTGAAGTAATATATGTAATTATAGAAGGGGGAAAAAATATTTTTTAAGAAAATTTAAAGGATCATATATTAGATTAAAAACCCTTTTTAGGAAACCATTACCCGACCAATTAATCTGCCACATTTTTTAACATTACAAGTATTTATATATAAAATGTTCCAAAATGAAGATACTATTTACATTATATTTGAAGAGAAAATATATAGATTAATAACCCATGAAATTATTGATCTTTAGAGTGTAAATGAAATTCTCAAGAATAAATGGTTACGAGCCTTAGTCATGAATTCATATATGGAGTAATTTTTTATAATACATATATCAAATAATTGATGTACACTTTTTAATAAAATTTAATTCAATGAATATGTTTTCAAGACATATATATCATGACCATCTAAAGTAAAATTCTTGTGATTTTTTTTGGACTTATTAGTCCTAATTCCACTTAAACACATGATAAATAAATGGAATGAGAATAAATTCTATGAAGATCATTCTAAGTAGCCTATGAGTTTGAAAATAAAGTAAGAGAAGATAGAAACTTATTAATACCTATCATGTAGAAGTAAAACTCTATACTCAAATTATATAAAATATATTTTCATTTTTAAATTAATTACTTACTATTTTTTAAATTTTATAAAAATCATCAGTTTCTTATTCACATAAATTTGGATGGCCTGATAATATATTTTATGGATCTAATATATGGGTATCTAAAAAATTTACTACACATAAGGTCAAGAACCATCCTAGGTACCCTGATAACCCGATAACTGAACCAGTCCTGACATAGCCTACAGGGTGTTCCTGATCCCCATGGGTTGGAGACTTACACCTGACATCATACAAAATGTGATTGGGAATGATATTTCCATAAACATTGAGGAAGAACATAAACAAGTTTGTATGTATACAAGAAAAACTCCACTAGGAGAACTATACCAGAAGTCAAACATGTATAAAAAAATAATGTACTATAGAAAAGAACTAGAAAAATTGGACAGAAAACCCAATTCTTAATGGATGCAACTCTGAAAGTCCATAGATCAATAACTAGAACCACCTCCAAGTGGTGCTTTAAACCTGCTCAAACCTGGAAGGAGATAATCTAAAAACACTCGAAGGAATGGGTAGAGTGTGAGATAAAATCTCATTATGGCATCACCAATGATTCCATAAGAGATTGAAACATTTAATTAACCAAATAATGTTCTTTGAATTTTAAATTAATATATTTGGAACTTCAAAAGAATATTTAAACAAATCATTCTTACATTTTAAATGATGGAAATACATTAAATAAATGGTTCACATTTCAATTGATGGAATATTTATAAACAAATGGTTTAATAATTTTTTTTATATAAATTAGTTTATATAAATTCAAAAGGAGTGTAAAATAGTTTTAAATAATGGGATATATTCATTTAAAATATAAACAATCAACCAACATGGTAATATGTCTAAGGTATGATAGTTCCATGATATGGGACTCCACACAATCAAAATGACATGGAAATATGTGTATACACACATCCATTTGGTATGAAAAACATGAATTCATCACCATCCTATGAAGGATGTGACGTGCTACATTTATGTTTTGGAACATTGTAAATTATAGAGTTTGGTCCAAATAACTGACTAACTACCTAAGTCATGCATGTAATCTAATAGAAAATAAACGATGGAAAATTTACTTTAAGATTTCTTAAAATAAAATTCACACAATTCATTATTTCAAATAATAAAATTTTATATTTTAAAACCAAAACATGTTTTAATAAAAAAATTCCATTTTCAAAGATAATACCAAAATGTTTCTATAAAAAACATTTTAAGGCATTTTTCTCAAATAAAAATTTGAAATAAATTCAAAATTAAATTTCACAATTCACTTTAACAATTTAAATTCATTAATTGAAATTTCATTAAATTCCCATCAATTTCAAAAATTTAAATTGAATAATTTAAATTCCACTAAATTCCATAAATTTCAAAATTACACCTCAATTCAATTGAATTGGGGGGGGGGTCCCAATTTCATGCCAAAATCCAATTTCCAAAACTAAATCCCCCAATTTAATGGAATTTAATTTTTAATGAATTTAATTTCGTAATAATCGAATCACATACATTCAATTGAAATAAATTTTATCAAATAAAGAAATTTAGGGTTAATTAAATTGGACAATCAAAATGGAATCACCTACCTCAGAAATGTAAGATTTAAAAATTAAAAACCCCAATTGGGATTCACTAACGAATAATGAAGACAACAGAATCTGATAATCACACCTAGATCCATGATCTAAGACAATGGTGATTATATCCATAGTCAACATTGGTATTAAAAAAATCCCTAGGGAGGAAAGAGAAGAGAGAAGGAGATAGAGAACAAGAAGAGGAAACCGACTAGGTAGAGATCAGACAACATTCATCAATATTCAATATGTTTCCAGGAGAGTGTAGAGGTGAAAAAATCACGTCTTTGGGGCTCCCTAGGAAGAAGCAAATGTTGGGTGTTAAAATATGTCTTTCAGGCATCTAAAAATTATGGGTTATGGATTTTAAAACTTAATTTCATATTAAAATAAACTCATACGCATGATTTCTTGTGTGGAGTCGTAGGGTTTGGAAAAACATTGTGCCTTAGACATGTGACCTTCATTTATAGGTTCATGGTTACTACAAAGTGGGCGTAATATTTTTCAAACTATGCATCAACTGTGAAAAATATCACTACAATGGGTTGCACAATTTTCCCTAGCAGGGCACATGGTTTGGGAAAAACGTATACCAACTGTGCACAACCCCAAAATTTTCATAAACTCTAATGTTTTCTGTAACGCCCCGACCCCAGCTACCCAGAGTCGGTGCATTACTTCGTAACATTGGCATGATCACAAGAAGATCAAATCTCGAAAGACCGATTGGTTTAGTAGCCTTGGAAACACTAGATATATTCATAAAGTTTTACATTACATTTTAAAGTGAAAAACTACTACAACAACAAAGTCTTCATAATTCACACTCATATCCCCACATACTATCCCTGCATGTCATTCATAACTTACTTCTTCACATCCTGGGAAAAATAAAACATAGAAAAGGGGTGAGCTCAAATGCCCAGTAAGGATAACAATAAAGCGGAACATTCAAAATAAGCATAAACCTTTAAGGCAATGAATTACTAAAACAAAAGCCTTTTAAACTTGAAATTTTAACATAGTATGGCATAAATAAAATGAAATAATGCCATTTACTTGTTCACATGGATATTCTACTAATCGAATAATCACATGCAAAAATCAATAACCACTTTCATAATGTTGGAATGCATAATGCTAAACGTTAATTTCTTTGTCTAGGCCTCATCCCAAGACCTAGGGGTTACTTCTAACCGGAACCCAACCCGGAGTGCCTCTAATAACCGGACACCAACCCGGAGTGCCTCTAATAACCGGACACCAACCCGGAGTGCCTCTAATAACCGGACACCAACCCGGAGTGCCTCTAATAACCGGACACCAACCCGGAGGGCATACTTTTACCAGTCCCTAACCTGGAGGGCTTACTTTAACCAGTCCCCAACCTGGAGGGCTTACTTTTACCGGTCCCCAACCCGGAACATACTTGTTTAGCACATTCATCTGAAGAAAAGTTTGAAATATAACATAAACATTCGGATTAAAACTAGCATACGAAATGTCAATAGTTTCACCATAAACTATGAATGGTATAAAATAGCACACCCACAGTCAAACATATCACAAAACCTTCAATACAATATAGAAGTTTTGTATCATAATAAATCAACTTCAAATAATCTTAAAATCCATCAAAGGATGTTGACATAGATGAAATCAAAATTCTTTTTAAAGAAGTATCTCCTTTTATTTTGAAATCATTTAAGATGCATATAAAATAAAACATTTTCTTTGAAAATATTCTTATAATCTTGTATGGAAAGCTTCAACGACTTTATAACGGTGGAAAATAACCGCACCCGCCGTATAAGTTAAAAAAAACATTCTTACCTCAATTCCGTCGAAAAGGTTAAAAAGGACCTTGTTTTGAAAATGACGGAAAGATTCCTTTATAAACCTCTTATAAAAAGTCAAACAAGGGTATAAATGACCTTAACCCATATTCTTTTAAATAGTAAAAATGTTTTGAAATACATTTCGAAGAAACATGGATGTGGATGATAAAGAGATCCCAGTAGATTATTAGTATAAACAACCTCGAATAATGAAGAGATTGTGAAATAACCCTTACCTTGTACTTTTCCTTGGTTGGGGTAGGTTAACCTCCTGTATATTGGTGAAATAATTGTTATTAAATTATACAATAATCATATATATTAATATGATATCATATATGATCTTTTAACATTGATTTGTTAATAATATCTTAGAATTATCGTCGTTTCGGGTGTTAACTTACTCATTTTCTTTTATATGTTTTGTTACATAAGTCATGTTTGTTGTATCTTATTCATATCCAGAATTATATAAAGTCCTTAAACATCATTTTTAAATCATTAAATGATAATTATACTTGAATGGATACGATGGAGAATGAATCTCATCGCGTTCGTGGAGACGGTAGTCCGTACGTACGCACGAACGCTACTTCCATTTAATTTTTATTTTAAAAGAATCGAATCCAAATGATACATAGGTATATTACTATTCCAGTATAATATAATATTTTATATATGTTACTTAAGTTCATTAACACCATCCTTTATACGTTCCATGTGTGGTATGAACGAGTCATATCATTTTAAGGGGGCGGTAGTCCGCACTTCCTCAAATGAAATTATCGTATGTATATACAACATGAAACGAATAATGGTATGAAATAAAATGGAATTACAGAAGCTTATATATAAAATATATATCATTAATATCATATTTAATTACAGTTCCATCATAATGGCCACCATGAGAGGTGGTAAGATGTATTTGAACAATCATCGTTTCGTGAGGCGTTAGTTTGCCATCCACAGAAACATTATGTTCATCATCCATTAGATGGAGTTGTGTGTATGTGTAGTTTGAATCCTTCTTATAACAACATCCTAGTATATTGTGGATACTGGTGTTGTTACAAAAGAAAGGAAATAAAAAGAGTTTGGGGGTTGAAGAGGCAAAATAAATTAAAATAATTTAAGAGAAATCGTTACCTTTAATTTAGGTAACTCACTTTGGTTGGAACCAAAGGACTTCTTGAAATGCTTTCTGCCTAAGGGGAAGCTTCAAGGAGGAGGAGAGGGATGTGGGGAGCTTAGTTGGGCAGAGTTTGGACGAGCCAAGTGGCTTGAGAGGTGTGAAGAAATGATAAGGAGGAGTTCCCTTTTATAAGAGGGGTGAGGGGCACCTTTGGAAAAGCTAGAAATATTAATTTATAATAAATTCATATTCGGTTTCTAAAGGCTCCAAAATTGACTATTCAAAGGATGAGGTGGGGATAGGTCGAAAAACAACTCATCCAATAGAATTTAGACAGGTTTGGGTACTTATATTAACCTTATCTTTAAGTATTAACTCTAAGTTAATTAGTTTCACTTTTACAATGTCTCTTTGTATTTTTATATAATATGGTTAATAAACTTACTATATACATCCAAGAGACCCCCAAGTGGTCCATTAATGATTAACCTATCATACTATAAGTCTCTTGGCCGAACCTTAGATTTTTAGGAATTTAATATCAATTAATAATATAATATTTGTTTTAAGAACTCTTTTATGTCAATTTTGACACTATTCAATAGTTGATTTTTGTGAAACTCATAACAGATTGATTACTTCGAAAAAGTCAATTAAATCAATCCTAATATATCATATTATCCTAGAAAATTAGTTTAATTCATTAAAAGTTTCATATTATATTTATTTGGGTATTTATAATATAAATTATTTTAATTTTTCACTATTATAGTAATTACTGCATCATCATTGTGTCATAAATAAAATAAATTATTTAATGTCTAAAAATTATAAATAAAATATAATTATGTAGGAAATCGTTTTAGCTTTCTAATGAATATTTATAATCTAAAATCCAACATATATAACCCTATGTAAAAATTGTTTTTCTAAAAGATATATGCTTGTGTCATTTTTGTATTCATTTTGACTTAATTAAAATAAAGTGTCATTATCACTTACAAGTGGATCCATGGGGTCCCAAAATAGACCCAAAGATTCCCATGGTCGACCATGTATCAACCAATAGGGTTAAGACACATTTTAGGGTAATTTAGTATTATTATAATATTATTTTTTTTACCCTTATTTACCGGATTTACCCTTAACCATGGTAAATAAAATATTTACCGCAGTAATTATTCAAAATGTCTAAAAATAAAAGTTACCTATTTACACAATTTGAACATCCTGATTCCAAATATGGAATCCATTTTTCTAAATTCAAAACACAGAAGTGGCAGAAATTAATTTAAAATTAATTCCCGCTGTCAAAACAAAAAGCGTGTTTTTAAGAGATAATAACTATCAAAAGATTGACACTTGTTTATGTTCGGTTTAATTGTAAAATTATGTCCAATGACCAACATTATATTAAATGGTAAAAATATATTCTAAATATACTTTAAAACCACTCAAATTCATAATTTATCACTATTAATTATTTTGATTAAAAAAGTTGTTTTTAATTAAAATTTAGTAATTTTCACTATTCATCAAAATATAAAAGTTATCCTAAAAGTACCAAAATTTCACCCTAGGATAATTTCGATATTTCGAATCCAAAAATGAAGTCCATTTTGAAATATAGAATATATATGATTTCAAAAAGTAGGTATTACTATTCATAACGGCTAGTTTGATCGGTTGTGGTGTGTGTTAAAACTCGACGTTGCGTACAACACACGCTACTGTTTTATTCAAAGGAAAGCGTACCGTGGAAGCTTGGGATGTTTCATTTTAAATTTTTTGATGTCCCCATTTAGTCAAAAAGTTTAAAATATTGTATTTAAAAAGGGTTCACTATTAAAAGTTGATAAAAGTGCAATACTGAAAATGAATCTGTTCTTGCATTATGACTAAGAAACTCATAATGTGGATTCTAAAATTATAAGGATTATATAAAGTTTAAAATTTAGTTAATACTATTCATGACCTCTTTTAATGGCCTTTTTTTGTAAGTCAAGGTGTGATTGAACTCGGTGTTGCGTGTAGTACAAGTTATTGAATTATTTTGAAGAAATAACACATTATGAATTCTTGGGGTGTTACATTCTCCCCTCCTTCAATAAATTGCGTCCTCGCAATTTGAAATTGTTCTTAGAAAATAAAAGGTTGAAAATAGAAAATATATTTGTGGGAAAACCCACATCGGAAATTGGGTTACTAAAATTTAGTCTTAATATGAGGAAAAGAGAAATGAAAGGGTCACCACCAAATTATGATCTCAATTAGGAGAACATTGGTGGAAATTAGAGACATATAATTGGAGGAAAAACGTAAATATTTATAGGTAGTGATTGAGGTCATCAATCACAAACAAGTATAAAATTGAGGTCCTTAAACTCATCAATTTATGATGATTTGAAATACCATTGGTTCAACAAAACATAGAATATTGGGATGACACATTTTTGACGTTTCAAAATATCTTAGTTGAAATCCCACATCGAAAAATGAATTAATGAGGCCTCTGTTTAAAATAAAGAGTGGAAAGTATGAAGATTACCGAAAATAACACATACTAGGGTTCCATGTAGGTAAATATGGATATGGAGGAGAAATCTAACCATCAATTATCTGATGGAGAGTGGTAGAGAACATGGCTATGAAAGGGCCAACAATCCCAAAGCCATAAATTAGTGATGATTTAAGGTACCATCTAGGACAACATTTTTGTTCTAAGTTCCTTTTCTTAATGTTGTGGAATTTATTTATTAGATTGGCTAAGATCATAAGGATGTATACATACTTTATAATTAGAGTTTTATCCATTAATAAATTTCTACCACAAACTCATCTTTCACTCTAAAAGATAATAGAATGTAAAAAAAAATCTATTTACACTATTCGTATAGGGTTCCAAAATAAACGAATTTATAATTCATCTCCAAGATCTTTTAATAAAAACTGCATTATTTAATCCAGGACATCTCGTGGGCCAGTGGTAGGTGATACACCCTTGTCGCCCTTCGGTTGCGGGTTCAAGTCTCGCAGCCTTGCCGGACGCGATGGGTTGCCGCCCGACCTCCGGGTTGTCCTTTTATGGCCATCCAAAATTAATCTCAAACTAGAATTTATCCAAAATATTTCTGACCAAACTCACAGTCCAACATTTATAAGGAAGTTAAAAATAATGTAGATCCTTTTTACCACGTAATAGCATATGAATACCTTCATCATGTATTCTTTTAATACACTGAAACATCCTGAATTACCATATTCCTTATTGATTACATTCATGCTCCCTTATTCCATATAGAATGCTGGATATACCTCATCAATCCAAAAATGTTTTAAACCCCAACAATAATGGAATATACAGATCATTAATCAGTTCCAAGGTAGTCAAGAATATCCAATATAATTTTTCCAAAATAATCATGTATTATTCGAAAATCACTACCTCGGTATCAGAACTATATTATGGTTTATCATTCTCTCAACCATATATTTTCCAAAAATTTATCCTGCTATTGAGTCACTTTTCTTTGTTCCACACAATCTCAAGTCCTTAATGAAATAGTACTGCAGTACAATCCTTATATACTCCATAATTATTATAACAAGTACATTGTTGATACAACACTCAATTGACATAATCAACATAAGAACTCTAATCATTCCTCTTCATCTGTGGTAGTATCATAACATGATTATTATCCAATAGCATCATTTGCGGCATAGTCTGATGACTGGGGCATAGGTTCTCGTAGTGTCCAAACTCCTTGCAAATGAAGCATTGTACATTTGAAACCATTTTATCACCCTTGCAGTCATGTACTTTGTTCCCTTTTCCTCCACACTTATAACAAACTCCCATTCCTTTCAGGCAAGTTCCAGGGTGTTTCTTCCCACAATTACCACATATGGGAAAATTCTTCTTTTCCCTCTTCCCTTTATCCATTTTTCTCTCTTCCATCCTTTTCTTCTCTTGCTTCCCTTCAAAGCCATAGGACTCAGTAAACTCTTTACTTATCTTATCAACACATGATATTATTTCTTCATATGATGATAATACATGGGAGACTATTTCTCTTATAAATTATAGCTTAAGACCATGAAAGATATGATCCTTCCTTCTCTTTGGATCATGTGCATTGTTAGAGTTCTCATTCCTTCTACTGGGCGCCATTTCTAAACAATGGCATACACTAGATTAGTTTATGAATCAAAATACATAATCCCATACTTATAAAACACTTAACATAAATTGAACTATTTAGGGATATAATCCATAATCATAAAAATGCCTCCTTTGAGGAAGTATATACTCATAAACCCTTCATAATGATTTGTAAAGAAAATGAGAGTTATCCTAAGCATATCCCCCGGGAGTGTCGTAACCAAGAGTGCAGCAAGGCCCGTTGTCGTGCACCAGTTCCCGTTCGAGTCTAGCTCAAATCGGTGTTTTCGGGTTTTACCCCTAGGTACATCTGTGCCAGAGCCGCCTCTACCTGCTCGTATCCAGACAGGGATGTATTGCTCGGAAAACTCACAAAATCTCTACAATACCAAAATTCTAGGAAGTTCTTCTATACTAATCCTCAAAGTTCATCTTAGGTCTACGTGCTCTAATCAGAGTTTATCTAAATCTAGCTTCCAAGGTTTGTACTAAACTTCCTCTGATACCAACTGTAACGCCCCGACCCCAGCTACCCAGAGTCGGTGCATTACTTCGTAACATTGGCATGATCACAAGAAGATCAAATCTCGAAAGACCGATTGGTTTAGTAGCCTTGGAAACACTAGATATATTCATAAAGTTTTACATTACATTTTAAAGTGAAAAACTACTACAACAACAAAGTCTTCATAATTCACACTCATATCCCCACATACTATCCCTGCATGTCATTCATAACTTACTTCTTCACATCCTGGGAAAAATAAAACATAGAAAAGGGGTGAGCTCAAATGCCCAGTAAGGATAACAATAAAGCGGAACATTAAAAATAAGCATAAACATTTAAGGCAATGAATTACTAAAACAAAAGCCTTTTAAACTTGAAATTTTAACATAGTATGGCATAAATAAAATGAAATAATGCCATTTACTTGTTCACATGGATATTCTACTAATCGAATAATCACATGCAAAAATCAATAACCACTTTCATAATGTTGGAATGCATAATGCTAAACGTTAATTTCTTTGTCTAGGCCTCATCCCAAGACCTAGGGGTTACTTCTAACCGGAACCCAACCCGGAGTGCCTCTAATAACCGGACACCAACCCGGAGTGCCTCTAATAACCGGACACCAACCCGGAGTGCCTCTAATAACCGGACACCAACCCGGAGTGCCTCTAATAACCGGACACCAACCCGGAGGGCATACTTTTACCAGTCCCTAACCTGGAGGGCTTACTTTAACCAGTCCCCAACCTGGAGGGCTTACTTTTACCGGTCCCCAACCCGGAACATACTTGTTTAGCACATTCATCTGAAGAAAAGTTTGAAATATAACATAAACATTCGGATTAAAACTAGCATACGAAATGTCAATAGTTTCACCATAAACTATGAATGGTATAAAATAGCACACCCACAGTCAAACATATCACAAAACCTTCAATACAATATAGAAGTTTTGTATCATAATAAATCAACTTCAAATAATCTTAAAATCCATCAAAGGATGTTGACATAGATGAAATCAAAATTCTTTTTAAAGAAGTATCTCCTTTTATTTTGAAATAATTTAAGATGCATATAAAATAAAACATTTTCTTTGAAAATATTCTTATAATCTTGTATGGAAAGCTTCAACGACTTTATAACGGTGGAAAATAACCGCACCCGCCGTATAAGTTAAAAAAAACATTCTTACCTCAATTCCGTCGAAAAGGTTAAAAAGGACCTTGTTTTGAAAATGACGGAAAGATTCCTTTATAAACCTCTTATAAAAAGTCAAACAAGGGTATAAATGACCTTAACCCATATTCTTTTAAATAGTAAAAATGTTTTGAAATACATTTCGAAGAAACATGGATGTGGATGATAAAGAGATCCCAGTAGATTATTAGTATAAACAACCTCGAATAATGAAGAGATTGTGAAATAACCCTTACCTTGTACTTTTCCTTGGTTGGGGTAGGTTAACCTCCTGTATATTGGTGAAATAATTGTTATTAAATTATACAATAATCATATATATTAATATGATATCATATATGATCTTTTAACATTGATTTGTTAATAATATCTTAGAATTATCGTCGTTTCGGGTGTTAACTTACTCATTTTCTTTTATATGTTTTGTTACATAAGTCATGTTTGTTGTATCTTATTCATATCCAGAATTATATAAAGTCCTTAAACATCATTTTTAAATCATTAAATGATAATTATACTTGAATGGATACGATGGAGAATGAATCTCATCGCGTTCGTGGAGACGGTAGTCCGTACGTACGCACGAACGCTACTTCCATTTAATTTTTATTTTAAAAGAATCGAATCCAAATGATACATAGGTATATTACTATTCCAGTATAATATAATATTTTATATATGTTACTTAAGTTCATTAACACCATCCTTTATACGTTCCATGTGTGGTATGAACGAGTCATATCATTTTAAGGGGGCGGTAGTCCGCACTTCCTCAAATGAAATTATCGTATGTATATACAACATGAAACGAATAATGGTATGAAATAAAATGGAATTACAGAAGCTTATATATAAAATATATATCATTAATATCATATTTAATTACAGTGCCATCATAATGGCCACCATGAGAGGTGGTAAGATGTATTTGAACAATCATCGTTTCGTGAGGCGTTAGTTTGCCATCCACAGAAACATTATGTTCATCATCCATTAGATGGAGTTGTGTGTATGTGTAGTTTGAATCCTTCTTATAACAACATCCTAGTATATTGTGGATACTGGTGTTGTTACAAAAGAAAGGAAATAAAAAGAGTTTGGGGGTTGAAGAGGCAAAATAAATTAAAATAATTTAAGAGAAATCGTTACCTTTAATTTAGGTAACTCACTTTGGTTGGAACCAAAGGACTTCTTGAAATGCTTTCTGCCTAAGGGGAAGCTTCAAGGAGGAGGAGAGGGATGTGGGGAGCTTAGTTGGGCAGAGTTTGGACGAGCCAAGTGGCTTGAGAGGTGTGAAGAAATGAGAAGGAGGAGTTCCCTTTTATAAGAGGGGTGAGGGGCACCTTTGGAAAAGCTAGAAATATTAATTTATAATAAATTCATATTCGGTTTCTAAAGGCTCCAAAATTGACTATTCAAAGGATGAGGTGGGGATAGGTCGAAAAACAACTTATCCAATAGAATTTAGACAGGTTTGGGTACTTATATTAACCTTATCTTTAAGTATTAACTCTAAGTTAATTAGTTTCACTTTTACAATGTCTCTTTGTATTTTTATATAATATGGTTAATAAACTTACTATATACATCCAAGAGACCCCCAAGTGGTCCATTAATGATTAACCTATCATACTATAAGTCTCTTGGCCGAACCTTAGATTTTTAGGAATTTAATATCAATTAATAATATAATATTTGTTTTAAGAACTCTTTTATGTCAATTTTGACACTATTCAATAGTTGATTTTTGTGAAACTCATAACAGATTGATTACTTCGAAAAAGTCAATTAAATCAATCCTAATATATCATATTATCCTAGAAAATTAGTTTAATTCATTAAAAGTTTCATATTATATTTATTTGGGTATTTATAATATAAATTATTTTAATTTTTCACTATTATAGTAATTACTGCATCATCATTGTGTCATAAATAAAATAAATTATTTAATGTCTAAAAATTATAAATAAAATATAATTATGTAGGAAATCGTTTTATCTTTCTAATGAATATTTATAATCTAAAATCCAACATATATAACCCTATGTAAAAATTGTTTTTCTAAAAGATATATGCTTGTGTCATTTTTGTATTCATTTTGACTTAATTAAAATAAAGTGTCATTATCACTTACAAGTGGATCCATGGGGTCCCAAAATAGACCCAAATATGCCCATGGTCGACCATGTATCAACCAATAGGGTTAAGACACATTTTAGGGTAATTTAGTATTATTATAATATTATTTTTTTTACCCTTATTTACCGGATTTACCTTTAACCATGGTAAATAAAATATTTACCGCAGTAATTATTCAAAATGTATAAAAATAAAAGTTACCTATTTACACAATTTGAACATCCTGATTCCAAATATGGAATCCATTTTTCTAAATTCAAAACACAGAAGTGGCAGAAATTAATTTAAAATTAATTCCCGCTGTCAAAACAAAAAGCGTGTTTTTAAGAGATAATAACTATCAAAAGATTGACACTTGTTTATGTTCGGTTTAATTGTAAAATTATGTCCAATGACCAACATTATATTAAATGGTAAAAATATATTCTAAATATACTTTAAAACCACTCAAATTCATAATTTATCACTATTAATTATTTTGATTAAAAAAGTTGTTTTTAATTAAAATTTAGTAATTTTCACTATTCATCAAAATATAAAAGTTATCCGAAAAGTACCAAAATTTCACCCTAGGATAATTTCGATATTCCGAATCCAAAAATGAAGTCCATTTTGAAATATAGAATATATATGATTTCAAAAAGTAGGTATTACTATTCATAACGGCTAGTTTGATCGGTTGTGGTGTGTGTTAAAACTCGACGTTGCGTACAACACACACTACTGTTTTATTCAAAGGAAAGCGTACCGTGGAAGCTTGGGATGTTTCATTTTAAATTTTTTGATGTCCCCATTTAGTCAAAAAGTTTAAAATATTGTATTTAAAAAGGGTTCACTATTAAAAGTTGATAAAAGTGCAATACTGAAAATGAATCTGTTCTTGCATTATGACCAAGAAACTCATAATGTGGATTCTAAAATTATAAGGATTATATAAAGTTTAAAATTTAGTTAATACTATTCATGACCTCTTTTAATGGCCTTTTTTTGTAAGTCAAGGTGTGATTGAACTCGGTGTTGCGTGTAGTACAAGTTATTGAATTATTTTGAAGAAATAACACATTATGAATTCTTGGGGTGTTACATTTTCACCTTAAAAAGACCAAAAAAATTGAACCAAAGAAAGTTAAAAGGAGGGGTTTAGGAATAATTGAAAATAGTAACATGATGTTACAACCTCCCAACCAAAGAAACTTTCCTTACCCAGAAAGCCTACTAATAAGATTCCATGTCAAAAATATGAGGCCACTACTCTCTCATCAGTGCCTCCCCCTCCCATATTTCATGACTATTATAACTGTGATTCCATAGCACTCAAACCAAAGGTATCATCCTCCCATGAAGTACCTTGGTTTCAATATCAAATATATTAACTTTATTTCTAGTCATCGATAAATTAGTTTAAATGTCAAGATAAATCCAGTTCAGAACATGAGATGGATCATATAGATACTTTCATAGATGAGATACATGAAACACGTTATGTATCGACATCATATGCAGAGGAAGTGCTAACTAATAATCCACTCTTTCCACTATATCATCAACCTAAAAAGGTCCCAGAAAATTTGGAGCATGATTTTGTTGACCCCCAAGATGTCAATGAACAAAACAAGGGGAAACATTCAAGAATAGTTGGTTACAAAATGATAACTCCAATGATCTAAGATGATGATCAACATAATACTTAAACCGGATTTGTTCCATCAACATTCTCTAATGAATAAAATAATTCATTTCTGTCGTTTTTGAACTAGGCTTGGTCCAACCAAGGAACTTTCACCAATATATGAAAAAAACAATAGAGATATATAAGTCCGGCCATTCATGGCCTAAAAATGATCCATTATAATCATATACTGGTAACTATTGTTATAATAAAACTTAACCATCCCCAAGTGATCATCCCAAGCCCCACCAAAGTCAATGATAAAGGAATGCATCGTATCCTTAAGAATCTCTGTAGTTATTTTAGTTTGGACATCCAATTGTTGGTGGTATGCTATACTCAAATGGATTTGAGATCCTAGTTCCTCTTGAAGGTTCTCTAAAAGAGAGAAGTGAACCAAGGATCTATGTTAGAAACTATATTAGATCAAACTCCATGAAATTGAAAAATCTATTTTATATAGAGATTTTAAAACTTCTTAACCTTGGTTTTAT
Organism: Viscum album; assembly: GCA_963277665.1. Lineage (NCBI taxonomy): Eukaryota > Viridiplantae > Streptophyta > Magnoliopsida > Santalales > Viscaceae > Viscum > Viscum album. Next base: position 1,916,557,629 of record OY728122.1, on the reverse strand, counting down.
CATGAATGGGTACAAATTGTGTCTACTTATTTATCCTTTTGATCACAAACCATATCAAATTATTATTTCTTTGGTTATGTAGAAACCCTACCAAAATGTCCATAGAGATCTCATCCCACTTCCAAGTTGGGACTATAAGTAGATGAAACAAACCCAAAGGTTTCTGGTGCTCTGCCTTGACCTTCTTGAAATTGTTATAGTGTGATAAAAAATCAGTAATTCTTTATATCATACCCATCCACCAAAACTTCCACCACATTCATAGAACATCTTTGTGGTTATTAGATGCACTTCCCATTGGGAAATAAAGAAATCCCCCCATCACATATTTTCTTACTTTTAATGGAATAATAAAGAGATTTTGATAGCATATAATTACCATGTTGGAAAATGACCAGTCAGCCACAGTATCCCAACCATATAGAAAGTCTCTAATGCTACAAAAATCATCACGAAGCTGTTGTTCATGAAGGATCATCTTGAGAATAGTGGATATCAGCTAAACACTAGCCAAGGAAACGTCATCACCTAATTCCCAAACTTCAATATGAAATTGTGAAAAAAGTTCCATCAAGTTTCACTCTTCCAACGATTCTTTCACTGACTGGGTTAGAAGTTTCTTGATCAAATAATCTTCAATGACATTCCCTTTCCTTGGGGAATGGGTGATGTTGAAATAAAAAAACTGTCGTTATTCCACCCAACACCTCTAGTAGAGATTGCTATATTTTTCGCCAGAAGAGATAATTCAAGATATTGTGGTCATAAAAATGGTAAACCTTTATTCATAAAGCTAATGACACCAACTGTTAAATGCATGAATCATAGTTTAAAGTTAAAGGTCATGGGTCAGATAATTATTCTCATGTGACATAAGTTGATTAGATCCATAAGGACGATATGATCACATAAGATTAGAACTCATCCCAAAATTAAACCTGATGCATCATAGTAGAAGGCATAGCCCTATCCAGAATCTAGAAGACTCAACACCGGCACAATAGTCAAAATACATTTCAACAAAACAAAATAACTCTAAAATTTTTCATCCCAATCAAACTTTACTCACTTTTGAGTTAGAGCACTCATCGGAAAATCCAACATTGAGAAGTCCATAACGATCCTATGAAAATAACTTGCTAAAACCAATAAGTTATGAATCTCAAAAACATTTCATGGGTGTTTCCATGTCATGAAAACCTTCAACTTATCACGATCAACTGAAATACCACGTTCTAACACCATGTGTCCCATGAAATTGACTTCCTGAATCTAGAAATAATATTTTGAAAGATTGGTATAAAGTTGGTGATTTAACAAAAAAATCTAGAACTAATCTCATATAACGCACATGATCCTCCTTGTACTTAGATTAAATGAGGATTTCATTATAAAATACTACCATGAATGTGTCAAGATACTCATGGAAAATCCTATTCATCAAAGTTATAAAGACTACAATGGAATTGGTTAGAACAAATAGCATGAAAAGTTACTCATAATTGTTGTACCTTCTCAGAAAGGTAGTTTTATGAATTTCAGATTAATTTATCCACAATTGATGGTATCTATAATGAATATCAATCTTATAGAACCACTTTTCCCCTTTCAACTGATCAAAAATATCATCAATATGTGGTAAAAAATACATTTTCTTTATTGGAACTCGATGGATTTTTTTGATAATAAACATAAAGGTGAAGTGAACCATCAACCTTCTTAGCAAAGAAAATCAGCATTGGCCAAGGTAACACACTCGGGTGTACAATGCCTTTCTCTATAAGACCATCCAAATGAGTCTTCAAATATTTCATTTAAATTGGTACAATTTAGTATGAGGGAATAAAAACCAGTTGAGCATCAGACACTAAATTGATAGAAAACTATACCTCCATTACTGACAAAAACCTAGAGAAATAATAGGGAAAAACATTAGGGAACTAGAATAAATATAGAGGGAGATCACTACACCAAGATTCCCACTCCAGATCAAAAGAAAAAACACATATTACTTTCAAAAACTCTGGATAAGAAGTTATAACTCTACTCAACCTAAGGTCCCATTCTCCTTAAGAAATTTGGTAAACCTCATCAACTGCAGTAAAAGAGACCCATTGAAGATAAAAATAAATCTAGTATTTATTAGAAATGATCCAATCCATCTTGAATATGATGTTTAGTGGTTTCAGGTTGATAATTTGAAAACAACAAGAAAGCTTAACATATGATAAGGAGAAAACACAAGCAAGAATATAGAGACCCTAATCACTCTTTGTTCTAAGGGGTGTACTAATATCTATTACATAAGACTAAATATTCATAGAAATATTTAGTAGATTAATAATAAGGGTTGAAATAAATGAATTATATTCATGAGTATCAAATAAATAAATCATTAATGGAGAATCTATAGTGATGGTACCTCTCACAGTCACTAAACCCATATCTGCTTCATTTGGGGACTCTTCCACTATGGGAGGAAGCTGTGTTCCATATTCATGTGGCTTGAATCACTTTATCCTTGAAGCATATGATTTCCCGACAGTTTAAGAAGGTGTTGATGATCTCATTCCATACATGGAGTGGAATAAACATGGAAGAACTTCTGAAAACGACTCGTGCATCTGCATGAACCACATACCTTGGGTTACTCAGTGTAGAACCTCCATGAATTCCCTGGACTACGACACTAGTAATAAATTAAGGGCCCTATTCCAAGAAGTAAAGGAGTTATATAATGAACCTTATTTTTATAACCCCTATAAGAATAATCATGCTCCCTCTTACCCTTAAAGTAATCCACACTACCACCGGGTGAAAAAGGATCTCACAACAACCCTAAATTTCCAACCATGTCAATTTCAACCACCATTTATCTACCCAAAACATTAATATAGGTAAGAAAATTCAGTAAGAATACCCAATAAGATATATCTAGTTGAAGTTACAAATATAACCATCGAGCCTTCATCTTCTCATTTGATATTATCTCATGTGAAAACTACACAATTTCATCAAAACAATTATCAAATTTCATGACAGTCTTATTACTCTACTCAAGTTTAAAGAACTCAATTTCCTTACCCAACAACATATAATCTGGATAGAACTTGTTTTTAAAATGAAACTTGAATTCTTTCCACTCTAAGACCTCATGCTTCTTCTCCACTAACACTGTGTCCCACCATCTCATTCTCGGTCCTTTCATCACAAAGGTGGCACAATTCACCTTGATTTCATTGGGTGTCTCCAAGAACTTGAAAAAATGTTTCATCCTACTCAACCATTCCTTGGCTTATTGAGGATCATTTGATCATTTGAATGCTAGTGGATTCTAGTGAAGGAACTATTGATAAATAATATAGATAACATCCCTTTGAGGTTCCATAGCTCGAGCCGGAATAGGGACTGATGGTGGTGTCTATCTTAGATCTTGGAAAATATGCACAATCACCTCAACCATGATCAGGTACACTAGAGGATTCACTCGATGAGGTTTAGCAGTAGATTTATCCTAGATACTATTCACCTATCTTCTCAGAGGCATTATACTGCACAATATTAGTAGACAATATGGAAGAAATTAAATTTATTACTCAAACTGAGAAAAAAGGGAAATTAATCCCAAGTTATAGATAAACAAGATTTGGATTTCAATATACACAAATAAAAATAAGGGAAAAGAATATTACTAATCCTCAATATGTCTTTCCCAAAACAACCCTTAGTGACTTAAGGCTTGTTATGTTGAGAGCTATCCAAACACTCAATCACAACTACCTCCTAAGTCCTGATAATATTACACAACTATATACTAACATCAAGACAAGAGGAAAAACATTCACCTCTAATACCAATATGTTGTGAACCATCCCAGGTACCCTGGTAACCCGATTATCAAGATGGTCTAGACATATCTAGAAGGAAATTCTTGATACCCATGGGTTGGAAACTAGCACCTAGCATCATACAAAATGAGAGTGGATAAGTTTTCCACAAAATTTTTAGAAGAAGATAAACAATTCAGTATGCATACAAGAAAAACTCCACTGGGAGAAATGTACCCGAATTCAAACATTTAAAATAACGAAAAGTAATACAGTAAAGTACCAGAAAAAGGACAGATAACCCAAGTCACAATGAATGCAACTCTCTGATTCCATATATCAATAGCTAGAACCACCTCCAAGTGGTTCTTTACCCCTGATCAAACCCGGAAGGAGATAATTTAAAAACACCTAAAGTCTTATGTAGGGTGTGAGATAAAAGACCGGAAGGGTATCCCCAAGGATTTTATAATATATTTTAACATATAATTAACCAAATAATTAGATTTCAATTTTAAATTAACATATTCGGAATTTCAAAATAATTTAAAAAAAAATAATGATTACATTTCAAATGAAGGAAATAATTTAAATAAATACTTCAAATTTTTATTTATGGAATATTTCTAAGAAAATGGATTAATAATTTTTTTTATATAAACCAGTTTATATAAATTCAAAATCCATGTGAAACAATTTACAACAATGGCACATATTCATTTAAAATACAAACATGTGAGCACCACGGTCAAATTTTTAAGGTTGTGATAGTTTCAGGCTATGGGAATCTACACACTCAAAGTGACACATTAATATGTGTATACAAAAATCCCTTGTTATGGACAAAAGAGACTTCATCACCATCCTCTCAAGGATATGACATGCTGCATTTATATTTTGGAATGTTGTAAATTGTAGAGTGTGGTCCAAATAACTCACTAACTAGATACGAATTTCATGTGATCTAACAACAAATCAATGATAGGAAATTTACACTAAGAATTATTAAAATAAAATTAATCCCATTAACCATTTCAAACATTCCAATTTTCCATTTACAACCGAAAATGGATTTTTAACAAAAAACAAGCCTTTTTTCCATGATAAGACCCAAAGTATTCTATAAAAATCATTTTAATCAATTTTTCTCAAATAATAATTTGAAATCAATTAAAAATTAAATTTCACATTTCAATTTAAAAATTTAAAATCATCAATTTAAATTTCAAAAAATTCTCATCAATTTCACAAATTTAAATTCAATAGTTTAAATTCCACCAAATTCCATCAATTTCACAATTACACCCTAGTTCAATGAAATTGTATGTTTTTCTCAATTTTATTCCAAAATAAAATTTCCAAAACCAAATCCCCAAACTCAATGGAATTGGGTTTTTAACAAGTTCAATTTAATTAGAGTCAAATCACACAAATTCAATTGAAATCAATTTAATCAAATCTGAAAATTTAGGGTTAATTAAATTGGCCAATCAAAATGAAATCACCCACCTTAGAAAAGAAAGATCTCAAAACTCCAAAACCTTATTAGGATAAGCCAATGAAGAAAAAAAATAGAATCTGGGAATCACACCAAGATCCAAGATTCAAAACATCCAGGATTAGATCTCCAATAAACACAAGGATCAAAAAAATCTTAGGGAAGAAATAGAATAGAGGGGGAGATAAAGAGAAATAATAGAAAACCTATCGGGTGGAGATCGAACGACATTCACCAAGATTGAATCCACTTTCGATAGGGTGTAAATGGAAAAAATATCCTCTTGAGAGATCCCCTGGAAGAAGAAAAGGCTGGGGGTCGAAATAGGTTCATCCCTAATCTAAAAAGGGGGGTTTGGGATTTTAAAACTTAATTTCATATTAAAAAAACTCATACACACAGTTTCCTAGGTAGATCCTCATGGTATGGAAAATCTATGTTCCCTATCCATGCAACTTTTATTTATATGTTCATGGTTACTACTATGTGGGAACACATTTTTTCAAACAGTGCTCCAACCATGAAAATGATTACTACCTTGGGTTGCATGGTTTTCTCTAGCAGGGTGCACAGTTTGGGAAAACTGTGTGCCAACTGTGCACAACCCAATTTTTTTTTATAAACTCCAATGTTTTTACTTTAAACAACCCTAAACAAAACCCAACCAAAGTATTTTAAAAAGAGGGGTTTTGGAATACCTAAAAATATTAACATGATGTTAAACATAATGACCCTTTTAAATTTTTAATAAAAAATATTAAATTTTTTATAGAATATCTTCTAATTAAATGTTTTATAATATGTTTAACAAACATTTTAATGATTGTGAGATGCTTATTTTTTTAAAAAGCATGGTCTGTGGGGATCAAGGTAGATGATATTCTTGGTTATAATGGTAACTAGACCAAGGTTTTGATTACCTATTAGAACATTATCTCATTACCACTATGTTTCCAGCTCATTATTTGTTAGTATTCCCTTGGGTTACACCACTTTAGACCCCCTAAATTTGTTCCTTACTTTTTGATGATTCTTAATAAAAATCTATAATTATCAGCCTTTAGGATATTCAGTGCAAATGAAAAATCACATGGATTTCTAAAAAATGATAAGTGATAAGGTACATATAATAATGTAGTGTACTACCCTGACATGACCATGAAACCAAGGTGAAATTACACATGGTCTTATGTGTAATTCCTAATCACCATTGAAGAGTGACTAACATCCAGGGTGATTATGCAGCACACCCGAATCCATTTAATGTTTCAAATTAGTGATAAGGTTGTTCAAGGTGGAATATTTGAAAATTGTATCAAATAAAATACCCAACCTAAAGTGTATAGGAACTTCTTGGGTTTGATATGTGAGGTCCATAACAAGAGAATTATGCTTTAAAGGGGTGGTATAGCATCCCGCCTTTTTATTACATAACATTTCATTACATTTTACAAACAGAGGATCTTTAAAGTCAAGTGTCTTGGAAATCAGGAACATAAAACATGATAACAACATAAAAAATTATTCTAAAACACTTTTAAGGCTTCTTCATTGTTCATCCTAAGTTCATTACAACATCTCATAACCTGGGAGAATACATCAAAGGAAAGGGTGAGCAGAACGCCCAGTAAGGGAAACAAGAGAAACATTTTACATGTGAACATGAGATACATCAATAAAGTCATGATAAATAAATTTAAGGCATGAGAAAGAGGTCATGAGGCATATCATAATAAAAATAAAGTGTTTCATAACTTAAAGATGTGGTTAAAACATATAACTTAGACAATAATTTCCATATCACTAAGGTCCATCCCCAAGGTGTCATTAAAAAATTATCAAGGTTATTCACCAAGGTATCATTAAAATGGTCATCTCTAGAGATTAAGTCTTTACCCAATGCATTAGAGCGCTATCAGGGTGAACCCTTAAATTTTTCTTTATTATCATGTGAGCCACATATATCATCATAAAACATTTCATAAATATCCCATATAACATAAAATAAATGGGTTTCATTTCATAATCATAATGTTTTAAAAACTGCTTTAAAGACATGATCTTTATGTCACTTTAAACCCACAGAAAAGGAAAGCGGGTTTCATGTATGTAAATACCAGAATTAAAATAGAACATTTTGATATATATGTGAATACCCCTGTAGAAGAATTATCTTTGAGTATTCACTTAATAAAATAAAATAATTTGTGAAAAAAAAGACATTTTGAGATTAAAATTCTGTAGCATAACGGTTATGTTATAGGGTTTTAGAAAACATTGAAAAGAGAGGGGACATGGGTCACCCACTCATAAATGATCCATAAAAAAGTATGGGAACATAATATAAAGGATTTAAGAGCATGGTAATGAAATTGGAACGATATATCATATGAAATGAAGAACTTGAAAGGAAGACAAAAATAAGATTTCTCTTTGGAAAATTCGGCAGCCTAACAACGTTACTTAAAACTTCAAAAAATGAATTGATGAGATCAAATAGGGTATCTCATCATATGAACATAAAAAATAAAGTATTATAGACATATAATATCATACCTCAACATATGAAAAGGAACTTGAAAGAAATGACATGAAAATAGAACTTGAAAAATGAGAAGGGTGGAAGAATCCCTTACAAAAATTCGGCAGCCTAACGGCGCCACTTAAACATTCATAAAACGAAATGATGAGAGTAAGAGGAGATATATCATAATATGATCATTAAAAGGGGAGTAAATGGAAATATAAAATAACATCTCCCAACATAAGAACATGGGGCTTAAATGAAATGACATACAAAAGAGTACATGAAAAGAAAGAGAGAGGTGGGATCCCTTATCTTGAAGAGTAACTTCAAAATCATGAAGGTCATGAGCTTGGGAGGGTTGAGGGCACCTTAGGAGGACTCCGTGGGAGGTAAAAAGACCAGAAATTCATTGGGGAGGATTTGTAAATGAAATGAATGAGTTAAAGGCTTAGTATTTATAGGAGAAGTGAGGGGACAAAGCATTAATTGCCAAGGGACACCTGATCGGTGGTATTGGAAAAGCCATGGGCTTGCCCATGGTATTTGTCCATGGTATTGTCCACTTGGGACACCTAATACCATATCGTACTATTCATAAGTCGACCAGAATTATTGAATAATTAATACATCCTTAATGATGTCATTAAAAACCTGAAACTCAAAAACTGTATTTTCACTATTCATTGAAAATTCAACTTTCTCAGAAAAAACCCAAAATTTCACCTTAACCAAATATAGATGCTCTAATTTCAAAAATGAACTCCATTTTATAAAAATAATTTTCTAAATATTTTTAATTTAATTTTTAAATAAAAACACTATTCACTGAAAATTCAACTATTTCAGAAAAATCCCAAAAAATCACCTTAACCAAATATCGTTGCTTTGATTTCAAAAATGAACTCCATTTTATGAAAATAATTTTCTAATTATTTTTAATTTAATTTTTAAATAAAAACACTATTCATTGAAAATTCAACGGTTTCAGAAAAATCCCAAAAATTCACCTTAACCAAATATCGATGATCTGATTTCAAAAATGAACTTCATTTTATGAAAATAATTTTCTAAATATTTTTAATTTAATTTTTTAAATAAAAAAACTATTCACCTGAAAAACTAATACTTAACCAATAATTTCTAAAGCAGTTATTTACCTATTTTATTAAATCACATTAGTTAATCAAGTTGCCTAAATTATATTAATACTTTCTTTAAGTGAGATTACAAATCCATTTGGTCACATTACTAATCCTAAGCGTAAAATCACTATTCATAATTTACTATTCATCAAAATTTAATTTGATCTTATTAGACTCTAAATTTCATACTGAACACAACTATATAAGACCATTTTTTGAAAATCATTACACATTTTTACTTATTTAAGGTTTACATTAATATTTTTAAAATATCCTTTTTCTAAAATTCATCAATAATTTGCATACTAGATTTATCCGAACATTTGAAAATTCACAAACTTCATCATAAGAAGAAATCACAATTTTTATTTAAATAAAAGGATTACTCAAGGCAGTTACGGTCTCGTTACATAGCCCCTTATAACACCAACATAGGACTTAAGAGTAAGGTGTGTTAGGGTGATAGAATCTTGGGGTGTCTTGACCAACATTGCACCAGTAGTGATTTCTATCAGCTTGAACTTCTCATGAAGGTGATTCCGTTCCAACTTCACATGATGAAGTTCAGCTTGAGGAAATCCCAACGGTGCTACCTCCTTCCCGAGTTCCGTTAGATAGGCTTCGATCGGCCCGAGACTACTAGATGGGGCCATCAAATCTTCTTTCTATATTAATTAATCAAGATCACTTGTATTTATAGACAATAATCATAACATTTAGTTTCCCACTGTCTTATTGAAAAAGGGTTATATAATAGTCAAAACCCAACAATCTTATTTTAATTATACTCATTTTATTAAATGAAATAGTTTTGTTGAGTATTTAATAAAATCACACAAAAAGTTAGGAAAAAAAATTTATTCAAAATTTCGGGTCGTTATAGGTGGGGTGTGGGGGAGTGTAGCAAACCCATAAACATGAGGCTTAAAATATTAAATAAAAAATCCATATCAAAATTTTTGAACTTTCATTTAACCATATCATATTATATGATAAGGGTATATCTTAATGAATGTTTTTATGATACTACCTATGAAAGTTATATTTTATGACTGGCCATATCATATGGATTGATATAAAATACCATGATATTGTCTTCAATTTTCTTAATGACCAAATATTAAAAATTTTATTGTTCTATTGATCTTCCCCATTAGATATCATTAATAACCATTTCATGAGATGAAAACTTTTGGAAAAGATACATTCAAATAATGAATGCATGAAAAACCAAATGGAATTTACTCATGAATTATAATGAATGATTAAATTATTTTTCACTCAAGGAGAATCCTCAAGGGATATATATAAATAGGTAGTTCCATTTTGATGGGTATGATATAGACTCTTGTATATAGTTTTTCAAAACTTCCTCATCCCAAATCTCTCTTCCACTTCACCCATTGACTTCACGAGGCACTAACATTCCATGGGTGAAAAGAGGATCCCACTCAATCATTTAGATATTCATCACATATTGTGGATACATCCATAGGAGGGATTTATTTTAGTTTCATCTCATGTGATCTTTATCAACCAAAAATGCTGAAGATGGATGCTAAAACACTAAAGAGTAAGGTAAACACATAGTTTATTCATTTTATAGAACACATGATTTCTTTTATCAATCATATTATTCTCATATTTTGATTTCTAATCACTTCTACTTTCTTTTACCAGTGTTATATGATCCTATAAAACCCAACAATGGTATTAGAGTAAGTCATTTTATTTGATTTGTAAATGAATTATTATAATGAAGGTTTTTGAAATCATGATGCCTATAATATTCTATATCATCAAATATGATTGAAGATTTTATTCTACATAATTGAGTCATTACTTATGATATGGGATATTCTAGCCACTAGATCAGTAAAAATCCTTCAGTTTTGTATAAGTCATAGCATACAATATTGAGATATCATATTCGATGATAATGTTGTTTTAGGGTTTCAAATATGAGTATCATATCACCTTAGGGATATTGATACATATCATAAAATACGATTGATAAACAAGGATATGTGTCTTTGATATGTAAGGTTTCCACTTTATAACATAAGGTTCTCCCTATATGCAAGATAATTAACTTTTACATGAAATTAAAAAATTCCTTACACATGCCACTTATCATATGTGACGATAAGGTTATCAATAAAAAAATACAAATGATAAAACTTAAATGGTATAAGAAATGAATCCCTCTCTATCATATTCTACAATTCATCCTATAAGATCCTAAAATTTCTTGTGGTACTTTCTTGTTTAAGTTTTGGTTTTAACCTCTTTATTCTGGATAAAGGAATTTTTTACAAATGTATATGGATTCTTGGGGGTGTTCTGGGGGTCAGGGACATGAAAGAAGGGAAAAAATGGTCAACCAGTGCATAATGCATGGTTGGGGCACAGTTAGTAGTAACTATGCACCCAAACTATGAATTCCTAGAGGAGGGTTTCATGGATCAAACGAACCATTAAAAGGGGAAGGAAAATCCACATGGTCTTGGAAAGAGCTATATTATAGGATATAAGAATGGATTTTCAAACTATGTGAGGTCCCAAGGTAACCATGTGGTCTAGCCCCCTCAGAAAGAGAGGGTGGCACATTGTTGACACACATTTTGGATAACCATGTGACCAAATCATGCACCCCTTTAATAGTGTGTTTTTATGAATTTTCCACCTTGGTATTTAAGTTATCTAACTCAATATTTCATCCCATTCTTCCTCTAGAATCCATAGTTATAAACCAAAACTCCCAAGACTTCCCAAAGATCAATATCCTTTGATTCTAAGCTACTTGTAGGACTCTTGGTTTCAAATAAAAGCTATAGGTGTATCTAATCCTCCTATAATTTATCTTTTTTAGATTAGGGACTATGAGGTTTCTCTTCTTATTTTGAATCCCTAAAACCCACTTTTTTTAGTGGATCTTAAGATTGGGTTTTTAAGGTTGTTCAAATCTGAGTCAAATTCATAGGTTAAGTGAGCATTCACCTTCAAAATCGAGGTAGTTGGTATACAAGTTATATCCCATAGTCTTTATGTTTTCTTTATGTTTATGTGGTTGTGATTTGGTTATTACTTGATGTGAATTTGGTTCCTTTAGTAAGATTTGGAAAATCTGTTGTGTAAATGTTTAATTGAAACCCTCTTGATCCTCGCGGGATGCATTGAGGTTGATTTGACTAGGTTAGGGGCCACCCATGAGTTGTGAAACTTCATTAACTTGTAAATTTAAATGATATATGTATAAGTGAACCATTGGGGCATATATACCATAATAAATGTGATGAAATATCATCTTGGGTTATTAATTATAAGATAATGATGATTTTTTGGTTGCTTACTTGGAATAAATGGTTATATGGAATAGCATGAATGAGTTAAATGGATTAATGTGAATGGGTAAATGACTTATGGTTGTAAATGAGATTATGTAAATGGTTAATACAAGAAGATGATTTATTCATTGAAGGAGCCATGAATTGTGAATGTAATATTAATTTTTTGTTTACTATTTGTGGAAATGGTTTATATGATGAATGATTAATAAAGAATGTACAAATGGATTTTTGGTATTTGGGGTACTAAATGATGTTATATGAACATGGATTGGGTTTGATTGAGGCTCTAAAACCCGACCTAGAATTCATGAGTTAGGGATTCAGACTAAGGTAGTAAGCCCCTAATGGTTTCATTGGATGGGACAACTAAGATTGAGGTTCCAAGGTAAGTGTGATTTTTTTTGAAATGATTTCCCTAGTGATATAGGGAACTTTAATCATTTCCCCCATGCATAGTAGCTAATCATCTTGGGTCATTGTGTTATAAATGGTTTTCCTAACCCATGAATTAAACAATGTAAATGGTTTAAGTGAATATTATTAACTAATGTAATTCAATTTACCCTTTTTTTCTTTTCATTATTTATTACATGAATACACTATATATGTATAATGGGTATTTTTTAGACCCCATTTGTGGTGACCTATAGAGTTTTACCCACACCATAATTAGGATTCCATTGGGTACCCTAGAAGATTTCATGGTTGCAGGTCAGGATAAGGTAAAGGGACCCATGGTAGATGTTTGAGTTGGGCATGGGGTGTTAATGGAGGAGGGGACCAGAAATGGATTCAGAACCAATTTTTTGAATTTTAAGATTGTTTTTTTGGGTTTTCCTTACACATTCCATGATATGACATGACATGGAATATTTAATTTTTATTTTTGGTCTTGTACCTAGTTTTGGGAAATGTTGTTAATGCCTGATGTTGGTTATTCTATTTCCTTTTTTTCTATTTGTTATCTACTGTGGATTATTCTGATAAAGAGTGTATAGTCTCCCCAAATTATCTATTAGACCATCACTGCTAGTCAACCAACTTTGGAATACAAGGAGGCATGCCAAAGGCCATGTGGTGACCCATCTTGGGGTACTAGTTTAGTGATATATGAGATAGGGATGTTACAATGTGGTATTAGAGTGGTTCTTTTCTATTATGTTACTATTTGGGGGAAGGTAGATGAGAGACTAGGATGTGCTGGGACTTGGAAATGAGATTGTGCATGGGAGTACCTAACTCATGTACAAGGGAAAACCCAAGTACCCAGGGGGGATTATTGTTATTGATGTGTGTTGTTACAGTTGAATGATATTTCACCATTCAGTAATGAAATCATTTTGTGATGTGACAATTTTATGATATTTTTCTCATTGAAAAAATTGTACGAGGTTGTGCATTAATGAATCATTTTAGGAACCTATGGATATATGTAGGATGCATTATGGTAGGCACATAGGGGGTGGATGTATGGGATATTAAGGGTAGTATACATTTCATTCTCTGTGAAAATTTGAATGAAGTGGTGTCTAATAAAGATCATGCAAATGGGTAAATGGAAAGAATGTGAAAGAATGGTTAAACATGAGTGATAATTAAAAGTAATAAATGGTATGAAATACTGGTTGTGAAAAGTTGTAAAGATGTGGAGATGCATACAAAATAATGATTTGTGTAGTGAAGAAGGGAATGGTTAAAAAGGGTGTTTTATGGAAAAGTCCCATGGATGAGTCATATGTTTGAACCATATTGGAAATGACACATAGTATAGATGGATAAGGGTAGTGATAGAGATGTAATGATGTTATTTGGGATAGTATATTCTGAATGGTTTGTTTATTTCTAGTTGAGAGAGTTATTTTGTTAAGACTGTGTATGTTTTGTGGTATGTGTTATGAGATGTTTTTTAGCATTGTAGAAATATTACACCACAATATCATGTAATGATTGGGTGACAAGAGGATGTTGTTGAGAATTCTCCTCTAGAAGAGGAGAAAGAAAAACTAGTGGTCCGGTGTAATAGGGTAGAGGAGAAGTTCTATGTGAACATCAATCATTTTATTGAGACATTGGAATGGGAACTGGGGCGGGTCATGCTGAGTTTATTTGAGATGACTAAGGAGTTTCAGCTACAACACCATCTGAATTTTTATAGAGAGCATGGGCCTGATGCAGATGAGTTCTGGATGGTGTTCATTCAGATTATTCTTGATCATTTAGATACTCCTCCTGAGGAGAGAGTCAATTTGGTGGCTTACATGTTGCGGGGATAGTAAAAGATATGGTGGGATATTCTGGTTCAGACCTAGTAGGTTGATGGTATTATATGGAAATATTTCAAATGAAGGTTTATGGAAAATTTATATTTGGAAACCTTGATATAGGAGAAGGCTGTAGATTTTATGAGGTTGACCCGGGATTCCATGTTAGTGATGGATTATGCTATCCGCTTCACCGACATGTGACTCTTATAGGTTCCAAGTGCAACATAAGTGTGTGATGGGTGGTTCCCACCTTTTTTTCAATGTTCAATGATAAATATAAGATCAAATCAATGATAAATACCATTTTTTATGGATGTTAATTAAAGAAGTCTGACAACATGAATCATACTGGAACCATAGAGAGAGGATCATCACATATTATATATAATTAATTTAATTAAATAATAATTACCTTGATGGAATTATTTCTTCATTGATGGACCTGGTATCAAATTTGTGATGCACCATCATTTCATTGTAGGAATAAAGTGAGGATTACATATAACGGTGATCCAAACGTGTTCTATGAGTCTCTAGACATCACCAGAGGAATCTTTGGGTGTTATCATAATAAATCCTTATACTTGTGTAGTCTATATTTGAATGCTACGAGAATTTCTTCCAAATAATTCTACTTGATTTGGTATAGAAATATTTATCTCTACTATTGGGAGTGATCTTAGAGAAGAGAGATCTCAAGGGTTTGAGAGAATTCTCAACTTCCAATATGAAAAATCCAAACAAATGAATTGTTCTATTGAGAAAATAAAATAACTCAGTATATATATCACTAGGGTTAAAATAAAATAGATTCAGAAGTTCCCTTAATTATTTATTTAATCCTAGAAAAAACCTCTTGCCAAATAATAATAATAACAATAATAATAATATTTCTCAACATGCGCTTAACTTGAGAATTAAAATTAAATATTATTTAATCAAATAATATTTGAAAATTATTATTTTCTCACTGGATCTAAAATATTGGTCCTACAATCCTCCATAATATTTAAAATACCATGAATAATTTCTATTTATTTATTAAATAAATACCACTACATTATTTTCTAATAAATAAATAAATACTATATTCACTAAATAGAAAATGAAGATTTATTAAATATTTCGTTCACATTATATTCTATCGAATAAATAGTGAAATAATCTATTAATTAATGAAAATATGAATAATTTGTAAACCATGTGTGGGAATAATATTTATTCAACATGTTATATGGCATCTTGCCTTTTATTGCATAACTTTTCATTTCATTTTACAAACAATGGATCCCTAAAGTCTACTGTCTTGGAAAAAAGGTACATCATACATGAAAACAGAAAACATTATTTTAATACACTTTAAAAGATTCTATAAAAGTTTATCCTAAGTAAAATTATTGCATCTCATAACCTGGAGACGTACATCAAAGTAAATGGTGAGCAGAAGGCCCAGTAAAGAAAAAAAAGTGAAACCGTTTACATGTGAACTTGAGTGATATCAATAAGAACCTGGGGAATATCGAAAATGAATGAAAAATGTTTATATCATAGAAATAATAACTTGAAAATGTGTCTACAACATTTAATTTATACATTCATAAGAATATCATCAAATTCCATTACCAAGGTGTCATAAACATTACCAAGGTTATTCACTAAGGTATCGTAAAACATGTCATCTATAGAGATTAATTTCTTTATCCAATTCATTGGAGAGATATCAGGGAAGAAACTTAATATGTCTTTATTTACATGTGATACACATATATCATAATAAAATATTTCATAAATAACCCAAGGAGAATAAAAGAAATGGGTTTCATATCAAAATCGTGACATTTTGAAAAGTGATTAAAAACAAGATCATTATGTCATTTATAACCCATGGAAAGGGAATGAGGGTTTTACGTATGTCAATTAAAGAATAAAATATATCATTTTTATGTATTGATAATTACCCCTAAACATGAAATAGGTTTTTGTATTCACATAAATAAAATATGTTAATTTCTTGAGAAAAAGAGAGAGATTTTGAGATGAAAATTTGACAATATAATTGCTATACAATATTGTTTTTGAAAACCTTAAAAAGAGAGTGGAAACAGGTCAAAAACTCATAAATTAATCATAAAAAATTACAGGGATAGTATAAAAAATAAATAAGATCATGGTATGAATATTTTAATGACATACCACGTGAAAAAAAACTTAAAAGAAAAGAGAAGATGTGATTTCTTTTATGAAAATTTAGCAGCCTAACGACGTCACTTAAAAATTCAGAAAATGAATTGATGAGAGAAAAAATGGAATCTCGACAAATTGAAATAAAAAGTACTATAATATGGATACAAAATATCATACCCCAACATATAAAAATGGAAATTCAAATACATAATATAAAAGAAGCGTTGAATAAAAAGGGAGGGTGAAAGGTAACCTTACCTTGAAGAGTAACTTCAAAAACTAAAAGGTTGGGACCTTGGGGGGATTGAGGGAACCTTGGGAGGAAAAACACCAATGATTTATTGCAGAGGAATTTTTAATGAATGTAATTAAGTAATGGGTTGGTATTTATAACAAAAACAAGGGAATATTTTATTAATTTCTAAGAGACACCTCATTAGTGGAATTTGTAAAACCATGGGCTTGAACATGGTATTTTCCAATGGTATTAGCCACTTGGGACACCTCATAACATTTATTACTACACACAAGTTGAAAAGAATTATAAAATCATTATTACATCATTAATGATGTCATTAAACACACTAAAACACAAAACTATATTTTTACTATTCACCAAAAAAACAACTGTTTCAGAAAAATTCCAAAAATTTACCCTAGCTATTTTTCGACAAGTAGAATAAAAAAGTGAACTACATTTTATAAAAATAAATTTAATTTTAAATTTAATTAAATAAATAAAATACTAATTCTTGACTACTAATTTCTAAAACATTTATTTACTTATACTATGATATAATTATGTCACATTATCTCTTAAGATGACTAAAACATATTTATACCTCCTTAGGTGTTGTTACTATTACATTGGTAAAAATTCCATTCATAAAGGTAAAATTACAATTGCAAAGGGTAAAGTTACTATTCACCAAAAAATTATTTTGATCTTATTGAACCACATTTTTCACCCTGGTTACAACCATGTATGTCAGATTTTTGAAAATCATTTCATAGAAAAATTTATTTAATAATAATTTTTTTTTACTATTCATAAAAACACACTATTCATCAAATACTATTCAAAAAAACTATTCATAAAAAACTATTCATCAAATTGAAACTTCTTAGAAAACTTTTAAAAATTCATCCTAGGTTAATTTTGAAATTTGAAATTAAAAAATGATATTTATTTAACCATAATAATTTTCTATGTATGAAAAATCTCTAAAAAGTAAATTTTTTACTTCTAAAACCAATTTATCAAATCTGAATTAATTAAACATATATATTAATAAGAAAAGATATTTCTAAAATAGGAATGATGAAATAACAATTTTATTTATAGCAAGGGATTACAAAAAGTAACTAAAGCCTAGTTATATATCCCCTTATAGCACCTGTGTAGGAATTAAGACTAAGGTGTGCAATGGTGATATAATCTTGGGGTGGCTTTGACAACATTTCCTGAGTGGTGATTTCTATCAGCTTGAACTTCTTCTGTAGGTGATTCTGTTCAAGAAAAATATGTTGAAGAATAGCTTGGTCTTGGTCCAAGGCAAAGCCAAGTGACACTACCTCCTTCCAAAGCTCCGACAGATGGGATTCATATGACCTGAGTCTACTGGATGTGGCCATCGACTCTTCTTTTTGTATTAATTAACCATGATCATTTGTATTTATAAACAATAATCATAACGTTAAGAGTATAGTTTCCAACGACCATATTGACCAAAAATCATATAACAGTCGAATCCCAA
Organism: Viscum album; assembly: GCA_963277665.1. NCBI lineage: Eukaryota > Viridiplantae > Streptophyta > Magnoliopsida > Santalales > Viscaceae > Viscum > Viscum album. The sequence continues at coordinate 1,916,539,080 of OY728122.1, read as the reverse complement.
CAATCTCATTTTAATTATACTCACTTAATTAATAAAAAGATATAGTTTTGTTGAGTATAAAAAAATAACACACAAATTTCGAATACCTATATTATTCAAAAGTTTTGTTCATTACATTCTTCCCCCTTTAAGAAATTTCGTGCCCGAAATTTCAACTCATAACCTCAGAATAGAAAAGGTGTGGGTACTTCTACCTCATAGACTCATCTGGCCCCAACGTGGCTTCTTCATGTTTGTGGTTCCTCCACAACACTTAAACACAGTGGGTATTCTTATTCCGTAGAACCTTGTCTCTACGATTTAAGATCTCTACCGACTGCTCCTCATAAGAGAGTTCATGTTTCAGTTGTACCACCTCTGGATTTAGTACATGTGAAGGGTCGGGTATTTACTTCCTCAAGAGGGATACATTGAATACATTGTGGTCTTGTGCTAGATTTGGAGGAAGTTCAAGCCGATATGCCACTGATCCTATGCGATCAAGGATTTCATAGGGGCCAATGTACTGAGGGATGAGCTTTCCTTTCTTCACAAACCTCATGACTCTTTTCCAAGGTGAAATTTAAAGAAATAATTTTTCACCAACATCAAACTCCATGTCTCTTAAATGGTTGTCGGCATAGCTCTTTTTCTAGATTTAATGGGATTTAATGTTTTGTTGGATGGCGTGGACCTTTTCTGTCATCTCTTTCACAAGATTAGGCCCAAGAATATTTCTCTCACTAGCTTCATCCCAAAAAGTAGGAGTTATAAATTGCTTCCTGTATAGAGATTTGTAGGTTTCCATTTGAAATCTCGAGTGGAAACTATTCTTGTAAGAGAACTAAACTAATGGAATATGTTGATCTCATCCACCCTTAAATTCCATTTATCATGTTTTCAGAATGTCCTCGGGTGTTTGAATAGTCATTTTAGATTGTCCATCAGATTGAGGGTGATATGACATACTGAAATTTAATTCAGTACTCATAGCATGTTGAAGACTTCTCCATAATTTTGATGTGAACCTTGGATCATGATCATATATGATAGAAAATGGAACTCCATTCAGCCTTACCACCTCCTTCACGTAAATACTAGAAACTTGATCAAGAGAGAAATATTTCCAAAAAGAGATAAAATGACCATTCTTGGTGAGACGATACACTATAACCTATATCGCATTGTTTCCATTGGGAGTCCTCAGGATACCTATGACAATGTCCATAGTGATATTGTCCCACTTCCATGCTGCTATGTGTAGTGGTTGTAATACGCCATTATGAAGTTGCCACTCTACCTTCAATTTTTGACATACCAGGAACCTTGTAGTGTAGTCCGCAATCTCCCTTTTCAAATTATCCCACCAATATTGTTCAAAATGGTCTCTATACATCTTTATGATTACAGGATGTATAGAGAAAGTAGAGATATGAGATTCATCCATCATCTCCTTCTTTATTTCCAAAACAGATGGAACACATAGTCTTATACAAAATTTCAGTACACATTCTTGATCAATATTGAACTAAGGGAACTTCCCATCCTTCAAAAAATAAAACTTATTTTGTAACAAAGGATCTTCGTTCTGATATTTTTTTGTTCTTCTCTAGTAATGACGGTTGAGAAATAAATTGGGATAGGGTTGATGATTTCCATTCCCATATAATTACCATGTTCAGCTTTACTAGGTCATTAATCAAAAGATCTCTTTGAATCCTCATCATGGACAGAACAACTGGGTCTTTACTACTTAATTCATCAGCGACTTTGTTTTCTATTCAGGGATGATAATGAATTGAACAATCATAGTCTTTATGAAGTTCCAACCATCTCCTTTGTCTCATGTTGAATTCCTTTTGTGTGAAAGTATACTTCAAACTCTTAGGGTTTGTGTATATATCAAATTTCTCCCCATAAAGATAGTTCCTCTATATCTTTAGAGAAAAAAATGACTGAATCCATCTCCAGATCATGTGTAGGATAGTTTTTCTAATGAATATTCAACTGTCGAGATGCATAAGAAATGAATTTGTCATTTTTCATGAGGAAACACCAAATATCTTTTAGAGATGCATCACTAAAAATAACAAATCCTTCTCTGATTGAGGGCAGAGTTAACATGGGTGCAGTAACCAATCTATTATTCATATCTTGCAAACTTGACTCATACTTCTGTTTCTAGATAAACTTGACCCCTTTTTGAGTTAACTTTGTTAATGGATTAGAAATTCATGAAAAGTTTTTCCAAACCTCATATAATATCCGGCTAATCCAAGTAAACTACAAATATCAGTTATTGTTGTAGGCTGAGGCCACTCCTCTACAACCCTTTTCATTGTAGGGTCAACTGTGATTCCTTCATTGATTATAATATTCCCCAAGAAGGCAACTTGTTGCAATCAAAATTTATATTTTCTTAACTTTCCAAAAAGCCTCCTCTTCCGTAGAGATTGGAAAATAACCCTTAGACAATCATTATGCACCTCACAAATTTTGGAATATATCAGAATATCATTAATAAAAACTTACAAAAAGTTATCAAGGTAGTCATTAAATACTCTATTCATCAAGTCCATAAAAATATCTAGTGCATTAGTCAATCTGGAGGGGATAACAACAAACTCATAATGCCCATATCTTGATCAAAAGGCAGTTTTTGGAATATCTTCCTTATTCACCCTTAATTGATGATAACCAGATTGAAGATCAATCTTGGAGAAGAATTTAGCCCCATGAATTTGGTCAAATAAGTCATCAATTCTTGGAAGAGGGTATTTGTTCTTCATTGTGGTCTAGTTAAAATATCTATAATCAATGCATATCCGCATTGATCGATCCCTCTTCTTTATAAAGAGAACATGTTCTCCCAAAGGAGACACACTCGTTCGGATAAACCCCTTCTCCAAAAGATCTTGGAGCTGTTTCTTTAATTCATCCAGCTCCACATTTTCCATCCCATACGAGGTCTTTGACATTGGATGAGATCCAAGTACGGGTTCAATGAAGAACTCTACCTCTTTTTTTGGGGGAGATCTGGTTAACTCCTCAGGAAATATGTCATTGTATTCATGGACGATGGGGATATTTTCTATCCTTATACTCTCATTTCCTTCTTCTTCTTCACTGATAAACTCTATAAAGAAGGATATTGGAGGTTCTTATAGACAAATATCAGGTTGAGATATCACTCCTTGGAAGATAACTATAGGTTTTCCATTCAAGACTACTAATATTTACTTTCTTCTACATTTGATCTTAGCATTATAATTTGAGAGCCAGTCCATCACTAGTATATTTTCAAATTCCAGCAAGGGAATGGCAACAAGATTTGAGATAATATTGTGCTCACTAAATTAAATACTATAGTTTCTAAACACTAATGTTTCTTGGATAATCTCACCTAGAGTCTTGATTAATAACTATACTTTTAGAAATCTAGTTGAGGATTATAAATTACTTGAAAACTTAGAGGAAATAAAGGAATGTGTAGAAATAGAATCAAAAATTTATTTTCTATCTTTTAGAGAACAATAATAGTACCTTCCAACACATCATTTGGAGCTTCAAAATATGCTATAGTGATAGAAAAAGCACAACCTTACTCCCTTGTCCTTTGCTGAGGCTGATGGTGGTTCCCCTCCACAACCCTTGGATTTGGACAATAATTGGAAAATTGGCCAAGTTGTCTACACTTATAGCATTGTACATCAGGTAGGGCCTGCACCATCTTCCCTTTGTCGTTAGTGCTGGGAAGTTGTGGTTTCACCTCACTAAAAAGATTCCATGTGATATGGCCATCTCTTCCACACTTGTTTCACTTATCGCTCCTAAGAAGGAAATTCCCTGAATTCTTATTCCCCAATTTATTACACGTGGGGAATTTCAATTTATTGACTCCTCTTCCTTGATCAAAGGTCCTCCCTAAGCTGGGATCCATTGATCTCTTATTGTTATTGGATTTATGAGACCACTGCAACTCACCAAACTCCAGTTCAACTTTCATTGCACTCCTCATGATCTCCTCATAGTTATCATAGTCTTAGTTGGATAGATTCTTCTACAGATGATGTATTAGTCCACCAAAGAATCTATCAACCTTCCCATGAGGATCCATGACAAAGTATGAGGTGTAACATGAAAGTATTGTGAAGTTCATCTTGCAGCTTCCAATAGATTCATTCCCCTTCTTCTTTAGCTCGAGAAACTCCATCTCCATTTTTGTTCTTATAGAACGAGGGAAATACTTATTGAAGAAGATCCCTATGAACACTTCCCACTCCATAGATTCAACCACAAATCTTGTCTTTAGGTTTTTAATAAATTTCCACCACCGATTATCTTCTCTCTTTAAGTGGCATACAACTAGGGTGACCTTCTCTTGTTCTGAACAGCGAACACAAAAAAGATCTTCTCGATAGAGCTGATCCAATGTTCAAAAATCAATGGTTCAGTAGATACACTAAATTTTGGTGGTCATTGATACCTAAAGAACATAATATAATGTTTTCCCTTCATAGTGAAATCATTATCTTAGCTTGATTCAAGTTATTTCCCATAACTTTAGTCAGTTGGTTCATTATTCTCATGAATGTTTCCATTCTGGCTTCCATCGAAGGGCCATTAACATATGGTCCATTGTGGTCACAATTTTCATGGTTCCTCTTATTGTTCTCAATTTTCTAAAATAATAAAACCTTAGTGAGAATATTATTTCATATAAAAATATTTTAACTATAAAGGATTTTTATGAATTTAAACTTCATGCTTAAACATACTATTCTTTAAAAACAATTAGATTTTTCTATAAATCCTTCATAATGATTCATAAAAAGCTTATGATTAACCAAACATATACCATAGGTGTGTCAAAATAAGAGTGAAAAAAGGCTCATTGTCATGTTCTAGGATACCTCAGTTCAAGCCCAAAACTCATTGTCTGAGTTTTCACTCCTAGGTATATCTGTGCCAGAGCCACATCCACTTGTTTGTATCCATACAAAGATTTATTTGTTCTTAAACCTCTTAATTATTATTTCACCAAAATACTAAGAAATTTTCCTATATTTAAACTTTTCTATAGGGTTTTTACTGAAATTTTCATGTCCTAATTTTAAAAAATAACTAGACTCTCTTTTGATACCAACTATAGAATCCAACCTTTTTATTACATAACATTTCATTTAATTTAACATATAGAGTATCTTTAATGTCTAGTGTCTTGGAAAAAAGATACATCATACATGAAAACAAAAAAAATTATTTTAATCCCCTTGAAAATATTCTTGAAAATTTTATCCTAAGTACAATTACTATATCTCATAACCTGAAGACATACATCAATGGAAATGGTGATCATATGGCCCATTAAGGAAAAACAAGTGAAAGAGTTTACATGTGAACTTGAGCGATATCAATAAGAATATGGGGAATATCATAGAGAAATTTTAAATAGGAATATAATAGAAATAATAAATTGAATAATAACTTGATAATGTGGCTAAAAAATTTAATTTCTACATTCATAAACATATCACCAAGGTCCATCCCCAAGGTGTCATAAAAATTACCAAGGTTATTCACCAAGGTATCGTAAAACTTGTCATCTCTAGAGATTAATTTATTTACACATTGCATTGGAGAGATACCCGGGAGAACCCTTAATATTTATTTATTTTCATTTGACCCACATAGATCATAATAAAAAATTTCATAAATAACCCAAATAGAATAAAATAAATGGGTTTTATTTCAAAATCGTGATGTGTTAAAAAGTGCTTAAAAACAAGATCATTATGTCATTTATAACCAGTGGATAGTGATTGAGGGTTTTCTATATATAAATTCCAAAATAAAATATATAATTTTTATGACATGATGAATACCCCTAGAAATATTATATGTGTGGGTATTCACATAAATAAAATAAGAGAATTTTTTGAGAAAAAGACATATATTTTGAGACGAAAATTCTGCAGCATAACAACTATACAACATGGTTTTATAAAACATTAAAAAAGAGGGGACAAGGGTAAACCAATCTTAAATAACTCATAATACATTATAGTTACAGAATAAAAAATAAATAAGATCATGGTATGGATATTTGAATGACATACCACATGAAAAGAAAATTGAAAGAAAAGAGAAGATGTGATTTCTTTTATGAAAAATCGGCAACCTAACGACGTCATTTAAAAAATTCAGAAAATGAATTGATGAGAGAAAAAAATGAATCTAAACATATAGATATAAAAATAAAATTAAGTGGGATACAAAATATTATACCGCAATATAAGAAAATGGAAATTCAAAGACATAACATAAAAGAAGTGTTGACTAAAAAAAGGGTGAAAGGTTCACTTACCTTGAAGAGTAACGTCAAGAACTTGAATGTTGGGACCATGGGGGGCTTGAGGGAATCATGGGAGGACTACTTTGGAGGGAAAAGACCAGAGATTCTTTGAGGAAGAATTTGGAATGAATGGAATGAAGTAATGGTTTGGTATTTATAGAAAAAGTGAACGGATATTTTATTAATTTCTAAGAGACACCTCATCAGTGGTATTTGCAAAACCATGGGCTTTCCCATGGTATTCACCACTTGTGAAAACTCATAACATATATTATTGTACACAAGTCAACAAGAATTATTACATCATTATTACATCATTAATGATGTCATTAAACACACCAAAACTCAAAAACTGTATTTTTTCTATTCACCAAAAATTGACTCTTTCAGAAAAATCACAAAAGTTCACCCTAACCATTTTTCGACATGTAGAATCCAATAATGAAATCCATTCTATAAAAATTAATTTGATTTTAAGTTAAATAAAATAAATAAAATAATAATACTTGACTAATAATTCAAAAATATTTATTTACTTATACTATAATATAATTATATCACATTACCACTTAAGATGACTAAAACATATTTATACCTCCTTAGGTGATATTACTATTCCATTATAAAAATTACCTTTCATAAAGGTAAAATTACTATTCAAAATGGTAAAGTTACTATTCACCAAAAAATTATTTTAATTTTATTGAAACACATTTTTTCACCTTGATTACAACCATATATGTCCAATTTTTGAAAATCATTTCACAGAAAAAGTTATTTAATAATAAAATATATTTTTTACTATTCATAAAAAATACCATTCATCAAATACTATTCATAAAAGCACTATTCATAAAATATTATTCATCAAATTGAAAGTACTTAAAAAACATCTAAAATTTCAGTCTAGGTTTATTTTAACATTTGAAATTAAAAAAATGATGTTTATTTAACCATAATAGTTCTCTATGTATGAAAAATCTCACAAAAGTACAATTTTTTACTTCTAAAACCAATTTATAAAATTTTTCTTAATTAAACATATAATTTTTTAATAAAATCTATTCCTAAAATAGGAATGATGAAATAGAAATTTTATTTATACCAAGGGATTACACAAAGTAACTAAGGCCTCATTACATAGCCCCTTATAACACCTACATAGGACCTAAGAGTAAGGTCTGTAATGGTGATAGAATCTTAGGGTGGATCTAACAACATTGACCGAGTGGTGAATTATATTAGCTTTAACTTCTCCCATAGGAAATTCCATTCAATCATTACATGTTGAATCTTAGCTTGGGCTTGGTCGAGGGAAAATCCTAGTGATGCTACCTCCTTCGCATGCTCCGAAGGATGGGCATCGTACGACCTGAGTCTACCAGATGAGGCCATAGACTCTTCTATCTGTATTAATTAACCATGATCATTTGTATTTATAAACAATAATCATAACATTA